>CAUYUJ010017194.1:529499-646999 GCA_963575745.1 Prorocentrum cordatum | reverse complement strand
GGAGAACGCGGAGGCGGAGGAGGAGAAAGAGGAGGAGGGACGCGGACGCCGAGGAGGAGGATGAAGAGGAGCAGACGAGGAGCAGGAGGAGGAGCAGCAAGAGGAGGAGGAGAGGAGGGGAATGACGAGATTAGAGATAGGAGAGTTGAGCGAAAGTGACAGGTATGACATCGGGTGGCGAGCACATGTGTATATCCATAGGTGTATACCTATATATATAATATATATGTGTACGCATACAGGCATACATACACAGATACTTACACATGCACATACACATATACACATTCATATAACTATACACATGTGTACACAATTAAATGCATAGACACGCATGTGCATCTACATTATGCGTTTATAAACATGTATCTAAATATATACATATATATATGTACAAACATGAACGACTGCATAGACACACACATACATGTGCATGTATATGTATATGTGTATGTATTGAGTTGCGGTTATGTGTGTATATGTTAATGACTGTGTAAATGAAAAAGGAAATGGGCATGTAGTTATACGTTACGTGCACTTGAACATGTATACGTATATGCATATGTAACTGTGATGAATGTATATTCGATGTGTGGGTATACATATATATATATATGTATGCATATGTGAATGGTATGTATATGCTTATGTAAACGAATAAGCATAGTTAACGCATGTGCTTAGGAACGTGTAGATGTACACGTTCATGGTTATGTATATGAATTTGTAGTTGCACATGTGTATGCACGTGTAGATGTATATGTGTATGCATGTGCGTGTATATGTATGTGTAAATGAATATGTATGTGTATACGTGCGTCCACTTGTACGTGTATACGTAGCTGCATATGCATATATATGCACCTGAGTAGATATACATGGCCGTGCATGTGTATGTGTATATGCATACGTATGTGCATATGCGTATGTATATGTATGTGTAGATGCATGTACACATGTATATGTAAATGTACATGGGCACATATGTATACACATGTATATGTGTGTACGCATGTGTGTAAACGTATACGTATACGTAGTGTGTACGTATATGCATATGTATATGTGTATGCACGTGCATGTAACTGTGTGCATGCATGTCTACATGTCATATGCACGTGTGTATATATATATACGTATACACATACACAAAAATATACAGCATTGCAGATACACCTACTTCCAACTATATATACACACATATGTATATATATACAGTTAAAAAATGCGGTTGTACATAAATGTGTGAATATAAACATATATGTGCCAGATCGATCGTCAAGGTGACTTTACAAATAACGAGCACATGCTCCGCGGTGCTCATTTCTGTACGCTTGCCCCGCAAGGCTCATTTGTTCGATACTATGGCCTCGAAGGGCGCACATTTTCGAATTTCGGCATCAGGCGCATGTTTCGTGCATTACGGCCTCGCAGAACCATCAAGACAAAGATCGGGACAACCATCGAGACAACCATCGGGACAACCATCGAGAAAACCCTCGGGCCAACATTCGGGACACTCATCGAAACAACCATCGGAATTACTATCGGAACAACCATCAGGACAATCGTCATAACAACCGTCGGGACAACCATCGAAACAATCGTCAGAACAACCATCAGGACAACAGTCGGGACAGCCGTCGGGACAACCATCGGGACGACCGTCGGGAAAAACATCGGGACAACCGTCGGAAAAACCATCGGGACAACCGTCGGGACAAACGTCGGGGCAACCGTCGGGGCAACCGTCGGGACAACCAACCGCAACCCAACGACGTGGCCTCTGCTGGGGCAGGGGCCCGCGCAACCTCGCCTCGCCTCGCCCGCCTCGCATGCCGCGCGCGACGTGCACCGAAGCCCGACGTCGAAGTCCCGGCTGGGTGACTTCGTCCAAAAGCTGCACGGTTTCCCCTGGGGCCGTAGGCGACCCGAGGAGGAGGAGGAGGAGGTGGAGGAGGAGGAGGAGGTGGAGGTGGAGGAGAAGGAGGAGATGGAGAAGGAGGAGGAGGAGGAGGACGGGTCGCCCAAGCCCTCCAGAGAAACCCTCCACCCAGAACCCCTGGAATCATGACACGGTCTTACGATGGCAGCCTTCTCGCCATCCACGACATCTGTGGGCCATCCGCCGGACTGCAGGGCCGTCAGAAAAGGACCCAGGATGTGAGAAACCGGTCCCTGGGAAGGGGTCCAGAGGCCTCTGGGAGTCGGCGCTACTAAAATCATGACGTCGGGGGTGTGGGGTCTCACTTCGAGCCCGCACCCCCAAGCCTCCCATCTCGGCGGCTCCGAGGGTGTGATCTGCATCCCGCGCCCGGGGGGTCGGGCGACGACCTCGGCAGAGATCTCTGCCGCGCCCCGAGGAGGGCTCGTCAGACGTTTGGCGCGCAACGCGGTGGCCCCTCAGCCACAGCGGCGCAGACCGCAGACCGCAACCCGGCGTACCGCGGCTTCGTATCTGAAGGGGCCCTGGGACACACAAATAAATACACACAAATAAAAAAACAGATTTCCCCATATTTTCTGGGTTTTTGTCTTCCCCCCCACTTCCCGTATTTTCCTATATTTTCCGGGGAATCGAAGATTCATTGTGTCCGTGTGTTTTTTCCCCTCCCGACTACCGTGTCGGCCCGGGCGCTGGCTCCTGACGCAGCGGGCCTCGTTCAACCTTGCACGACCAGCCGCTTCCGAAACGTCAGCTCGTCCACTATCGACAGGCTCGGGGTCGCCGACCGAACGCCGACTCTCGGGGATGGACAGACCTCCCTTTAGTAGAACGTGGTTTAGTGAAAACGACCTGAGGCCCAAACCTGGCGGGCGCCAGCCTGGAAAATAACGGCCGCGGCGCCCTCTCGAGAACCGAAAACGGACCATTCACTAATCGACGTGTCATTGTTGGGGGTTCTGTCCACCCCCGAGACTCTGGATCGTCCAACACCGTCCAGAAACGCAGCGGCGCCGACCGCAAACCGCACCCACTGCGGCCGCCGGCGGCCCTCGGAGATCTGAGCCGTGCCTCCGGGGTGCTGCGGGGGAGGGCGCCTCGAGGGGGGCCCCTTCGAGCGTCTCGCCGTGCGCCGGCAGCGCCGAAGCTTGTCCAGGATGGCCCCGAGCGGGAGCAACCAAACTCGGCCGGGAAAAACTCGGCCGCGCTGAACTCGGCCAGCTGGCCGGCTTCAGCTGGCCAAATTCGAATGATTTTTGTTCACTTGGCTGCATCAATCCCAAAGTTTGAGGGAGCGCGATCCACCCTCGCTGGCCAGAGCTCACTGTATAAAGGGGGCCGTAATGCAATGGACCGCCCCGCTCCCCCACAAATCAAAAAACAGGGTGCCCCATCCCCCCCGACCCCGCCGCCCCCCCAGTCCCATCCCTCAAAGAACGGGGACGTCCACAATCCCCCAAGGCTCCCACCCCCCACCCCATGAAAATGATTCGACACCCCTCCTCCCCGTGGCAACGATGTCGACATCGACGACGACGGCGCCGCTACTGGCAAACGACGTGGACGACAACGGCGACGACGACGACGACGGACGACGACCAAAACGAAGCTGACGCTGACGCCGACGCCGACGCCGACGCCGGAGACAACGACAACGACAAAGACGACGACGACGACGACAACGAAGACAACAACGACGACGATGACGACGAATACGACGAGGAAAACGACCACGACGACAATAACGACGACGACGACGACAGCGACAACGTCAGTGGCGCCGGCGCCCGCGCCCAGCGCCGACTCTGGCATTATGCTAGTAGGGCTCCTGCGCTGGCTCGATCCAACTGCAATGGCATCCTCTCAGAGCTCGCTCCATCCCTAATCGAATTCTTATTGGGGCAGGGTGTAGCGACGGGGGAATTCATAGAGGGGCTGGATCTGATCAAATCCTACCAGGACTGATTCAAATCTTGCGTAATCCTACTAGGAAGCGGTCCAGTCACTATCGAATATGATTGATATGGCTGGATCAAGCGCTGGACCAAACTTCAACAAAATCCTACAAAAGGGCTCGATCCAGTTTGATAACATCTTGTTCGGGCTTTGTCCAGTTTAAAGGCTCGACCAGGCTATACTGAAAGACAAACAAAGGATGTCGGCTTCCATCACGAATGAAATCCGATCTGGGATCTTCCCAGCTCTCATAGCATCCTACAAAGGCTCGAACCAAATCTGAAGAAATCTCTCCCGGTGTCGATCCAGCTCTGACACAATCTTGCTGAAGCTGGATCTGGCCTTCAGAGAATTTGCACAAGGCCAGATCCAACTCGAATCGAATCCCACCAGGGCTCCTTCCACCTCTGCTAGCATCCTGCTAACGGCTCCAAGCAGCTCTAATAACATCCATTTCGGGGTCGATCCAGCACTCGCAGAATCCTACTCGGGCTCGATCAAACTCCTTTTGGCCCGGGCCCAGCTCTAACAGAAGCCGAGTAGGACTGGATCCAGCTCTATTGGGATCCGAGAGCTCGGACTAACTCTAATAGAATTCCACTACGACTGGGTCCTGCTCTACTAGAATCGCATGGAGGCTGGGTCGAGATCTGACGAAATCCTGCGCAAGCTTGACCCAACATGAACGCAATGTCTGTATAGAACTGGGTCCTGCCCACATGGAATCCTACGTAGGCTCGGTCCATGTTTCATAGAACCGCACTAGGGCGTCGTTTGCCAGCGGCGACGTCGTCGTCGTCGTCTTCGTCATCTTCGTCGCCGTCCCCGTCGTTGTCGTCTTTGTCGTTGTCATCGTCATCGTCATCGGTGTCGGCGTCGGCGTCGGCACTGGCGGCGTAGGTGGTGGGGGCGGCGGCAGCGGCGGCGGTCGTCGTCGTCGTCGGCCGGCAGCGTCGTCGTCGTCCGCGTCTTTTGCCCGCGGCAACGCCGTCGTCCGGACCCCTGCGATTAGTTTCCCCGAGGGAGGCAGGGGGGCCAGAACCCCCCTCCCCCCCTGGTGTTGGGCAGCAGCGGCAGAAAGCGCCGTGTCCAAGGTTTGCGAAAGGAAGCAGAGACCTCCCAAAGCCCCGGAGGCACCAAAGATGGCTCCAGGATGGCGCCCCAGACGGCCTCCAGGACGCCCCGACGTGGAACCCAAGAGTCTTGAAGAGGCCCGCGAGGAACCCAACAGAAGTCCCAAGGAGCCCTCACAAAGCCCCGAAGACGCCCCCGAACGAAAACGCTACAACAGCGGCACAACTGTGCCAAATCACACCGTTGCTGCGAAGATTCCCCCGGCGCAGTGGCGGGAACGCGAGGCGGTGCAACTGGACACCGAGCAAGACAAGCGGCTCACTCGCGCCACGGTGCCAGCCTCATGCCACGTCAGCGTCGCCATGGGAAAACACCTTGTACTCCTCGATCTGGTTACGGATCCGATTCGCGAACGACTCTCCGCGGTCACCCTCGACGAACAGCACCTTCTGCTCGACCCTGGACTCCTCTGTCTCGGCCCCAGTCCCAGCGCTCACCGCAAGCAAAATGGTACACTTGTGCTCAAGAAAACATGCCATTCCTTGCGTGGACATCAGCGTCTCCACCCCGAGGATCTTTTGCAAAGGCACGGCGTCATTGGACCACGATCCACCCATGCACGGACACTTCGTCCTGAAGCACCTCGCCACCTCGTAGTCCTTGATCTTCAGGGTGGTCGTGGTAAGGACATACACGTCTCTCTCGAGAGGGAAGAGGCCGCAACATGTTTGTAAATATCGCTTCACGCATGAGCCGTCGAATGCCTCCTCCTCTTGGGCAATGACTTTATTGCGTACTACAGCTCGCGCAGCACTCTTCAGCGAACGAAGCTCCTTTTGTATGCCAAGGCGGTGACCAATGATCTCAATGCCCATCTTCTCGATATCAGGCGGCGTCAACAGAATCACGCGCTGCCCAGTGAGGTCGTGCTTCACGAACAACGCCTTGTACTGCTGATACCCGCGCTGTGAAAAATACTCGGCAACATCGTCTGCTGACCATGCCTCGAAGTTGCTCACCTGCATGCCCTGCTGGGCAGGGGCATCGACTAACGGCATCTCCATGCCGCTCATGGTCAGGAAGTGTCAAGAAAGCGCCCCGCGCATGCCGCCACGGGATCGTGGCAAGGCGCGACTTGAGCCGAAGCAGCTCGAGCACAAATGGCTACGTACATAGGGCGAACGAGGCGCAGCAGGAGCAGCAGCAGGAGGTGAAGAGTGAAGAGGAGGCGGAGGAGGAGGAGGAGGAGGAGGAGCAACCGCAGCGGCAGGAGGAGGCGACGAGGACAGAGCACCAAAAAACGGCACAGACATGCAGTGGAGGCCCGACCACAAGAAAACTTCCACAAGAAACCCAACCCTGAGACCCCAGGACGTCCACTGGTTTTTGATACGGGAGCGTCGCGCTTTCAAAGGCAGAACCCTCGAAACCCAAAACCCAGGGCACCCTGGAGGCAAGCGGGGTGTTTCTTGGCATGGACCTCCACTGTGGAGCAACAAAGCACGGCACAGGCATAAATGTTTGACGGCCCGTGCGGACTTCTTGAGTCTGCGCTGGGACCCCCTGGCGCCGCCAGGGGGCCCCAACGCTGCTCCGAGAAACCCATGCGGACCGCCAAGAGCTTACAGTCGGACCTCGGACACAAGAACGTCCTTGCAAAGCAGGAGGCCCGACACGCAGAACATCCACGGGCACCCTCCTCAGGATGCACAAGAACGTCCAACAAATTCGAGGGACATCAGTAGGGGCATGAACAGTGACATAAACATAATAACTCGAAGGTCCGCACGGATGTCTCGGATGTCTCGGATCGGCGCTCGGGCCCGCTGGCAGCGCCTCCAGCGCCGCCCCTGGTGCGCGGGGCGCGCCAGGGAGGGGGGTCCAACGCTGACCCAAGCAATCCGCACGGACCTCCGAGTTTTTATGTTTATGTCATTTCGCGTTCTCCTAATTAGGGCACCCTTCCCGAACCGACGTCGATCTTACACCTTGGTCCGACCGTATGTTTGCTGCTTTTCTTCAAAGAGGGAAACAGGAACATGGGGGGAGCAGGAGCAGGGTCCGGAGCTGGCTAGGAGGAAAAATGGGCGGAGGAGGAGGAGGAGGAGAAGGAGGAGGAGGAAGTGGAGGAGGATGAGGAGGGTGAGGAGGAGGAGGAGGAGGAAGTGGAGGAGGAGGAGGAGGAAGAGGAGGAGGAAGTGGAGACGAGATAGGATAAGACGGTTCCCAGGGACGTCCAGGGAGGAAGGGACCAGCCCGACACAAAATTTTGGGATGTGCACCATCGAAGGGGATGTTTGGCAGGTGCACGCCGCCCCGAGTAGGGCAGCCGACGGGCCTCTTCACGAGCTCGGATTCGCTCATGGAGGCGGGCCAATCGAGCTTCATACGGGACAGCGCTGTCCAAAGCACATGTGGCACTGCTTGCGACGGTGGTTCTGGGCACGACGCCCCGAACGGACGCGACCAACACACCGACGCGAAGAGCGGGGATGCCCCGATCGATCACCGCACGGATTCGAGGGTTGGGGGCCAGCCCCCGCCGAAAACGAGACAAAATCATTTCGCCTGTGCGAGTCGGGGGGGCACAATCTCTGGCCAGCTTAGTGGCCGTCTCCTGGCTCCACCCCCCGCACTTCACGCGCAGCAGGGACCCGCGCCTGGTTTCCTCCCTCCCGGCACTGCACTGCACGGACGCAGGGGGGCAAGACGAGAGCCCGACACGGCAACCAGCTGGTGCCCGAGAGGGTCTTCCGCGAGGGGTTTCAGAAACGACGGGGTCCCAAGGTATCTATTCATCGGCAGGTTGCAGCACGACGGCGCAACCTTGATACAAAGGCACGTTGCTAGCCCAGTTCACTCCACCCCCAAGAGTGCCCCCCCCACGAGTTCATTTTACATCTCAACACCGCAGGTCGACGCCAGCGCTGAGGGCTGTCCTCGAAGAAACCAGGGAAGACGGCACCAGCTGGAGCCACAACATCGGCAAACCGACTCCTCGAGAGATCGAGCGATTCCAAAAACTCCGGTGCAGGGGGGAGAAGCTGGAGGCAAGCTTCGCATGATGATCGGCGATCCTGTTGACCACCGCCCAGTGGCGCTCCTCGGCATCTAGACTCGATCTGCTCCTGCGAACGATGAGCCTTGACATGAAGAGCCGAGATGGCTGGCGGCCCTCGAAGCCACGACCGGAATTTAATACACCTGCAGCCTGGCTGGACGCGCGCAACTCATTGGACGCAGGCTGCTGGAACCGACGAACCGCCGCCATGCACTCGCTGGCAGCCATGGTCTCGCGGTCGGCGATCTGGCCAATTACGCAGATAGCCGCGCTTTCAGCGATGCTCGGAGTCTGAGGGAGGTAACCAGCCACAGGCCCATGCAAAATAACGACGGGCACATCTGACGCAGGGGAAAAAAGACAGCGATGGACCAGGATGCGCGCACCAGCTCAGCTAAGCCTGGTCGCGCGCACAACCCATCGGGAGCGACATCGAGTCGCGGCCCCTGGACGAAGGATGCGACGCCTTCGACCTCCACGTATACTGCCTCCCCCCGGGGGCCTTCCAGGACCACCCGGCCTGTGCGGGAAGGGGGAGGGGGGGCACATCCTTTTCATAATGCACAAACACTCCTTGCACAAATATAGGGCCACCTGACTGAAGTCCAGCCTGCAAAGACAACGAACTGGCCGTGGACTCGGCACGAGCGGCCACTACCTCGGGTAGCGCGCAGTCGCGCAGGCAATGCTAGAGAGTTTGGCTCTGGCCACAAGCGCAGAGACCGTCACGGAGGTGGCCAGCAGCTTGGGCGCGGGCCTTGGTCCTGACACCGCGGCAAGAGCAGCCCCCGATCAAGAATCTCGCGAGGCCAGAAAACCGGCGCGACCGATCACTGAACACCGTTCGAACGAGGTCGAGCGAGGCCCTGGATCCTTGTGGAGCTCCAAACCGCGCTGCTAAAGAAAGCTCGCGGTGCCTTTGAATTCATGCCAACATGAGAACAGAAAGCGTGCTAGGGAGCGTGCGACTGACGTCTACGGCGGGACCCCTATGGTCCAGCCGTCTAGTCGCAGAGAGCACGCTCCACCCAGCTCGACGCACAGCCAGAACAGCGCGAGAAGGCGGCCCGCGACTGGAAGGCCAGCCCTTGGCCCCACAGGGCTTGGCGTCTCGCCAGAGCCGAAGCAGGCGCGCACGAGTGGCCAGCGGGCGATCGCAGACCTCAGACTGCCAGAGCATCCTGCGCCACTGGATCGCAAGCGCGATGGCTGACGCTCCCGCCCAATCGCCGAACAGCACCGCCTTGCTGGCGGGGCTCGCGCCACCGTGCACAGGGAGCTGCCCTCGAGCTACGTCCCGGCGGCACTGGAGCCACTCCGCGCTGCTGAAGCCGACGACCTCGCTGCCGTAGGTGGCCTCGGCCATGGCACCAGCGCGGACGACTGCAACGATGGACTTGGCCCCGTTGCCAGACATGACCTTGCCGAAACGCTTGAGCTTCCGCAAGCGCTTCACCATGTGCTGGCGACGCTTGACCCGCGTGAATAGCACTCCCTTCTCCTAGCGGCGGCTGCCCTCGCTGACGTCGACACCGACGTAGACAGCGCTGCGGCGGGCGACCGAAGCTGGGAGCCCAAGCGTACGCGCAATATCCTGCGCAAGGGAACAGCTGGCACCCGCAATCACGAGCCTGCCATTGACAACCGCATCGAGCCCATCCACAGCACGCCTGAAATCAACCATGGCCGCCACCACCACGGAGGAGGTAGTTCTCGCAGTACTGGCTCTGGGGAGCCGCGTTGACGCCTGTGGATCCATCTTCGGCCCCTGGAATCCTCCACGATCCCTGGACCCCTCCTCGGCCCCGAAAGCGCGGCCCCAGGACCTGGCGCCAAGGAGCAGGAAGAGAAGGGGCAGGAGGAGAAAGAGGGGGAGAAGGAGGAGGAGGAGGAGGAGGAGGAGGAGGAGGAGGAGGAGGAGGAGGGGGAGATGGGGGAGGGCAGGGGGGAGAGGAGGAGCAGGAGGACGACAAGCAGGAGGAGGAGAAGGAGGAGTAGCAGCAGCAACACCAGCAGCAGCACCAGCAGCAGCAGGAGGTGCAAGAGGACCAGGGGACGGAGGGGGAGGAGCAGGAGGAGGAGGAGGAGGAGGAGGAGGAGGAGGAGGGGGACGACGACGCAGAGGGGCAGGCACCCCCACCCCCATCCCCTCTCCCTCGTGCCTATTCGTCCTCCTCTTCCTCCTCATTTTTCTCCTCTGCCCTCTCCTCCTCGTCCTCGTCCTCGTCCTCCCCCTCCTCCTCCTCCTCCTCTTCCTCCTCCTCCTCCTCCGCCTCCTCCTCCTCAACCTCTTCCTCCTCCTCCTCCTCCTCCCCGTCCTCCTCCTCCTCCGCTTCTGTTTATTATTATAGATAGTTTTCTATTATTATTATTATTATTAGTAGCAGTAGTATTGTTAGTGTTATTATTACTACTAGTAATATAGTATTAGTATTATTAGTAGTATTCGTATTATTAGTATTATTAGTAATAAGAGTGGTATTAATATAACTTAATTATTGTTATTACTATTAGCAATTAGTATTCTTATTATTACTATTAGTAATTCTTATTATTATTATTCGTATTACTATTATTATTGTTTTATTATTACGATTAGTAGTATTATTATTAGTATTATTATTAAACTTATTATCATTATCAGTATTATCAGTATTATTAGTATTATTATTAGTATTATTAGTATTCTTATTATTATTACAATTGTTTTATTAATATTGTTATTATTATCATGATTATTATTATTACCATTATTATTATTAGTATTGTTATTGTTATTCGTATTATTACTAGTATTCCTAGTATTACTGTTAGTATTCGTGCCATCAGTATTATTAGTATTAGTATTCGTATGTTTATTGTTCGTATTAGTGGTGTTGTTAGTCGTATTGATATTAATAGTGATATTAGTACTCTTAATAGTGTTATGCGGGGCCTTCTGCTTCTTATTATTGTTCTTCTGATTCGCATGCTTATTCATATCCTTAGTATTCTTAGTTTTCGTCTTATTATTCTTATTATTCGTAGACATGGTCATATTATTCTTATTGGTATTAGTATTACTATTACTATTATTATTAATTTTATTATTAATAATATTCAAATTATTATTATACGTATTATTATGCTCCGCCTTCTTCTTATTATTCGAATTCGTTCTCGGCTTCGTCTTCTTCTTATTCTTCCTATTATTATTCGTATTCTTCTTCGTATTCATATTATTCGTTTTCCTCCACCTCCTTCTCCTCCTCCTCCTCCTGCTCCTCCTCCCCCACTCCTCCTCCTCCTCCTCCTCCTCCTCCACCTCCTCCTCCTCCTCCTCCTACTCCTCCTCCTTTTCCTCCTCCACCTCCTCCTCCTCTTCCTCTTCCTCCTCCTTTTCCTTCCTCCTCCTCCTCCTCCTCCACCTCCTCCTCCTCCTCCTACTCCTCCTCCTTTTCCTCCTCCTCCTCCTCCTCCTCCCCTCCTCCTCCTCCTCCTCCTCCTCCCCCTCCTCCTCCTCTTCCTCGTCCTCCTCCTTCTCCTCTTCCTCCTCCTCCTCCTCCTCCCCTCCTCCTCCGCCTCCTCCTCCTCCTCCTCCCCCCTCCTCCTCCCCCCCCCTCCTCCTCCTCCTCCTCCTCCTCCCTTCCTCCTCCTCCTCCTCCACCTCCTCCTCCTCCCCTCCTCCTCCTCCGCCTCCGCCTCCTCCTCCTCCTCCTCCTCCTCCTCCTCCTCCTCCTCCTCCTCCTCCTCCTCCTCCTCCTCCTCCTCCTCCTCCTCCTCCTCCTCCTCCTCCTCCTCCTCCTCCTCCTCCCTCCTCCTCCCCTCCTCCTCCTCCTCCTCCTCCTCCTCCTCCTCCTCACTCCTCTCCGTCCTCCTCCTCCTCCTCCTCCTCCTCCTCCTCCTCCTCCGCCTCCTCCTCCTCCACCACCACCTCCTCCCCCCCCCCCTCCCCCTCCGCCTCCCCTCCGCCTGCGCCTCAGCCTCCGCCTGCGCCTGCGCCTGCCCTCCGCCTCCTCCCCGCCTCCGCCTCCGCCTCCGCCTCCGCCTCCGCCTCCGCCTCCGCCGCCCTCCTCCTCCTCCTCCTCCTCCTCCGCCTCCTCCTCCTCCTCCTCCTCCCTCCTCCACCTCCTCCTCCTGCTCCTCCCCCTCCTCCTCTCCTCCGCTTCCTCTCCTCCCCTCCTCCTCCTCCTCCTCCTCCTCCTCCTCCTCCGCCTCCTCCTCTGCTCCTCCTCCTCCTCCTCCTCCTGCTCCTCCTGCTCCTCCTCCTCCTCCTCCTCCTCCTCCTCCTCGTCCTCCTCCCCCTCCTCGTCCTCATCGTGTTTTTTGTCCTCCTTGTCCTCGTCCTCCTTCTCCTCCCCGCCCTTTGAGGTCAGTGGTGGCCCGTCGAGACGCAATCAACAATGTCGAGACCGCCCCTGGCGACCAGCCCCCCAGCCCTTCCTTGTGGCCCTAATCGGCCGCGTTGGGGTGTTCGGCGCTCGCTGGCGCCGCTTCAGCCGTCAGGGTGCCCTCTGGCGCCGTCCTGGGGCACGGTTGGGAGCCTCTGGAGCCGCAGCGGGGCAATCATGGGGGCCTCTAGGACGAGCTTGCACCGCCGAGAAACAGAACAGGCTGGGCGGCCAGAAACTCCAGGGACACCGTGGGGAAAGCAAGGATTGAGCCTTTGGGGGCCTTTTTTCTGGGAAGCCTCTAGGATCTAGGAAGCTTCTTTTGCTGGCGAGGTGGTCTGGAGAGCTTTCATGGGGCGATCGTCGGCGTCGCGAAGTCCTGAGAGCGACTCTGGCGGCTCGCGGAGCATACTTGGAGGCGCTGGTCTTCTCATGCGGAGCCGTTTTGGATCACGGTTGGGGGCCCCAGGGGCCCGAACCACATCGGTCTGGGCGTCCTCTTGGGCTGCCGTGCAGCGTGGGGATACAGAACATGAGTGAATACGTTGAACAAAAATTGGGAAACACCAGGGGCATGGCCTCAGAGAGCCCTCCGGTGAGGCCTCTTGGAAGCACGCCGTGTCGACGAAGTCGCTCGGGGGGGGCTGTGTGCGATCGTCGGCGTCGCGCAGGCCTGGAAACGACCCTCCCTGGTGGCTCGCGGAGCCTACTTGGAGGCGCTGGTCTTCTCATGCGGAGCCGTCTTGGATCACGGTTGGGGGCCCCAGGGGCCCGAACCACATCGGTCTGGGCGTCCTCTTGGGTCGTCGTGGGGACGCAGAACAAGCTGGATGAGTGAAAGGGGGAAAAAAAACAAAAAAACATTGCAAGGAACAGAAACTTGGCCTGAGAGAGCCCTCCGGGGAGGCCTCTTGGAAGCATGACGTGTCGACGAAGTCGCTCGGGGGGCTGTCTCGGGATAATCGTCGGCGTCGCAGGGATCTTGGAGCGCCCCTGGCCGCTCTGTGATCCTACTGGGGCGCGCCGATCCTCCCATGCGGAGCGATTTCGGGACAAAATTGGGAGCGTCTGGAGCCGAACTGGGACGGTCTGGGCGTCCTCTGGAGCTGCCGCGCAACGTGGGGATGCAGAACAGGCTGCATGGGGAGAAACGTTGAAAAAACTATGGGAAAACCAACTGTGTGAGCTTTGGGGAGCTCTCTGTGGGAGACCCGGGGCACCAGGCGGGAGCAGCCCCTGGAGTTCCCTGCGACCTCTTGGGGCTCTGGTGGCTCTGGGCAGGCGGAACCCTGTAAGAACATGGAGAAAGTAAAGCCCCGGGCCCCCCATGCGCCGCCGAGGTCCCGGGGCGGGACCCCCCCGGCCACGTCCCCCGGGGCTCTGGTGGCTCCGGGTGGCCGAAACCCGGTAAAAAAACACAGGGAAAGTAAGGCCCCGGGCCCGCCATGCCCTGTCGAGGTCCCTGGGCCCGCCATGCCCTGGCGAGGTCCTTGGGCGGGACCTCCCCGCGTCCCCCGGGGCTCTGGTGGGTCCGGGCGGCGAATACCCTGTAAAAAACACAAGGAAAGTGAGGCCCCGGGCCCGTCATGCCCTGGCCTCGGGCCCGCCATGCCCTGGCGAGGTCCTTGGGCGGGACCCCCCCAGCCACGTCCCCCGGTATATCTATATATCTATCTATCTATATATCTATCTATATATCTATATATCTATCTATCTATCTATATATCTATATATCTTTCTATCTATATATATATATATATCTATATATCGATCTATCTATCTATATAGATATATATCTATATATATGTCTATATATATATCGATATATATACACATACATACAAACATACATACATAAATACATACATACATACATACATACAGTAGACATACACGCATCACACAGACATCACACACACACATCACACTCACTCACTCACTCACTCACTCCCGCACACACACACATCACACACAGACACACACACACACACAAACAAACAAACAAACAAATCCACACATCCCAGTATGTGTCCATATGTTCTGGAGTTTCGTCTTCCCCCCCATTTCCCATACTCTCCCAACGATTACTTGTGTCTGTGTGGCTTGCACCCTCCTGATCACCCCACCCAGGTGGGGATGTATGATCCAGGGCTCCAGCCCTCCACCCTCGTGCTGATGCCTTCGGGACCTCTCCCCCGCGCGATGGGCCACTCCCCCCCGTGGGCGCGGGGTGGTGGGGGCCCTTGCACCTCCCTTCTGTGGGTTTGTTTGGATTCCTCCGCTGAGCATTGCTCGTCAGGTATTTATCGACGTGGCTTTGCCTTTGCTTTTGCCTTTATCGGGCGAAGGCCTCTTCTCCGATTGAATTCGGCAGCTGCTTTGGAACTCCCAGGCCAAATGCCTTTGGCAATCTGAACAAGGTTGTGCCTGCCGTCCTTCGTTCGAGGACGGCATTCAACCGCGAGGTTCCTGAGGGCTCCGCCGTCTCGTGCACAAACATACACTGCACCCCCAAGACACCTGTCACTCCGACTCGTTCCAATGCAGGGGATGCGCCTGTCGACCCCGCTTCCAGGGCGAGCTGCTGAGCCCGAGTCGGTCTTCGCCCTGGGGCCCGGAGCCGACCCCCAGAGGCCGCAGACGGCGAAAAACGGGCCGCCTCGACGTCTTCGGGCCGCTGGGTGGGCCCAACAAGCACAGCCTGCCCGCCAGGGTTCGACCTATTCTGTCTGAGGCCAGCGGGTGCGCTGCTCCATCCGGAATCTTGGCGGCGCGCACAAGGGGGTGGAGGGAGGGGGGCGGGCTTCTCAGAAGGAGGCTGCTTCTTAGAAGGCGCCGGCCTTACATCTATAGACAAGGCCCGCGCCTTCAAGAAGCAGGGGTTCTTCTAAGAAACCTTCCCCGCTTCCCCCTACCCCCTCTGCGCGAGGACGACTCCAGTCGTGCCCCATGCTCACTGGCCGTGGCGTGGCCCGAGGTCTCTGGTCGCATTTTCTATGGCCGCGGCCCGTCGTCTCCGGTCGTGGCTCGTGGCCTCTGGCCTGCAGTGTGGTTTGGATCGCTGCGGGGCGCGATGTTCTTCAGCCGCCCACCCCTACCGATAAAAACCCAGGACTCGAGCAAGAAAGGAGCTCGCAAACTTTCGACGCTCCGCGCGGATCTTTCTTGGATCTACGCCGGGGCCCCCCGGCGGTGCCTACGGCGCCGCCCCTGGCGCGCTCCGCGCGCCAGGGAGGTGAGCCCAGCGCAAATCCAAGAAATCCGCGCGGAGCGTCCGAAGGTTTGCGCTTCTGTGTTTGTGCTTCCTCGAATGACTTCTTCATACCACTGCGGCGCGACCACACATCCCTCCCACCTCCCCTCCCTGACGCGTCGCGTGCGATGAGAAAGGCGAAGAGGATGGCGCTGTCGACAGCGATGGTGATATCGGCGGTGCCTGCTCTGTCGGCTCCTGGCGCCGCTTGCCCCGAGCTGGCCACGGGATCCATCGGCCCTGGAGGGTCAATGACGCCGCGGCCACGGCTGGCGGAGGATGCGCGCCGATGCGCGCAGGGATGGGCCACTCTTCGGGCCACCCCACGACCTCGGGAGCTGCAGCTGCGACTCAGGCGACGATGACGCTAAAGCGGACGATGACGCTGTGGCAACTGTCGGCCATAGGTGGACACCAAAACGATGACTCTTTAGAGTCTGGGTCGCAACCGAAGCCGCTAGAAGACCTCGGCCTGGCAAGGAAGCCCGCTGCTCAGCGTACTAGTACCGGTACGTGTCAGGCTTGAAGGGGCCAGTGGCCTTCACACCGATGTAATCGGCCTGCTCCTTCGTGAGGGTCGTGAGCTGGGCACCGAGCGCTGGCAGGTGCAGGCTGGCAACCTTCTCGTCGAGGTCTTTGGGGAGGAGGTACACGTTGTTCTTGTAGCCCTTCTCCTTCGCCGTGAGCAGGTCGATCTGCGCGAGGACCTGGTTCGTGAACGAGCAGGACATCACGAAGGACGGGTGTCCGGTGGCGCAGCCGAGGTTGAGCAGCCGCCCAGCCGCCAGGACGATGATGCCGTGCCCGTCTGGGAAGACGTAGCGGTCAACCTGCGGCTTGATGTTCTCCACCTTGATGCCTTCGAACTTCTCCAGATTTTCCATCTCGATCTCGTTATCGAAGTGGCCAATGTTACCGACAATAGCGTTGTTCTTCATCTTCTTCATGTGCTCCAGCGTGATGATCTTGAAGTTTCCTGTGGTGGTCGTGAAGATGTCGATCTCGCCGACAACGCTCTCCATCGTAACTACCTGGAAGCCCTCCATGCATGCCTGGAGCGCACAGATGGGGTCACACTCAGTGATCAGCACCCTGGCACCAGCACCGCGCATGGCGAACGCGCAACCCTTACCCACATCACCATAACCACAGATCAGCGCACGCTTGCCTCCGATCATCACGTCTGTGGCACGCATGATGCCATCTGGCAGCGAATGCCTGCACCCGTAGACATTGTCGAACTTGGACTTGGTCACGCAATCGTTAACGTTGATGGCTGGGAACAGGAGCTCGCCCTTCGCAGCCATCTCCTTCAGCCGGTGGACGCCAGTGGTGGTCTCCTCGCTGACGCCCTTGCACTTCGCGGCCATGCGCGTGTACTTCGTCTTGTCGGCCGGGATGGAATCTCGCAGCAGCTGCAAGATGCACTTGAATTCGGCGTTGTCCGTGCTGGCAGGATCGGGCAGGGATCCGTCCTTCGCGAACTTTTCCTCGAACTCCTTGCCCTTGTGGATCAGCAGCGTCGCGTCGCCGCCGTCGTCGACGAGCTGGTCGCAGCCGTCCGCGCCTGGCACTGTCATCATCTGCTCGGTACACCACCAGTACTCCTGCAGGGTCTCGCCCTTCCATGCGAACACGGTGGATGTCTCGGCCTTCGCGATGGCCGCAGCCGCGTGGTCCTGCGTGCTGAAGATGTTGCAGGAGCACCAACGCACTTTGGCCCCAAGCGCGTGCAGAGTCTCGATGAGGACGCCGGTCTGGATAGTCATGTGCAGAGACCCGTTGATGTTCATCCCCTTGAAGGGCTGCTTCGGGCCGAACTCCTTGCGGGCCGCCATGAGGCCCGGCATCTCGTGCTCCGCCAGGCTGAGCTCTTTGCGGCCGAACTCGGCGAGGCCCATGTCCTTGACCTTGGACTCCGCCATGACTTCGCAACTCGGCGTGACGCGCGGCGAGGTTTAGGATAATGCTCGCTCGAGACTTGTCCTGTCAAAACGTCTTGAGCCAAAACGGCTACGGAGGATGATGGTGATGATGGTGCTGATGGTGGCGACGATGACTCAAGAAATTGTTACTTGTCTTTGAAGAACCGCTATGTGTCAGGTCTGCGACGGCCAGGGTTCGCCGATTTTCTTTGGTCACCCAAGCAATGCCAAGCAATGGAAAGCCATACAAAGAGAATGCCACGCAGCGCCAAGCAAGATCAAACAATGCTAAGCAAGGCCCTCGCCATCGCTCGGACGTCCATTTCCCGTGCATGTTTCGGTTTCGCGCGTGTTTTTGTTGCTCGATGGTCCTGGATGGTCCTCGCCGAGAAAAATACGCACACGTCCGAGCGATGCCAGGGGCCAAGTAATACCAAGAAGCAACAAGCGACGCCAAGCAAAACCAAGCAATGCAACGCAATGGCAAACAAAGTCCAAGCAATGTCAAGACATGTCAAGCAATACCAAGCAATGCCAAGCAACGACATACAAGGACAAAAACGTCAAGCAACGCCAAGCAATACACTGCAATACACAGCAATACAATGCCATGCCCAGCAATACCAAGCAATGAACGGCAATGTCAAGCAATGCCTAGCAAAACCAAGCAATACCATGCAATGCCACAACAACGCCAAGAAATGCCAAGCAATACAAAACAATACCAAACAATGCAACGACATGTCAAGCATCGGCATTGCCAAGCAATGCAACGCCGTGTCAAACAACGCCTAGCAATCCCAAGCAATACCGAGCAGTCCGAAGAAATGAAAGCAACGCAAAGCAATTCCAAGCACTGCAACGCAATGTCAAGCAACGCCAAGCAATTCAAAGCAGTGCCATGCAATGCCAAGCAACGCCAAGCAATCCAAAACAAAGCCAAGCAATGCCAAGCAAGCCAAGCAACGCCAAGCAACGCAAAGCAACGCCAAGCAAGGCCAAGCACTGCCAAGCAATGCCAAGTAACGCCAAGCAACGCCAATGACTGCAATGGAATACCAGACAATGCCAAGCAATGCAAGGCAATGCCAAGCAATGCCGACCAATGCAACACATACGTAGCATTCCCAAGCAGAGCAAAGCAATGCAAAGAACTGTAACACAATGCAAAACAATGCCAAACAATGCCGTCCGTGCTTAGATACCTAGTGAGGTGTCGCCTAATTGCGGTCGGGCCAGGTTCATGTTTTGATCGGACACATCGGCATGCCGACAACAAGAAACTCTGCTTACAAACGCGACACGAACAGCCAGCCTCAGGATCCACCGACACAAGCGGACGATGACGCTGTGGCAACTGTCGGCCATAGGTGGACACCAAAACGATGACTCTTTAGAGTCTGGGTCGCAACCGAAGCCGCTAGAAGACCTCGGCCTGGCAAGGAAGCCCGCTGCTCAGCGTACTAGTACCGGTACGTGTCAGGCTTGAAGGGGCCAGTGGCCTTCACACCGATGTAGTCGGCCTGCTCCTTCGTGAGGGTCGTGAGCTGGGCACCGAGCGCCGGCAGGTGCAGGCTGGCAACCTTCTCGTCGAGGTCTTTGGGGAGGAGGTACACGTTGTTCTTGTAGCCCTTCTCCTTCGCGGTGAGCAGGTCAATCTGAGCGAGGACCTGGTTCGTGAACGAGCAGGACATCACGAAGGACGGGTGTCCGGTGGCGCAGCCGAGGTTGAGCAGCCGCCCAGCCGCCAGGACGATGATGCCGTGCCCATCTGGGAAGACGTAGCGGTCAACCTGCGGCTTGATGTTCTCCACCTTGATGCCTTCGAACTTCTCCAGATTTTCCATCTCGATCTCGTTATCGAAGTGGCCAATGTTGCCGACAATGGCGTTGTTCTTCATCTTCTTCATGTGCTCCAGCGTGATGATCTTGAAGTTTCCTGTGGTGGTCGTGAAGATGTCGATCTCGCCGACAACGCTCTCCATCGTAACTACCTGGAAGCCCTCCATGCATGCCTGGAGCGCACAGATGGGGTCACACTCAGTGATCAGCACCCTGGCACCAGCACCGCGCATGGCGAACGCGCAACCCTTGCCCACATCACCATAACCACAGATCAGCGCACGCTTGCCCCCGATCATCACGTCTGTGGCGCGCATGATGCCATCTGGCAGCGAATGCCTGCATCCGTAGACATTGTCGAACTTGGACTTGGTCACGCAATCGTTAACGTTGATAGCTGGGAACAGAAGCTCGCCCTTCGCAGCCATCTCCTTCAGCCGGTGGACGCCAGTGGTGGTCTCCTCGCTGACGCCCTTGCACTTCGCGGCCATGCGCGTGTACTTCGTCTTGTCGGCCGGGATGGAATCTCGCAGCAGCTGCAAGATGCACTTGAATTCGGCGTTGTCCGTGCTGGCAGGATCGGGCAGGGATCCGTCCTTCGCGAACTTTTCCTCGAACTCCTTGCCCTTGTGGATCAGCAGCGTCGCGTCGCCGCCGTCGTCGACGAGCTGGTCGCAGCCGTCCGCGCCTGGCACTGTCATCATCTGCTCGGTACACCACCAGTACTCCTGCAGGGTCTCGCCCTTCCATGCGAACACGGTGGATGTCTCGGCCTTCGCGATGGCCGCAGCCGCGTGGTCCTGCGTGCTGAAGATGTTGCAGGAGCACCAACGCACTTTGGCCCCAAGCGCGTGCAGAGTCTCGATGAGGACGCCGGTCTGGATAGTCATGTGCAGAGACCCGTTGATGTTCATCCCCTTGAAGGGCTGCTTCGGGCCGAACTCCTTGCGGGCCGCCATGAGGCCCGGCATCTCGTGCTCCGCCAGGCTGAGCTCTTTGCGGCCGAACTCGGCGAGGCCCATGTCCTTGACCTTGGACTCCGCCATGACTTCGCAGCTCGGCGTGACGCGCGGCGAGGTTTAGGGTGATGCTCGACTTGTCCTGTCAAAACGTCTCGAGCCAAAACGGCTACAGAGGATGATGGTGATAATGGTGCTGATGTTGGCGACGATGACTCAAGAAATTGTTACTTGTCTTTGAAGAACTGGTATGTGTTAGGTCTGCGACGGCCAGGGTTCGCCGAATTTCTTTGGTCAACCAAGCAATGCCAAGCAATGGGAAGCCATACAAAGAGAATGCCACGCAGCGCCAAGCAAGATCAAACTAAGCAAGGCCAAGTAATACCAAGAAGCAACAAACGACGCCAAGCAAAACCAAGCAATGCAACGCAATGGCAAACAAAGGCCAAGCAATGTCAAGACATGTCAAGCAATACCAAGCAATGCCAAGCAACGACATACAACGACAAAACGTCAAGCAACGCCAAGCAATACACTGCAATACGCAACAATACCATGCACTGCCCAGCAATACCAAGCAATGAACGGCAATGTCAAGCAATGCCTAGCAAAAACAAGCAATACCATGCAATGCCACAACAACGCCAAGCAATGCCAAGCAATACAAAACAATACCAAACAATGCAACGACATGTCAAACATCGCCAGGCGGCATTGCCAAGCAATGCAACGCCGTGTCAAACAACGCCTAGCAATACCAAGCAATACCGAGCAATCCGAAGCAACGCAAAGCAACGCAAAGCAACGACAAGCAATCCCAAGCACTGCAACGCAATGTCAAGCAACGCCAAGCAATTCAAAGCAGTGCCATGCAATGCCAAGCAACGCCAAGCAATGACAAAGCCAAGCAATGCCAAGCAACGCAAAGCAATGCCAAGCAACGCAAAGCAACGTCAAGCAAGGCCAAACACTGCCAAGCAATGCCAAGTAACGCCAAGCAACGCCAAAAACTGCAATGGAATACCAGACAATGCCAAGCAATGCAAGGCAATGCCAAGCAATGCCGACCAATGCAACAAATACGTAGCATTCCCAAGCAGAGCAAAGCAATGCAAAGAACTGTAACACAATGCAAAACAATGCCAAGCAATGCCCTCCGTGCTTAGATATCTAGTGAGGTGTCGCCTAATTGCGGTCGGCCAGGTTCATGTTTTGATCGGACACATCGGCATGCCGACAAAAAGAAATTCTGCTTGCAAACGCGACACGAACAGCCAGCCTCAGGATCCACCGACCCAAGCGGACGATGACGCTGTGGCAACTGTCGGCCATAGGTGGACACCAAAACGATTACTCTTTAGAGTCTGGGTCGCAACCGAAGCCGCTAGAAGACCTCGGCCTGGCAAGGAAGCCCGCTGCTCAGCGTACTAGTACCGGTACGTGTCAGGCTTGAAGGGGCCAGTGGCCTTCACACCGATGTAGTCGGCCTGCTCCTTCGTGAGGGTCGTGAGCTGGGCACCGAGCGCTGGCAGGTGCAGGCTGGCAACCTTCTCGTCGAGGTCTTTGGGGAGGAGGTACACGTTGTTCTTGTAGCCCTTCTCCTTCGCGGTGAGCAGGTCAATCTGAGCGAGGACCTGGTTCGTGAACGAGCAGGACATCACGAAGGACGGGTGTCCGGTGGCGCAGCCGAGGTTGAGCAGCCGCCCAGCCGCCAGGACGATGATGCCGTGCCCGTCTGGGAAGACGTAGCGGTCAACCTGCGGCTTGATGTTCTCCACCTTGATGCCTTCGAATTTCTCCAGATTTTCCATCTCGATCTCGTTATCGAAGTGGCCAATGTTGCCGACAATGGCGTTGTTCTTCATCTTCTTCATGTGCTCCAGCGTGATGATCTTGAAGTTTCCTGTGGTGGTCGTGAAGATGTCGATCTCGCCGACAACGCTCTCCATCGTAACTACCTGGAAGCCCTCCATGCATGCCTGGAGTGCACAGATGGGGTCACACTCAGTGATCAGCACCCTGGCACCAGCACCGCGCATGGCGAACGCGCAACCCTTGCCCACATCACCATAACCACAGATCAGCGCACGCTTGCCCCCGATCATCACGTCTGTGGCGCGCATGATGCCATCTGGCAGCGAATGCCTGCACCCGTAGACATTGTCGAACTTGGACTTGGTCACGCAATCGTTAACGTTGATGGCCGGGAACAGAAGCTCGCCCTTCGCAGCCATCTCCTTCAGCCGGTGGACGCCAGTGGTGGTCTCCTCGCTGACGCCCTTGCACTTCGCGGCCATGCGCGTGTACTTCGTCTTGTCGGCCGGGATGGAATCTCGCAACAGCTGCAAGATGCACTTGAATTCGGCGTTGTCCGTGCTGGCAGGATCGGGCAGGGATCCGTCCTTCGCGAACTTTTCCTCGAACTCCTTACCCTTGTGGATCAGCAGCGTCGCGTCGCCGCCGTCGTCGACGAGCTGGTCGCAGCCGTCCGCGCCTGGCACTGTCATCATCTGCTCGGTACACCACCAGTACTCCTGCAGGGTCTCGCCCTTCCATGCGAACACGGTGGATGTCTCGGCCTTCGCGATGGCCGCAGCCGCGTGGTCCTGCGTGCTGAAGATGTTGCAGGAGCACCAACGCACTTTGGCCCCAAGCGCGTGCAGGGTCTCGATGAGGACGCCGGTCTGGATAGTCATGTGCAGAGACCCGTTGATGTTCATCCCCTTGAAGGGCTGCTTCGGGCCGAATTCCTTGCGGGCCGCCATGAGGCCCGGCATCTCGTGCTCCGCCAGGCTGAGCTCTTTGCGGCCGAACTCGGCGAGGCCCATGTCCTTGACCTTGGACTCCGCCATGACTTCGCAGCTCGGCGTGACGCGCGGCGAGGTTTAGGGTGATGCTCGCTCGAGACTTGTCCTGTCAAAACGTCTTGAGCCAAAACGGCAACGGAGGATGGTGGTGATGATGGTGCTGGTGGTGGCGGCGATGACTGAAGACATTCTTACTGGTCTTTGGAGAACCGCTATGTGTTAGGTTTGCGCCGGCCAGAGTTCGCCGGTTTGCCTTCAATCATGCCAGGCAATGCCAAGCAAGGGAAAGCAATGCCAAGAGAATGCCACGCAGCGCCAAGCAAGGCCAAACAATGCAAGGCACGGCCAAGTAATAGCAAGGAACAACGAGCGACGCCAAGCAAGACCAAGCAATGCAACGCAATGCCAAGCAATGCCAAGCAAGCCTAGCAACGCCAAGAAATGCCAAACAACGGCAAACAAAGATACCAACGTCAAGCATTGCCAAGCAACGCAATGCAATGCAACAGCAATACCATGTATTGTTGCAATGCAAAGCAATGCCTAGCAATGCCAAGCAATGCTTAGCAATGCCATGCAATACCGTACAATGCCAAGCAATGCGAAACAATGCCAAACCATGTCAAGCAATGCAACACAATGCCAAGCAGTGCGACGCCATGCCAAGACTCGCCAGGCGGCAATGACAGGCAATGCAACGCCATGTCAAGTAACGCCTGGCGATGCCAAGCAATACCGAGCAATCCGAAGCAGTGAAAAGCAACGCAAAGCAACGACAAGCAATGCCAAGCACTGCAACGCAATGCCAAGCAAAGCCAAGCAATGCAAAACCAAGCCCAGCAATGCCAAGCACTGCCAAGCAAGTCCAACAACTGCAAGGGAATATCAGACAATACCAAGCAATGCAAGGCAATGCCAAGCAATGCCAAGCAATGCAAAACAATACAAAGCAATGCAGAGCAAGGCAAAGCAATACAGAGAACTGCAAAACACTGCAAAACAATGCCAAGCAACGTCTGCCATGCGTAGATACTTAGTGAGGCTTCGCCAACTTACGGTCGCGCTAGGTTTATTTGATGATCGGACACATCGGCATGCCGACAAGATAGTCTTCTGCTCACACACGCGACACGAACAGCCAGCCTCAGGATCCACCGACCCAAGCGGACGATGACGCTGTGGCAACTGTCGGCCCTAGGTGGGCAGCAAAACGAAGAATCTTCAGCGTCTGGGTCGCAACCGACGCCGCTAGAAGACCTCGGTCTGGCAAGGAAGCCCGCTGCTCAGCGTACTAGTACCGGTACGTGTCAGGCTTGAAGGGGCCAGTGGCCTTCACACCGATGTAATCGGCCTGCTCCTTCGTGAGGGTCGTGAGCTGGGCACCGAGCGCTGGCAGGTGCAGGCTGGCAACCTTCTCGTCGAGGTCTTTGGGGAGGAGGTACACGTTGTTCTTGTAGCCCTTCTCCTTCGCCGTGAGCAGGTCGATCTGCGCGAGGACCTGGTTCGTGAACGAGCAGGACATCACGAAGGACGGGTGTCCGGTGGCGCAGCCGAGGTTGAGCAGCCGCCCAGCCGCCAGGACGATGATGCCGTGCCCGTCTGGGAAGACGTAGCGGTCAACCTGCGGCTTGATGTTCTCCACCTTGATGCCTTCGAACTTCTCCAGATTTTCCATCTCGATCTCGTTATCGAAGTGGCCAATGTTGCCGACAATGGCGTTGTTCTTCATCTTCTTCATGTGCTCCAGCGTGATGATCTTGAAGTTTCCTGTGGTGGTCGTGAAGATGTCGATCTCGCCGACAACGCTCTCCATCGTAACTACCTGGAAGCCCTCCATGCATGCCTGGAGCGCACAGATGGGGTCACACTCAGTGATCAGCACCCTGGCACCAGCACCGCGCATGGCGAACGCGCAACCCTTGCCCACATCACCATAACCACAGATCAGCGCACGCTTGCCTCCGATCATCACGTCTGTGGCACGCATGATGCCATCTGGCAGCGAATGCCTGCACCCGTAGACATTGTCGAACTTGGACTTGGTCACGCAATCGTTAACGTTGATGGCTGGGAACAGGAGCTCGCCCTTCGCAGCCATCTCCTTCAGCCGGTGGACGCCAGTGGTGGTCTCCTCGCTGACGCCCTTGCACTTCGCGGCCATGCGCGTGTACTTCGTCTTGTCGGCCGGGATGGAATCTCGCAGCAGCTGCAAGATGCACTTGAATTCGGCGTTGTCCGTGCTGGCAGGATCGGGCAGGGATCCGTCCTTCGCGAACTTTTCCTCGAACTCCTTGCCCTTGTGGATCAGCAGCGTCGCGTCGCCGCCGTCGTCGACGAGCTGGTCGCAGCCGTCCGCGCCTGGCACTGTCATCATCTGCTCGGTACACCACCAGTACTCCTGCAGGGTCTCGCCCTTCCATGCGAACACGGTGGATGTCTCGGCCTTCGCGATGGCCGCAGCCGCGTGGTCCTGCGTGCTGAAGATGTTGCAGGAGCACCAGCGCACTTTGGCCCCAAGCGCGTGCAGGGTCTCGATGAGGACGCCCGTCTGGATAGTCATGTGCAGAGACCCGTTGATGTTCATCCCCTTGAAGGGCTGCTTCGGGCCGAACTCCTTGCGGGCCGCCATGAGGCCCGGCATCTCGTGCTCCGCCAGGCTGAGCTCTTTGCGGCCGAACTCGGCGAGGCCCATGTCCTTGACCTTGGACTCCGCCATGACTACTTCGCAGCCCGGCGTGACGCGCGGCGAGAATTAGGGTGATGCTCGCTCGAGGCTTGTCCTGTCCAAATGTCTTGAGCCAAAACGGCTACGGAGGATGGTGGTGATGATGGTGCTGATGGTGGCGGCGATGACTGAAGACATTCTTACTGGTCTTTGAAGAACCGCTATGTGTTAGGTTTGCGCCGGCCAGGGTTCGCCGGTTTGCCTTCAATCATGCCAGGCAATGCCAAGCAAGGGAAAGCAATGCCAGGAGTGCCACGCAGCGCCAAGCAAGGCCAAACAATGCTAAGGAAGGCCAAGTAGTAGCAAGAAACAACGAGCGACGCCAAGCAACACCAAGCAATGCCAAGCAAATGCCAAACAAATGCCAAGCAGTGTCAAGACATGTCAAACAATACCAAGCAATGCCAAACAACGGCAAGCAAAGACAAAAACGTCCATCAATGCCAAGCAATGCAATACAATGCAATGCAATACCATGTACTGTCCAGCAATGCCAAGCAATGAACGGCAATGCCCAGCAATGCCTAGCAATGCCATGCCATGTAATGCCAAGCAATGCGAGACAATGCCAAGCAATGCCAAGTAATGCAACACAATGCCAAGCAATGCAACGCCATGCCAAGCATCGCCAGGCGGCAATGACAAGCAATGCAACGCCATGTCAAGCAACGCCTAGCAATGCCAAGCAATACCGAGCAATCCGAAGCAGTGAAAAGAAACGCAAAGCAACGACAAGCAATGCCAAGCACTGCAACACAATGCCAAGCAAAGCGAAGCAATGCAAAACCAAGCCAAGCAATGCCAAGCAACGCCAAGCAATTCTAAGCACTGTCAAGCAAGTCAAACAACTGCAAAGGAATATCAGACAATACCAAGCAATGCAAGGTAATGCCAAGCAATGCCAAACAATGCAAAACAATACGAAGCAATGCCGAAAAATGCAAAGCAATGCCGAGAAATGCAAAACAATGCAAACCAATGCAAAACAATGCCAGGCGACGCCTTCCATGCTTAGATCCTCAGTGAGGCTTCGCCGACTTGCGGTCGCGCCAAATTCATTTTTATGATCGGATGCATCGGCGTGCCGACAAGATAGTCTTCTGCTCACACACGCGACACGAACAGCCAGCCTCAGGATCCACCGACCCAAGCGGACGATGACGCTGTGGCAACTGTCGGCCCTAGGTGGGCAGCAAAACGAAGAATCTTCAGCGTCTGGGTCGCAACCGAAGCCGCTAGAAGACCTCGGCCTGGCAAGGAAGCCCGCTGCTCAGCGTACTAGTACCGGTACGTGTCAGGCTTGAAGGGGCCAGTGGCCTTCACACCGATGTAGTCGGCCTGCTCCTTCGTGAGGGTCGTGAGCTGTGCACCGAGCGCCGGCAGGTGCAGGCTGGCAACCTTCTCGTCGAGGTCTTTGGGGAGGAGGTACACGTTGTTCTTGTAGCCCTTCTCCTTCGCCGTGAGCAGGTCAATCTGCGCGAGGACCTGGTTCGTGAACGAACAGGACATCACGAAGGACGGGTGCCCAGTGGCGCAGCCGAGGTTGAGCAGCCGCCCAGCCGCCAGGACGATGATGCCGTGACCGTCTGGGAAGACGTAGCGGTCAACCTGCGGCTTGATGTTCTCCACCTTGATGCCTTCGAACTTCTCCAGATTTTCCATCTCGATCTCGTTATCGAAGTGGCCAATGTTGCCGACAATGGCGTTGTTCTTCATCTTCTTCATGTGCTCCAGCGTGATGATCTTGAAGTTCCCTGTGGTGGTCGTGAAGATGTCGATCTCGCCGACAACGCTCTCCATCGTAACCACCTGGAAGCCCTCCATGCATGCCTGGAGCGCACAGATGGGGTCACACTCAGTGATCAGCACCCTGGCACCAGCACCGCGCATGGCGAACGCGCAACCCTTGCCCACATCACCATAACCACAGATCAGCGCACGCTTGCCCCCGATCATCACGTCTGTGGCACGCATGATGCCATCTGGCAGCGAATGCCTGCACCCGTAGACATTGTCGAACTTGGACTTGGTCACGCAATCGTTAACGTTGATGGCTGGGAACAGGAGCTCGCCCTTTGCAGCCATCTCCTTCAGCCGGTGGACGCCAGTGGTGGTCTCCTCGCTGACGCCCTTGCACTTCGCGGCCATGCGCGTGTACTTCGTCTTGTCGGCCGGGATGGAATCTCGCAGCAGCTGCAAGATGCACTTGAATTCGGCGTTGTCCGTGCTGGCAGGATCGGGCAGGGATCCGTCCTTCGCGAACTTTTCCTCGAACTCCTTGCCCTTGTGGATCAGCAGCGTCGCGTCGCCGCCGTCGTCGACGAGCTGGTCGCAGCCGTCCGCGCCTGGCACTGTCATCATCTGCTCGGTGCACCACCAGTACTCCTGCAGGGTCTCGCCCTTCCATGCGAACACGGTGGATGTCTCGGCCTTCGCGATGGCCGCAGCCGCGTGGTCCTGCGTGCTGAAGATGTTGCAGGAGCACCAACGCACTTTGGCCCCAAGCGCGTGCAGGGTCTCGATGAGGACGCCGGTCTGGATAGTCATGTGCAGAGACCCGTTGATGTTCATCCCCTTGAAGGGCTGCTTCGGGCCGAACTCCTTGCGGGCCGCCATGAGGCCCGGCATCTCGTGCTCCGCCAGGCTGAGCTCTTTGCGGCCGAACTCGGCGAGGCCCATGTCCTTGACCTTGGACTCCGCCATGACTTCGCAGCTCGGCGTGACGCGCGGCGAGAATTAGGGGGATGCTCGCTCGAGACTTGTCCTGTCAAAACGTCTTGAGCCAAAACGGCTACGGAGGATGGTGGTGATGATGGTGCTGGTGGTGGCGGCGATGACTGAAGACATTCTTACTGGTCTTTGGAGAACCGCTATGTGTTAGGTTTGCGCCGGCCAGAGTTCGCCGGTTTGCCTTCAATCATGCCAGGCAATGCCAAGCAAGGGAAAGCAATGCCAAGAGAATGCCACGCAGCGCCAAGCAAGGCCAAACAATGCAAGGCACGGCCAAGTAATATCAAGGAACAACGAGCGACGCCAAGCAAGACCAAGCAATGCAACGCAATGCCAAGCAATGCCAAGCAAGCCTAGCAACGCCGAGAAATGCCAAACAACGGCAAACAAAGATACCAACGTCAAGCATTGCCAAGCAACGCAATGCAATGCAACAGCAATACCATGTATTGTTGCAATGCAAAGCAATGCCTAGCAATGCCAAGCAATGCTTAGCAATGCCATGCAATACCGTACAATGCCAAGCAATGCGAAACAATGCCAAACCATGTCAAGCAATGCAACACAATGCCAAGCAGTGCGACGCCATGCCAAGACTCGCCAGGCGGCAATGACAGGCAATGCAACGCCATGTCAAGTAACGCCTGGCGATGCCAAGCAATACCGAGCAATCCGAAGCAGTGAAAAGCAACGCAAAGCAACGACAAGCAATGCCAAGCACTGTAACGCAATGCCAAGCAAAGCCAAGCAATGCAAAACCAAGCCCAGCAATGCCAAGCACTGCCAAGCAAGTCCAACAACTGCAAGGGAATATCAGACAATACCAAGCAATGCAAGGCAATGCCAAGCAATGCCAAGCAATGCAAAACAATACGAAGCAATGCAGAGCAAGGCAAAGCAATACAGAGAACTGCAAAACACTGCAAAACAATGCCAAGCAACGTCTTCCATGCATAGATACTTAGTGAGGCTTCGCCAACTTACGGTCGCGCTAGGTTTATTTGATGATCGGACACATCGGCATGCCGACAAGATAGTCTTCTGCTCACACACGCGACACGAACAGCCAGCCTCAGGATCCACCGACCCAAGCGGACGATGACGCTGTGGCAACTGTCGGCCCTAGGTGGGCAGCAAAACGAAGAATCTTCAGCGTTTGGATTGCAACCGAAGCCGCTAAAAGACCTCGGTCTGGCAAGGAAGCCCGCTGCTCAGCGTACTAGTACCGGTACGTGTCAGGCTTGAAGGGGCCAGTGGCCTTCACACCGATGTAGTCGGCCTGCTCCTTCGTGAGGGTCGTGAGCTGTGCACCGAGCGCTGGCAGGTGCAGGCTGGCAACCTTCTCGTCGAGGTCTTTGGGGAGGAGGTACACGTTGTTCTTGTAGCCCTTCTCCTTCGCCGTGAGCAGGTCAATCTGCGCGAGGACCTGGTTCGTGAAGGAGCAGGACATCACGAAGGACGGGTGTCCAGTGGCGCAGCCGAGGTTGAGCAGCCGCCCAGCCGCCAGGACGATGATGCCGTGACCGTCTGGGAAGACGTAGCGGTCAACCTGCGGCTTGATGTTCTCCACCTTGATGCCTTCGAACTTCTCCAGATTTTCCATCTCGATCTCGTTATCGAAGTGGCCAATGTTGCCGACGATGGCGTTGTTCTTCATCTTCTTCATGTGCTCCAGCGTGATGATCTTGAAGTTCCCTGTGGTGGTCGTGAAGATGTCGATCTCGCCGACAACGCTCTCCATCGTAACCACCTGGAAGCCCTCCATGCATGCCTGGAGCGCACAGATGGGATCACACTCAGTGATCAGCACCCTGGCACCAGCACCGCGCATGGCGAACGCGCAACCCTTGCCCACATCACCATAACCACAGATCAGCGCACGCTTGCCCCCGATCATCACGTCTGTGGCACGCATGATGCCATCTGGCAGCGAATGCCTGCACCCGTAGACATTGTCGAACTTGGACTTGGTCACGCAATCGTTAACGTTGATGGCTGGGAACAGGAGCTCGCCCTTCGCAGCCATCTCCTTCAGCCGGTGGACGCCAGTGGTGGTCTCCTCGCTGACGCCCTTGCACTTCGCAGCCATGCGCGTGTACTTCGTCTTGTCGGCCGGGATGGAATCTCGCAGCAGCTGCAAGATGCACTTGAATTCGGCGTTGTCCGTGCTGGCAGGATCGGGCAGGGATCCGTCCTTCGCGAACTTTTCCTCGAACTCCTTGCCCTTGTGGATCAGCAGCGTCGCGTCGCCGCCGTCGTCGACGAGCTGGTCGCAGCCGTCCGCGCCTGGCACTGTCATCATCTGCTCGGTGCACCACCAGTACTCCTGCAGGGTCTCGCCCTTCCATGCGAACACGGTGGATGTCTCGGCCTTCGCGATGGCCGCAGCCGCGTGGTCCTGCGTGCTGAAGATGTTGCAGGAGCACCAACGCACTTTGGCCCCAAGCGCGTGCAGGGTCTCGATGAGGACGCCGGTCTGGATAGTCATGTGCAGAGACCCGTTGATGTTCATCCCCTTGAAGGGCTGCTTCGGGCCGAACTCCTTGCGGGCCGCCATGAGGCCCGGCATCTCGTGCTCCGCCAGGCTGAGCTCTTTGCGGCCGAACTCGGCGAGGCCCATGTCCTTGACCTTGGACTCCGCCATGACTTCGCAGCTCGGCGTGACGCGCGGCGAGGTTTAGGGTGATGCTCGCTCGAGACTTGTCCTGTCAAAACGTCTTGAGCCAAAACGGCTACAGAGGATGATGGTGATAATGGTGCTGATGTGGGCGACGATGACTCAAGAAATTGTTACTTATCTTTGAAGAACTGGTATGTGTTAGGTCTGCGACGGCCAGGGTTCGCCGAATTTCTTTGGTCAACCAAGCAATGCCAAGCAATGGAAAGCCATACCAAGAGAATGCCACGCAGCGCCAAGCAAGATCAAACAATGCTAAGCAAGGCCAAGTAATACCAAGAAGCAACCAGCGACGCCAACCAAAACCGAGCAATGCAACGCAATGGCAAACAAAGGCCAGGCAATGTCGCAGCCTGGCGTGACGCGCGGCGAGAATTAGGGGGATGCTCGCTCGAGACTTGTCCTGTCAAAACGTATTGAGCCAAAACAGCTACGGAGGATGGTGGTGATGATGGTGCTGATGGTGGCGGAACCCCCCGCCCACCCCCGTTCCCCCCGGCAAACCCCACCCCACCCCTAGCCACCCCCCCTCCAGAAAACCGGGGGGGCGGGGACACTATACCGGTTCGACCCCCGCCTCTTCGGAAAACCGGGGGGGTCACTACCGTTTCGACCCCCCCCCCGTCCGGAAAACCGAGGGGGGTCACTACCAGTTCAACCCCCCCCCGAGAAAACCGGGGCGGGGTCACTGCCAGTTCGAACCCCCCCCAGGAAACCGAGGGGGGGTCACTACTGGTTCGAACCCCCCCTCCAGAAAACCGGGGGGGGTCACTACCCCCCACCACGCTCACCGCCGGCAAACGACTCCCGGGTCCTTACCACCGTCCGCACCACATCCCCCACCTGGTGTCCCCAGCACCACTGTCCTCACCACCATTGTCCCCAATGCACTATTCCCACCACCGTCCCCACTGTCCCCACCAGTGCCCCCACCACTGTCGCACTGTTCCCACTGCCCCCACCACTGTTCCCACCACGGCCCCACTCTCCCCACTTTCCCCACGGCCCCAACCACTGTCCCACTGTCCCCACTATCCCACTGTCCCCGCCGCTGGCCCCCTGAGCTGTCCCACTGTCCCCACCACCATTGTCCCCACCATTGTCCCACTGTCCCCACCACATTCCCACTGTCCTAACACCACTGTCCTCAACACCACCGTCCCCGCCACTGTCTCACAGTCCCCACCACTGTCCCACTGCCCCCACTGATCCCACCATTGTCCCCGCTGTCCCCGCCAGTGCGCCCACCAGTGTCTCACTGTCCCCACTCTCCCCGCCATTGTCCCGCCACCGTCCCACTCTCCCCACTTTCCCCACGGTCCCCACCACTGTCCCACTGTCCCCTGTGTACCCACCACGGTCCCACTGTCCCCGCCGCTGTCCCACTGTGCTGTCCCACCGTCCCCACAGTCCCCACCACTGTCCCACTGTCCCCACTTTCCCCACCACTCTCCCCACTGTACTACTGTCCCACCACTGTCCCCACCGCCGCCTTCACCACTGTCCCCACCACTACCGTCCCCACCACTGTCCCACTGTCCCCGCCACTGCCCCGCTGTCCCCTCACCACTGTCCCCACCGCAATGGTCCCTACCGCTGTCCGCACCACTGTCCCACTGTCCCCGCGCCACTGTCCCCGCCACCACCGTCCCCACCTCTGTCCCAGTATCCTCACCATTGTCCAATTGTCCCGAGGGGCGGGAATCGCTTGCCGGCGGCGGGGGGGGGGGGCGCGGGGTTCGAACCGGTAATGACCCCTCCCCGGTTTTCGAGGAGGGGGGGGTTCGAACCGGTAGTGAACCTGTGTATGGGAATAGAATACAAAGATACAGAACCCCTGATCCGTAGGTAGAGGAAGGAAGGAAAGATAAGGATATTTTCCTCCTGTGCGACCAGCGCCCTGGTCTCTTCCAGTACCTGAGCCGATAAGGCAGGCAAAAGGGCGAGTGAGGAGTAGAGATGAGGGTATGAGACGGTTTCCTCTCACACACCCCGTCCCAAATCCCGCCCGCACGGGCAGGAATCGGGAAACAGGAAGAAAGAACCTGTCACCCTCTTACTCCTCAAAACGCACATGTCCCGAACACATCAGCAGGGTCCGCTTCTGCAATTATCCAGCGCCGCTGCAAAGTGTGAACGGGCAAGGTAAGGGGCGCAGGAGCATCCAAGTGTCCATAATCCTTTTACGAACACCCTTTAGGTGCCCCTCGGTGCGCCCCCCAAAAAAGCTTCGGCACTCGAGGGAGGAGAGGAATGGGACACGGATGAGCGGAGCAAGAGGAACTGAGAAAACGAAAGCAACATCAGAAGCCGCTGCGTCCAGCCTCATCGATGAAGGAAGGACACAGCGGGTGTTGCCACCGGCATCAAAATAAAAGCTAGCCGTATCAAGTCAATCAATGCTCCGCCAGCTGTAATATAGGAGCTGTCGCACAGAGGTTATATAGAAGCAAAATAAATTCGATGTCGTGGTGATGAACACGAAAAGGTACATGAACAAACGCTGTATCGGGTGAGTCTCTTTGGCAGTGCCCCTAAGGAGCGCGCCTTGGACATCGCCTAGATGCGCGCGTGTGTGTGTGCGAGGCCACTTATCGATAGTAATGAAGTGGCCAAAAGGTTGTGTTTTGCACTGCTCGAGGCGAACTCTGCAAAAGGCTCAGTTCAGGCTAATTCGAGCAGTGAGCCTCGCGGCCGACATCATTAGGCGCTGCCGCGCGGGTAGAACTCACTTGCCCAGACGCGGCGGCCATCAGGACCAACGTAGCTGGTCCTGCACGTATCCCTCGCAGTCCGCGCGTGCCAGTTGTAGAAGCGAGGGTTGTGCTGGATGTCACGAGGTACACGAACTCGTCGTTGTTCTCCGCGATGTAGATCCAGAAGTTGTTGTAGTAGCTCCAGTACCTGGGGCCCCATTGGCTGCCCTCAAGGTTGTCGCGCTAGTAGGCGGCGTACTCGTGGGCGATGCGGGCCCGCTTGGTGCGCGGGAGCGTCGCCGGTGCGCGGAGGCCAGCGCTGCTGCCGGCTGCCTGCCGGCCGCTCGGATGGGTCGCGGCAGCGGCGTCGCCGCGCGGCCCGTCGGGCATCGCTGCCGGCGCGCCTGCGTCGCGCGCGTCAGCAGCGGCGCCAGGGCCAACGCGAGGCGGCTGCGCCATGGCATCGGAAGGAAAAGTCGTGCGTGGAGGGGTAGTGTTAGGATCGGTTCCAACCCCTGATCTCTTCCCCCCATAGCCTTCACCCCCCCACTCAGCACGTGGGATGTCAGATCCAAGGGCAGGCGGGACGGAAGCAGCCTCGGCAAGATCACGACGCGCAGTCCGGTCATACGTGCCGTCCCCGCGGGGTACCGCAATCGTGACCAGACCGCGCTCTTGCCGGGTGCGCCTGTCCATCCTGCCCTCGTTCAACCACCAAGTCCTGCGACCGGCGAGGCCAAGGGGCTGGCTGCGATAATGGATATCGCAAGCCCAACCCATGTCCTCCTCAGTCCAGGGTATCTCGCCGGTAGCCTCGCGGGCTTCGGTCATCTGGTGGTGAAAGCGAGACTCGTTGAGGAAGCGCTGAAGGACGTTCTGGTAGGGGTAGCACAACGTGCGATGATCGTCGGGCTCGCCCACAAGCCGGCACTCGCTGGCAGGTGGACAACCAGCTTCGCACCACTGTTTGTACCTCTCCTCTGCCTTTTTCGCCGTTCTCCTCAACCTGTTGCGCTGTTCATTATCTGCCGAACGCTGTCCCCCGAGAAGTAGATCTTCGCGCCCTCCACGAGGAGGCGGTCCACCTCGGTCTGAGACAGGTTGGTCGTGATCCACTCGTTGGGCTCCTGCAGATACGCAAGGTCCGAGGCCTCTGCGCCGCCAGCCCCTGCGGCACCCACAGACGAACTATAGCGCAAGCATATGCCACACAGAGTTCCGTTGGTTACGACGGCGTCCAGGGGAAGGAAGCAACTGCAATTGCTGCAGCGAGGGATATCATGCTGGAGCGACTCAGGGGCCCGCCTGAAACGAGATCCCCAAGAGTCCCCCAGCGGGCGTTGCCACCGGCTTCAGAAGCGAGAGCATGACCAAGAAGGTTCATCGCATCTCGATTGAGCTCAGCGGTGGCACGAGAAGCGACCGATCGACCGATCCCCTCGATCTCAGTGAGCGACAGTCGATCACCGGGCACTCCGGCGCATTCGGTCGGTCCGTCATCTGAAACATCTAAGTTCCCGCAAGTCTTGCTTCTCGTTGTCACCCTCGTTGCGGTCAAGCTTCTGCTGCTGTGCCAGGACCTGCACCATCGTCTCCTGATCCGGTGCTGCCGAAGCAACACTGCCTGGGGCTCGGGGTACCTCGACGGGAGCTTCGGGCTCGGCGGCGCCCGACTCGTCCTTGCTAGGCGCAGCAGGTGTTGCCACCAGCTCCTCCCAAGGAGGGAATCCTGGGGATCCGCGTCGGTGTTCGCAGTGTTTATAGAACGAGCGAAGTGCAGTAAGGGCAGGATGATGAGCATTGATGGAGACCTTGTTAAATTTGGTCAGCTCTTGGATGCCCTCCAGCAAAAAGTGCTGGTACACCTTGGCGGTCCACTGGCAGATCCCCGTCGCGGTGCCCCGCGCAGACTCGGAGTCGAGGAACCGAAGCAACATCTTGAAGAAATGCTCCGCGGTACACACGGGGAGATCCTGCGCGCACGCGGTAGCGTGGTCGTACTAAATGTTGTATATGTCGTTCTCGGCCCCGAAACGGAACTGAAAGATCAAGCGCGACTCGAACTTGTCCTGCATGTCATGATTGGGGCCACCGTGAATCTCGATCACCTGTTCGAGCTTGAACAACGGCGACTCCATCAATGGTGCCGAAGTCCAGTAGTACACAAAATGTGTGTCTGAGTGGGCCGTCCAGCTATTGCTCTCGTTCGGGCGGTAATCCGGCTGGGCTGGTCAGTGACCCGTTCTGGAGGATCGAGGACGCATTCAACGAGCGATGTGCTGGAGTTCTGATCCGCATGGATCTCGGCCGCCATCTCAGCCTCCATAGCCTCGTTTGCGGCCCCCTGCTCGTCGCTAACCAGAACCTCGGAAAGGTCGACGATGATGGTCGAAAACTCGGCGGCGGTATCAACCATCGCGCGTTGCTGAGTGCTCTCATCGACCTGCATGTTGTCATCAGCGGGCGTTGCCACCGGCTCCGCAGTGGAGCGTGGGGCCCGAGGAGCGGTGTCTCGAGGCGGTGCGCGTGGAATACGCACTCGCTGAAGAGAAGGGGTACCGAAGTAAGGAAGCGCACGAGACTGGGCGTAATCGGCGATCAGGGAGCTGCAGGACGACGGGCCCTTCAAAGCCAAATCCATATGGTCACGATGAATCGTGTCTGTGCGAATTGGCAGGACGTAGACGACGCCTTTGAGGGGCAAGTTCTTGTCGCAGTACCAGATGTTTACCCGGCGCAACCCGTAGCGCAGCATGGGCACCTGCACGGCGAAGAACTTCTCGAAGACGCCATAGTGGATAACAGGTCCGTAAATATGCCCCTTGTTCGTGCGAGCTTTCTGCTGATGATCGCCGTTGGGGTAGTGATTATTGTAGCGGTGGCAATTGACCTTGCCGCTTGCCCCAATCTTTCACACATGGAGTCGCCGACGCGGACGTCCGTGAAGATAGGGCAACGGTTCTTGTCTTTCTGCTTCAGCTCTGCTGCGATGGGCCTCAGCTTCTCCCTGCGACACGCCATCGCGATAAGCCAATCATTGTCCTGCTGGTTATATTTGGTGCTCCTGTCGACTAAAGCACGGACAATGGCCTCGTCGTTGAACGCATCGGGTGCGGGAGAGGTTTCTGCCGAAGAAACAGACGCCGTTGGCCCTGCAGAGCGGCCGGCGGGGGTTGCCCCCAGCATCGGAGCGCGGGGCTGCTGTGCCGGAGATGCAGAGGCAAGCTCATGAGCAGGAGGTCGTTCGGAACCACTGAGCTGGGCAATTGGCGTCTGCTACTCTGGCTTTGGCGAGTGCGCCACTGGGAAAGCCTTCGCAGCAGGCGTAGCCGCCGGCGCTGGTCGACGCGTGCCAGAGGAGGATGCCGGAGCGATTGTGTCCGCAGAGGCAGGCATAACGTCGGCCTCTAAGCCCCAGGTGACTTGCTCCTGTCGCGATTGCTGTCGAGGCGGTGCGCAAATCTCGTGTTTGCTGACAGGTGTGCGGCGGCACTCCAAAGGCGGGCACTCCCAGCGCGGCGTGTTCAAGGGCCACAGCTGCTTGCCGCAATCGCGCTCGTCCTTGGAGCGACGAATGGCCACGATCGCAGCGGGCGGAACCTTGTCCTCCGTCACGATACCGACTTGAGCGCCGAGCCAGAACCTGCAGCCGGCCTGCGTGGCGATGTACATGTCGATCACGATTTCCACCTCGTTCTTCCAGTGTTTGAACTTGTAAGGCGGGACGCTCGTATGAGGGTTTGGCTGCGCACCTTTGATGTAGTTGCTCGAGCTATAAAAGGCCTCGGTGCGCGACTCCTCAGATTGTTTCCTGTCCCGCTGGCTGTTGTCTTTGTACCCGGGAATGATCCCCTTTGTCAGGATGTTGCTCCAGGCCCGAAACGTCGTGCCGTGGTGGAGGTACTTCACGTCGGTCCACTGCAAGCTCTCCCAGCCCATGTTCCACGGCTGTGAGCGCACGTTGACCGAACTGTGACCTCCCACACAACGGATGGCGAGGACGCTGCTCCAATCGAGGCAGCTGGGATCGCCCCCGGCGGGTAAGGGCTTAACGAAGACCTCGGTCCTGTTCTTCTGCGGATCGATGTGCTTCTGCAAAGCACGCAGAATGAAGATCGGGTAGTAATCGGTCCAAGAAATCCAGCCCTCCCCGTCCTTTTCGAAGTGCGCCTTGGCAACGTCGTTGGACGGGCCATTTTTGCGGTCGCCGCGGTTACGGAATATCCAATCCACCACCCCTTCGAAAGGGCGCCATGTGCTGGAGTATTTCCACCGAGCAATCCCCGAACGCCTACGCCAAAGATTGATGCACCGATCAGCGAACTGATTGATGCTGAAACTTGTGCTGTGCATGGCGTGGCGTAGCATGGTCGAGATGTTCTTGCTCATGAGATTGTCGTCACCAAGGTACTCAATCAAAATGAGGTTGAGGCCATGCGCCGCGTCGCTGCAGGGTGGAAGGGATATCCACTTGTACTCAGGGAAGCAGCCAGAATGATCAAGATCGGGTGCGTGGGTGAGCACGTGATCATCGCAGTTCATCTGAGCTGCCCAAACCTGGTCAGTGGTGCTCTCGATGCCCCCTGGTGCATTTGTGCCCCGAAGAGGAGGGGGCACGTGGCAATGCTCATCTGGTTGCTGGGCGCGGAGCTTGTACTCACGAGGAGTGAACGCGTTGTCGAACACGGTGAATCGACCCGGCGCCTCGTGGCAAGAGCGCTCGCAGCACTCGTTCCATGCGAGCACGCGCGCGTTATCCACGCGCTGAACAGACGCAGGGGCGTCGTCAGCGGGAGTTGCCTCCGGCACCGTGGCCGCGCCCACATCCGGCGGAAGATGGACAGGCGGCCCCGCGACGGAGCGCGTGACCGGCATGGCCTTCGGTGGTGGACCCGGGGGCAGTGGCGGCTTGACAGGCGTAGGTTTGGGCTCGGGTAAAGGCGCCGCCATGCGCGCGAGCTGAGCTGCAGGTGGCACTGCAACGGGCCTCGCGGCCGGCGCAGGCTCGGCAGTCTCGGAGGGCGGCGCCTCGAGGGGCGGAGCCGGCGGGACTCTGGGAGTTGCCCTGGGGAACGTCGGGTGGAGGTGGCGGGGCCGCGATGCGGTCAAGCTCGGTCACTGTGTGAAAGGCCTTGCACTTCTGGATGATCTCTGCGTTGTCGATCCGAGGCCCATCACGGTGAGAGGCAAGTAACGCGCGCTCATGGATGATGCGGTCACTGTTAGCCGTAGCCCGCTCCGCCTTTGCCTCGATCTTGCCCACGAACTGCTCGTGGACCACCCAGGCCAGAGCGCGCATCTCGATGGGATGGAAATGGGGCTCTGACATGAGCGTTGCCCTTTCATCGGAATCGTAGCTGTTCCAAATGCCCGGATACGTGCCGATCAAAGGGATCAGACAGTAGCACAGCTCCTCGTAGGCCTGGCGGAACGGGTCGTTGTCTGGGCATTATGGTGCCGGCGGTGCTGGTGGCGGCTCGCCTGTCGTGCCAAGGATGGGACGAGGCTGCTGGGCCTGCTCGCCAGCGGGCGTTGCCACCGGCATGGATTGTGTAAATTGCAGTTCGCACATGAAGCCATCCAAGCGCAGTGGGCCAGCTCTCCAGCGGCCTGATTCTCCGGCGTAGTAAGACAGTAATACCGCTTCCATTCGTCGGAAATCTTGTTGCTGAAGTCGAGGGCCGCCGATATTTCCTTGGCCTGAGCGCGCGCCTGGAAGTCCGTCACGGACCTCAGGAGAGGCGGCCGAAACGGATACAGCTGAGAAGGCAATGATTGGATGGCGGCGCAGAAGTTGCGGTAGCAAACCGCGTCGCTGAACTGCGTCGCCATCATCGCCACGTTGTGGTTGTTCTGTTTGCCGTGCCAAGCTGTCGGAGATGTCCTCTCGTAGGAGTCGACCCGCTGGTCTGCGGGAAGCACGACAATACCCCTGGCTTTCATGTGACGCGTAAGGTCAGAAGTCAAGTAGTCGAAGTTGGGACTTAAGCCCTACTGTTTTGACAGGCCTGGACCCATGGCCGTAGGGCATCGAAAATACTGCATGACGTCAATGAACCGAAAGACGTCGACTTTCATGCGAGCAGGCATGTGCTCCGGGACGCCGGACTCGCACCTGATGTAGTTGTCAGTGTTGCGTCCAGTCTTGTTTGGAGCCCGATCAGCATGACGTCGAACGTCCAGCCACTGTGCGTTGTTGTCGACGCAGCCGATGTCATTGGCGCCCCAGACGACAAAAAAACGTTGAGGCCCCTGCAATAGTGCCTTTGCTTCACGTGCGCCAGGAACACTTTGCTCCTAAAACTCCAAATCTCCTCGTTGAGCTTGCGCCACTGTGCCACGGACTCCTTATCGTTGCAGTACAGGAAGGCTCGCGCCTGACGTATCGTGGCGATCATCAAGCGCTGTTCGAGTGTGGCAGCGGTCTGCATCTGGAGGATCTGTGCGATACGCTCTTCCTGCACGGCAGCGGCACGTGAACGTAGGGTTTGCATATCGCAGCGGGTGTCGCCACCGGTTTCTCGCAACTGGATAAAGTCCTGGCCGACGGGTGCGTCGTTCTGCTTGAAGAATTCCTTGTAGTCTATGTGCGAGAACGCCCACATCATGATGTCGTCGCGGACCATAGTTGCCAGATGCTCGAGCGTGGCGCCCATCATGCGCTCTGACCTGTTAAGGCACGGGATGAAGAGCGGGACAAGGCCAGCGTTGAAGTCTCCGCGAGCTCACCGCGCCGGGTCGGGCTACTGAGCTCGTCAATGCCGCACCCCGGGTAGCTTTTGGAGTTATTGGCCCCATCTCGGCGCTGCTTCTGCATGACCCATGTGGAATATGTGTAGAGGTTGGTCCCCTTGTACGCATGGCCTGTAGGTCCGAAGGCACGAAGGAGAAGCATGCCCAAGTCCTCTTGCACCATGCCGATCCAGCCCCTCCATGAAAGAAGAGCCTTGACCAATCGACCACCACAGAATGCATTGTATTTCGCCTGGGGCAGTCTGAGCGGATCCAGCAAGGAACCAGGAGTAGCTCCAGGCTCGTCTCCTGTCGGAATCTCGGACTGACGAACGGTGCCCTCTTCGTAGGGCTGCCACTGTTGAACGCCGAAATGCGGGAGAATAGTCCACCCATTGGGGTCATCAGAAGGTGTTGCCACCGTCATGGGTTTCGAACCGATCCCCCCAAAACCGCCACGATTCGTCAGCCACGTAGTGAGCTTCCGGGCGTAGCGCTTGCTGTTCTGGAGGTCATCAAAGGCTCGCATGTCGGTGACATGATGATCCTCTACGATGTGGCCGATGTGTCCCGCCACATCGGACGTCCTGGCCATGGCGGGTGGCTGCGCGGGCAGCCTCACATCCATCTGCCTCTCGATCAAGTGGACGTGCGTAACTCGGGGTCTTTAACCCCTCCGCATAGAGACCTGGCGGCATGTAAAAATCGCCGCTGTAGATATCTTTCGTGTTCTTGAGTGTGTCCTCCGACCATTGGCCGAGCATAGCACACCCGACCTTCGACCAGTCCGCGTGCATCAGCCTCCACTCGGCCTCGAGCATGTTCGTAGTGAGGTCCATCGGAGGGCGCAGACGAGAACCGCCTTGACCAAGGATCGCGGCGTTCAGGTGGTCAGGGAGATTGCGGGTCACCTGCTGCACAACCGTGTTCCGCGTGAACAAGCCCGACAGCGTGCACATGGCCTTCAGCATCGAAAGCCACGGAGTTGCTGTAATCGAAATGTGCTCGCAGTGGGCGTCGCTGCCGACGGGTTGCTCCGTGCTGTTGCCGACCGCCCCAGTCACGTCGAGCGTGGCAGCGCGGGTAGTCTCGACGAGCGCGGAGTCGTCCGGCGCGTGCAAGTGGAACCCGGCGCTGTTGCCCAGTCGGTGGTGCTGCAGGAAGTGGTAACCCTGATCATCCCCACGATGGCGGTCGGTCTGAAGCATAAAGGTGGGGCCAACACGGTCATCATTAGTGACCCTGGGACCCCAGTGGGCGTCGCCGCCAACAGACCAGCCAACGAGGTGAAGGGGCGGAACCTCAGGCATCTCGTCGGGGGGGAAGTCGGGGGCGGAACCGATCCTCTTAGCAGTAGCTACTTGCGGGGTGAGCAGAAGGCTTGTAAGCATACTCGATCGAGTCGCAAAACAGCTGCGAGTATAACGTGATCGGATCACAGGCGCCCTGGATCGTGTGGGAAGATCAGGAGACGAGGAGGACTGGCGCGAGCGTCTGCCGTGTGGCGAACGAGCCCGTGAACGAGGTTGGCGAGAGGAGCCAACCGCGGCAGGGACACCGCAATGGCACATGCACGCATGTAGTCCCTCGTGCTTCTTCGGCACCACGCACTGTTGGCCGCGCCGAGTGCCCGGCGCGCCCCAACGTTCACGATCAGTGAGCAACGCCTCACATCCATCCCCACATCCGTCGATCTTCGGAGGCTCGGCAACGCGCGGTAGGCCATCTGGCCTCCTGGGCCCTTTCAACGGTCTCCAAGGATTCTTAGGTGGGAAGTGCGCGGGGGCGAAGGGGAAGATGAGCGACGACAGCTCCAACAAATCTCTCCAAATATCTGCTCTCTTAGGCTCAAAATGTTTGGTCATCATATCTGCAATCTGTTCTTGAATACCTACATATTCGAGCTCGACATGTTCAAATTGGCACGTTTCACGTATCCGATCCAAGTTGGCACGATGTGTTCGACGAACATGACGAAGTGCTGGTGCACGTCCCTTCTGGAAAATCTAGATCACGGCCTGGTTGACAATGAGGTGCACTTTCGGTGAGCTGCTCGTAAGAGCGGGCTCTGGATCCACGTGTAGCAGAGTACCTGCATGGGAAATCGTACGCCTCTGGGGAGTCGTAAGCGTCTCCGACTGCAGCGGGAGTTGCCTCTGGCTAGGAGAAGATCCCCTTGCAAAGGGCGCCTTGCGAAGCGGGGTTTTACGCCGCCGCTTTTTTGCGGCCAGGGATGAACAGACCGCCGTAGCGACCTGCCCCAAACAACCTAGGCAACTATTCTTCTCCTTGCAGGGTCTAGCAATCTCCACCACGGCCTCCCAAACGGAAAGCAGCGGTAGTCCCTCAAATCGTAGTGCAGAGTAAATAGCGACGATCTCAGACTCAGTGCAGGAGTGCGAGACGACCGTCTGTTTCTTGCACACGGCATTGATAGGGAAGAATGTGTTTGGTCCAAAGAGCGCCGCGAAGACGCCCGCAGTGGATTTCGAAGTGGAAATGCAGTCGGCGAAGGAGGCATCAGTGAAGAGCACGATGGACAACTGGTCCAGGGCATCACCGGCCCATCCATGGAGACAATGTGTACGAGTCGTCCTGAGGTAGCAGATGAGCCGATGAAGGCGTTTGTCACACGCAGTGTTCCACTAAGTGATCTCTCTGGCTAGCATGCGCACGGGGTGCAGTAGGTCAAACCGACAACATCGTGCCAGGTAGAGAATCTTCATCAACACGCTCGCCGCGTCCTGACCAAGGATTCCCTCATCAGAGTAGTCGGACTCGGCGAAGGACGCGTCCTCGATGCCAGGGGTCTCCGCGGCGGGAAGGTCGTCGTAAGTGACTGTCGTAGTATGCGACACATCAGTAGGTCTCGCGACCGACCCAGCTGGGCTGGACGATCGTGACCGAGCGTCGAGCACGCCAGTGGGTCTCGCGACCGACCCAGAGGAACCAAGCGATCGAGACCGCGAAGCCCTCGGGGAGACGGAGCGCTTTCGGCGTGAGCCCGGCTTTTTGGCAGTCTTGGAGGCACACTCGAGGTAGCAATCTATGCACTGATCAGTAAAGCCAAGCATATCATGTCGTTTACCGCGAACATCTCCAGCCGATGTACAATCTTTCTCGCTGTGTTTGGGCAGCATTGGTCGAATGGTAGCCATCCGCTTACCAAAGACGCTCTGTGGAACGTCATAAGCCTGCTGTCCACAGCCAAGATATTGAGAGCACGGAGTAGGCGGGTCGAGCTCGATGCCGCACCAGCGGATCAGGCCCCAGCCGGCCTTGAGGTTGGCGGCGGGGCCCGCGAGCTTGAAGTCGCCCACGTAGACGGAGAGTATTAGGCCCAGTTTCTTGTGCTTCCACACGCACTCCCAACCGGGAATGGGCTCGAATCCAACGCCCCCCAGGCATGTGCGACACTTGCGCTCCCAGAACACGCCTGCTAAGGAGTGTCCGTACAGTGCTAAGCGGAGTCGGCGCACTGGGTTCCTGTGCTTAGCCCAGGAGTCGGGCAAACGCCACTTGGGGAGCGTGGTCCACGTGCCGACAGGGTCAATCCGGCCGTCTCCGTACAGTCAGGCCTGAAAGTACGCGCCTGGCGCGTCACTCTGTTCGCCTCCGTAATGTGGCAATAATGCGGTAGCGTCACAAAGCTTCGAAGCCTCTATTTGTGACGCACTGGACGCCGCGTCAGCGAAAATGGCAGCTAAGCCAGTTTCGTCTTTGCCAGTGTTGCCCTGAACCACCACACGGCCCTTGAACTTACGTCGTTTTGGAGGAAGTTCCTCATGTTTCACTGATGAAAGCTCCCAGATGTTGAAGAAGTTAACTTTCTTCCCAGTACGAATCGCCTCGGCTGCAACGCCTTCTTTTTCAGCGACGGTTTCTATCATCCAAGTTCGCTTCTGTTCAAGGCGTTCGTATTCCTTGCGCTGGGCCTCTTGTGCTCGCGGCTCAGCAGCAACTTCTCGTTTGTTCAGATTTCGCGTGACGAGGGCCGGGCGTGCCCATGGTGAGGCAGGGAGTCTTTCTCTGCGCACCTGTGTGCAAGATGGTCCACGTGGCATAGTGGGCATTGCTACCGACGGGGTGAGCTTACGGCTGAGCGGGTTCACAGGCCCGAAGTCGTAGCCCTCGCTGTCTAGCAATACCAGAGACCGAGCGAGTCCGGCAGGCGATGCTCAGGGTTGGCGGTAGTACAATACGGTGGTAACGTCACGGGGCCCACCTGGAATTCTGGCGCACAGGATCTCCTTGTTCGTCACGCCCTTGACGTCCTCGTCTCGAATGACAGTTCCGCTGTCCATATCATAAGTAATGCGGCGTTCCACGGTGTTCCACACGGGTCCACCGGCCACTGTAGCACGAAAGATTGTGGCTTTCGGATCCTGTCGTGTCCACACACGAAGGGCAGCCTGATCACGCACTTCGCGGGCTAGTTTGACGTCCTCTGCGTAGGCGATCTCTCTCTTCTGCTGACCTCGGGAAAGAGTCTTCCAGTGCTCGGGAAGGATGTGGTCTGGAGCGTAGTAGTCTGCACGCGTGTCTCGCGACCGCAGACCACCATCTTGCCGTCTGGCAGTATTTGGGAAGCTCATAGAACCGAATAAGGCCGGTCCACGGCTCGCCAACTTCACGGTGGTCTGCGGCGCGAACGCCGTCCCAAACGTCGCCGAAGGCACCCTCGCCCTCAAAGGTAGAAGTCGCCTCGAAATCCCTTGTGACATCTAGCTGGTCGACGGGGACAAGAATGCCCATCGCGTCGTCCGTCGGTCGGCAAAGCTTCTCCCGCGGAGTGCGCATGTGCTGGGTGGTGCAATAACAGCGCTGCTCCCAATCAAACTTCGGCGCTGGTGCAGCGACTCCTGAAGCTGATGGAGGAGCAGCAGCAGGACTGGCGCCCGGCGGTATGAGAGAGGTCAGGCAAGTGTTTCGCCCAGGGCACGGGGCGTAGCTGCCGTGACCTCGTCGTGTGCCTCAGGGTTGCGGTCTCGAAGGGTACCGTCCTTCACCGGGAATGTGAACTTACCGTCCAGGATGATGATGTCCTTGGCTCTGTGCACGTGGCACAAATCGCCGTCGGGGTGCCTGGTGCACGCAGCCGTGTCCAGGACAAGATAATCGCCAGACCATCGTCCACCGGGGTGTAGATGATAACCCATGAACAACCCCTCCCGAGTATTCTCTTCGAACTTCGCGGTCTCATTCTTGATCTCGGGATTGAGGCAGCCCCAAAAGATCCGAGCACCGAAAGGGATGCGGTGCCCGGGACATTTCACCACATCGGATTCCGCGTGCTGTCTTGTCTGTGTGCTCATCGCCGAGGGCAGCAGCGCCGGTGGAGACAGATACATGCAGGAAATTGTGTCCGCAGCAGAAGGCCTGCATGGCCTCCTTCCACCACTCATGTCCCAGTCCAGACATGTGTGACACAGCTCGAGCACCCAGAATGACGATCTTGACAATGCGCTCGATCAGTCCGTTCGTCTGTGGACGATGGGGAGTACTGGCGCCATGTCGCCATCCCAGCTGACGGCGCGCCTTCAGGAGCTCACCGGAGTTATCCGCGTAGATGTGCTTCACCTCGTCGTTTGCCGCGATGAACTGCTGAAAGGATGCCTTCGTAGTAGCTGCATCTTTATGTACGGCTGGATATGCCATGATGATGCCGGTGCATCTGTCGTGGACGACAAGAGCGCATCTGTCGCCACGCTTGTCAGCGGCATCGTCTTGGGCCAGAACAATGTGGTCGGCAGTCAGCGCCCCCCCGAACTTCTTCGGCGCGAAAGCCTCGTAGGCGGTGTCCTCGTCCGTGGGGGCTGCCGGTGGGCGCGGCTTATGCTGTCGTCTGCACGGTGCGTTCTGCGCCATGGTGCGAGAGAAGACCTCACAGTCAGGGTGTTTAGGGCTGTGGGTCATGTAGTGCACGGGGTCGATGGGCGTCTTCTGACGGTTCGGAAGAACGCGGTCGCCATCGGAGTTGGACTCAGCAGGCGCCGCCACCGGCAGATCCTCGAGGTCGGATGAGGTTTCGAAAGACTCTGTGTCGAACGGGTCGACAGGATCTGCCTGGAGATTGCCTGGGATGCCCTCGCAGGTGCCCGTAGGCCCCCCGCATGAGTGAGATACACACTGCTGATGGGACATAATCACGCCACAGCACGAAACTTGGACTCGTCTCTTGGGGCAGTTCTCGCAGTGGAACTGTGGTTCATGCGGTGGTGGAAACTCCGCTGGGCCCTTGCAGCACCAGCATATGTCAGGGCATCGTGAAGGATAATGTCTGCGCCTGCGATGTCGCGGTGCTGTTGATGTGCACAGTTGTGGCGGTGGTATATTTCAAGCTCGTCGAGGCATAGTTCTGGAACTCGGTCGTTGACGGGAACCTTGTACCATTGGCCCCCCGGATCCTGGAGCAGGTAGCCCAGGTCGGGGTCCCAAAGCTGTCGAAAACCATCAACTTTTATCAGTTGTCCCACCGATGGTAACGATGGACAATCAGGCAGGGCAAGAGCGGAGCTCTGTAAACCTACCTCTGGTAGTTGAATGTCATAGCGCTCGTTGACGGCACGGTCACCATTGGCCGTTTCCAGAATGTGTTCCTCGCGAATAGAGATGCGATCAGATTCGGTCTGCGCAAGCTCGCTTTTGTCCGGAATGTGGTGCGCAGAGCCACTGTCGAGAACCCGGGAGCGTGTCAGGGCGGCTGTCGATCGTGGCGGGTCGACAGTAGGTGTCGCCACCGACTCCTGGATCGCCTCGACCGACTCGGTGGCGAAGTAGAGTGAACCTGGAATCGCAGTGGGTGTTGCCACCGACGCGAGTGCGTGTCGGTAGTCTTGTAGGTCTTTTTATGCCAAAGTTGAGCTTCCCGCTGGCAAAACTGAAGAGCGTTGGGGCTCTGATTCCACCACCACTGTGGGAGCGCGCCTGGAACGGTTTGTCGATCCACTTGTCGAGCGTGGCCTTGCCGGAGACGGTGCACGGGAAGTATTCCACGTTGTCTACATCAAAACGTAACCGACGTCTTGTTTTGGGAGACGCGTCCCTGGCCTTATCCACGGTCGCGAGGGTCTTGTCTCGGATGACGCAACTGCGGTCGTAGCGGCGTGGTCGGCGACCGACAGCTGGAGAACGTGCGCGATACCTGGGATAGCCACGAGATGAACTGCGGCTCATTGAGCGTCGGTAACGCCCTCTGTCGCTGCCTAATGATCTGTCGCGGCCACGTGGGCTGCCGCGCCCCCCGCCACGTCCGTCTCTGCCTCGGGGCGATGATCGAGATGATCGATCAGATCGACCTCTCGAAGGGCTTCGAGAGTCAGCATATCTCCGGGGGGATGAGCGAGAGCGGCCGCGGCGGCGTCTGTAGTCACGTCGGTTACGCGAGCCCCCCGCATTCCGGAGACCCCCGCGTTGAGGAGAGCGTCTGCTTCCAGATCCGCAGGATGGCGGGCGGCCGCAGCTGTCTTAACTGGGATTCCGCGGGCGGCTGGGGCTCCTATCGGGTGTCTTCGTGCCAGCAGCAAGGTGGGCATATTTGCATTTGTCACCCTTTTGGCACTCGTTCTGGACGAAGTAACTGCACTGCGCCACATGCGGGAAGTTGCACTTGTCACCACGTGCGCAGGAACTGCGCTTGGCGAACTCGAAGCAGAAGAGCTTCGCACTTGGCTTTTGTCTAGTACCCGCAGGAGCCGACAGGCTGCGGCGGGCGTTGCCGCCGGCGTGCGAAGTACGGGAAGTTCTGCCGTCTCTGCTGTCCTGGCGGCACGTATGCAATGCCTTGCAACGGTCCCCGTTCCGGCATTTGCCTTTGTTCCATGCAGCGCAGATGTTCACCTGAGAGCGATTCTCGTATTCGTACCGTAGATTGTTCTGGTGATTCTCGAGTTGCTTCATGTCGAGACCATCGAGAACTCGTTGACGAAGCCAGTCATAGGTACGATTCGGGTCGCTTTGTTTCATTCTCTGGCATTCGTACATGTCCTGTTTCATCGAAGGATGCCTGCGAATCTGGGTCCAGCACAAAGACTCGAAGATCTTGGGGTCGGGTGCCTCACGGCAATCCAACAGGAGAGCGTCCCATTCAGTGATGAAACGTCGGAGATCTTCATCTCTCATCCTCAACTCCTTGAGGCGCTCAAAATCGCGCAGGTCATCATCAACCTCGGTCACCTTGTAAGACTGTAGAATGTGCCAGTAGATCTGGCGGCCATTCGACATGCGGCCTGCTTTGTGCTCTTTGGTTTCGATGAGCTTGATCTTGAAGCGTAAGTCAGAGGACAATGTCACCGAGAGCAGTTGCCAGCTTGCAGCCAATGCTCTCAAAGTCACCGCTGCCTTGTAAGTCCTCAAAGGTACATTCAGGTTGTTCGGCTACGCAGAGAAAGGCGCATGCTTTAGAGGGGCGCCCTGAAGCGGCGCCGAAGTTATTCCTGACCTTTCGCTGCCACTCGAGCAGCTGAGTGATCTTAGGCAAGACAGGTACACGCACGGTGTCAGACTCCTTGATAGGAGTGGTAGCGGTAACCGAAACTCCAGAAAACGGCTGCGAGGGTAACGGTACGCCGTCATCAGTTGGGTCCGTGCGCACTGGAGACGCGCGTCGTGTCTGCGCAGAAGCTGCCGCTGAGGCTGCTCCTGGTGACGTACGTCTTGGTTGTCCGGTACAAGCGCGTGGTGCTTCAGCGGACGTCGCCGTCGGCCTGCGCTGGCCCGGCGATGGTTGGGCGTGAAATGTAGCATCGTTAGTGTGGTCGGTCAGTAGAGACGTCCAGTTTGTCATGTCCTCGTGCATTTGGTCAACTTTTCGGCGCGCGGAGCGTACATCGTGCTTCGACGAGCTGACCTCCTCGCCAGTGTCCCCAGGGCGCTGGGAATACGGATCAAGTCTCTGCTCGCAAGCTCGGAGACGGACGTTGCGCGCCTCCATTTCACTTTCCAAACGCGCGAGACACTCCTCAACACGCACCTGTTTCAGCACATTTGCCCCGAGGGGCCTGGGGGAGCTCAGGCTGCGCGCGGTCCGCCGCCGCCCTAACTTCCTGCAACCTATCAGTGAAGGGGGCGAAATCGCAAACCGAAGGAATATATTCCAGCTGGCCAGTCTGGGCTCGTCCAGCACGCAACTCTGCCAGGGCGTCCTGTACTCCAGGTAAACGCTGCTCGATCACAGAGATTCGGTCAGTGAGGGGCTGCACAACAGCGCTGGTCGCATCGAGCCGTTGAGCGAGGATTCTTTCAGTGTTCTGCAACACTCCGAGCAAGGTCGAAGAGTTAGCACTTGTTTCAGCACGAAGCGCAGCCGTAGTATGTTCCACGTGCGATCGAAGATCCTTGATCTGGAACTGGACGTCGCCGAGGTCATGTGCCTCGGTCGGAAGGGGTCGATTGCGCAGCTGGTCGTGGATCTCGTCATGCAAGATCCTGACCGCGGGGCGCCTGTGTCGCGGACGACGACAAGCTGCTGCTCCATCTGCGCCAGGTAGTCGCGCAGGTGGTCGACCGTCGCGGACCGTTCACCTGAGTGTGACACTGCACGGTAAACCTGATACTGCAACTCTCCTAGGATTCGGCGATCTTCGGCGATCCTCGAATCGACGATCGCCAAGGCGCCGTCGAACTCTTGGCGAAGAGCAGCAGTGTGTGCAGCGTTCGTCTGAACACTCTGCACCAGTCAAGAGTACTGCCTGGACACGAAGGTTCCAACCTGGCCTCGAAGCTCGGCGGGGTCACCTGCAGCGGGCGTAGCCGCCGGCAGGTCGTCTGCGAGAAAGAGGCGAGGGGCGTCAGGCCCCTGTGGCACCCTCTCGCGGGAAGCGCGCGGCCTCTGAGAGGCCGCGAACGAGCTCGACCTGCGCTCGTCGCAAGGGCCTGCGGCCTCACGACGGGTGCGCTGAGACGAGCTGCGGCTAGGGCCGCGTGTGTGCGGTGTCGGATGAGATGATGATGATGATGATGCCTTGGGGTTCTGCGGCTGCGGCTGCGCCGCCACTGGTCTGCCGAGCTCCTCGAATGCTGCCGCGTGCGCCGACGCGGGGACGGTGGCAGGGCCAGCTGGGCCAGCGCCACTGTTCCCACGGCGTGGTGCGCGGAAGCGCCCAGGAGTCTCGAGACCAGTGGGGCTTGCGCCCGACGCAGTGCGGCGAAGTTCTGCCGCGAGACGCGCCTCGGGGCCGTCGGAACTGGGGGGGGGTATCTGGGACACCCACACGGTCACCTCCAAGGCTCCCCATAGCCTCACGGAGCCCACGCGCCGACGGAGAGCTCGCACGCGGAGCTGCGACGGATCCCTTACGGCGGAGACGCCGCGGGGGATCCATTTCGGCTGCGAGCGAGGTCGCGACGCGGGGTTCGGTGAATGGTGAGCTTTAAGGGCTGATGACCTGTGTATGGGGTTAGAGTACAGAAGGTACAGAACCCCTGATCCGTAGGTAGAGGAAAGAGGGAACGATAGGGATCTTTTCCTCCTGTGCGACCAGCGTCCTGATCTTTTCCAGTACCTGAGCCGATAGGGCAGGCAAAAGGGCGAGTGAGGAGTAGAGATGAGGGTATGAGACGGGTTCCTTTTCACAGAACCCCCCCCCTTTCATGATGGACTGGGGGGGGGGTTCGTGACCCCCCCCGTTTCCGAAGGGGGGGGACGGGCTGGAAACCCCCAGTGACCTCCCCCCGGTTTTCCGCCAGCTGCGGTAGAACACGCTCTTTCAGACATGTCAAGCAATACCAAGCAATGCCAAATGACGGCAAATAAAGACAATAACGTCAATCAAGCAATGCCAAGTAATGCAATGTAATGCAAAGCAATAGCATGCAATGCCTGGCAATGCCAAGCAATGCCAAGCAATGCCATGCAATGCCAATCAATGCAAAACAATGCCAGGCAATGCCAAGCAATGCAACACAATGCCAAGCAATGCAACCCCATGCCAAGCATCGCCAGGCGGCAATGCCAAGCAATGCAACGCCATGTCAAGCAACGCCTAGCACTGCCAAGCAAAGCCGAGCAATCCGAAGCAGTGAAAAGCAACGCAAAGCAATGACAAGCAAGGCCAAGCACTGCAATGTAATGCCAAGCAAAGCCAAGCAATGCAAAACCAAGCCAAGCAATGCCAAGCAACGCCAAGCAATTCTAATCACTGCCAAGCAAGTCCAACAACTGCAAAGGAATCCGCCGACCCTGTCGGCGTGTGCGAGGGGCTTGGCTGTTCGAGTCGTCGTCTCCGTCGGTCGTCGCCTCCGTCGTCTCCTTTCCCTGCAGCTTCCTTCTCAAGCTCGTGAGCGAAAGAAAAATCTAGCAGTGTCGTAATCGAGTCGAAGGGAAGACCCTTCCCTTTGATCCCTTCCCCAGGGGGGGGGGGGGGGGGTCCCGGGGGGGGTCCCGGGGGGGTCCCGGGGGGGGTGGGGGGGCAGATTCGTTTTTCCTCGGGCGGCCTAGAAACCTCGAAAACACTCCAAATGAGGTCCGAATGCCCAAGATGGCCCCCGAGACGGCCCAAGAGGGCCCCGAGTCGCCCAAAGATCGGCCGAAAACGCCCAAGATAGCCCCAAGACCGTCCAAGAAGCCTCCAAGACGTCCCAGGCCCCCTCCAAGAGACCCCCAGGAAGCCCCAAGAGGCCCCCACGAGGCTTCCAAGCGGCCCCTAAGAGCTTCCCAAGAGGCCCACAAACTACCCCCAAGAGGCCCCCAAGAGCGCTCGTCGTCGTCGTCGTCGTCGCCATTCAGGGTCGGCGGCACCGGCCGTAAGGCCTTCGCAATATCAGACAATACCAAGCAATGCAAGCCAATGCCAAGCAATGCCAAGCAATGCAAAACAATACGAAGGAATGCAAGGCAATGCAAACCAGTACAGAGAAATGCAGAACAATGCAAAACCATGCCCAGCAATGCCTTCTAGATTTGGAGAAGCTTTGCCGACTTGCGGTCGCGCCAGGTTCATTTTATGATCGGACACATCGGCACGCCGACAAGATAATCTCCTGCTCACACACGCGACACGAACAGCCAGCCTCAGGATCCACCGACCCAAGCGGACGATGACGCTGTGGCCACTGTCGGCCCTAGGTGGACACCAAAACGAAGAATCTATAGCGTCTGGGTCGCAACCGAAGCCGCTAGAGGACCTCGGTCTGGCAAGGAAGCCCGCTGCTCAGCGTACTAGTACCGGTACGTGTCAGGCTTGAAAGGGCCAGTGGCCTTCACACCGATGTAGTCGGCCTGCTCCTTCGTGAGGGTCGTGAGCTGTGCACCGAGCGCCGGCAGGTGCAGGCTGGCAACCTTCTCGTCGAGGTCTTTGGGGAGGAGGTACACGTTGTTCTTGTAGCCCTTCTCCTTCGCCGTGAGCAGGTCAATCTGCGCGAGGACCTGGTTCGTGAACGAGCAGGACATCACGAAGGACGGGTGTCCAGTGGCGCAGCCGAGGTTGAGCAGCCGCCCAGCCGCCAGGACGATGATGCCGTGACCGTCTGGGAAGACGTAGCGGTCAACCTGCGGCTTGATGTTCTCCACCTTGATGCCTTCGAACTTCTCCAGATTTTCCATCTCGATCTCGTTATCGAAGTGGCCAATGTTGCCGACGATGGCGTTGTTCTTCATCTTCTTCATGTGCTCCAGCGTGATGATCTTGAAGTTTCCTGTGGTGGTCGTGAAGATGTCGATCTCGCCGACAACGCTCTCCATCGTAACCACCTGGAAGCCCTCCATGCATGCCTGGAGCGCACAGATGGGGTCACACTCAGTGATCAGCACCCTGGCACCAGCACCGCGCATGGCGAACGCGCAACCCTTGCCCACATCACCATAACCACAGATCAGCGCACGCTTGCCCCCGATCATCACGTCGGTGGCACGCATGATGCCATCTGGCAGCGAATGCCTGCACCCGTAGACATTGTCGAACTTGGACTTGGTCACACAATCGTTAACGTTGATGGCTGGGAACAGGAGCTCGCCCTTCGCAGCCATCTCCTTCAGCCGGTGGACGCCAGTGGTGGTCTCCTCGCTGACGCCCTTGCACTTCGCGGCCATGCGCGTGTACTTTGTCTTGTCGGCCGGGATGGAATCTCGCAGCAGCTGCAAGATGCATTTGAATTCGGCGTTGTCCGTGCTGGCAGGGTCGGGCAGAGATCCGTCCTTCGCGAACTTTTCCTCGAACTCCTTGCCCTTATGGATCAGCAGCGTCGCGTCGCCGCCGTCGTCGACGAGCTGGTCGCAGCCGTCCGCGCCTGGCACTGTCATCATCTGCTCGGTACACCACCAGTACTCCTGCAGGGTCTCGCCCTTCCATGCGAACACGGTGGATGTCTCGGCCTTCGCGATAGCCGCAGCCGCGTGGTCCTGCGTGCTGAAGATGTTGCAGGAGCACCAGCGCACTTTGGCCCCAAGCGCGTGCAGGGTCTCGATGAGGACGCCGGTCTGGATAGTCATGTGCAGAGACCCGTTGATGTTCATCCCCTTGAAGGGCTGCTTCGGGCCGAACTCCTTGCGGGCCGCCATGAGGCCCGGCATCTCGTGCTCCGCCAGGCTGAGCTCTTTGCGGCCGAACTCGGCGAGGCCCATGTCCTTGACCTTGGACTCCGCCATGACTTCGCAGCCTGGCGTGACGCGCGGCGAGAGTTAGGGGGATGCTCGCTCGAGGCTTGTCCTGTCCAACTGTCTGGAGCCAAAACGGCTACTGAGGATGGTGGTGATGATGGTGCTGATGGTGGCGGCGATGACCGAAGTCTTCCTTACGTGTCTTTGTAGAACAGCTATGTGTTAGGTCTGCGCCGGCCAGGGTTCGCCGGCTTGCCTTCAATCATGCCAGGCAATGCAAAGCAAGGGAAAGCAATGCCAAGCAGGAGAGTGCCACGCAGCGCCTAGCAAGGCCAAACAATGCAAGGCAAGGCCAAGTAGTAGCAAGAAACAACGAGCGACGCCAAGCAATACCAAGCAATGCATCGCAATGCCAAGCAATGCCAAGTAAATCAAATGCCAAGCAATGTCAAGACATGCCTAGCAATGCCAAGCAATGCCAAGCACCGGCAAACAAATAGACAACCGTCAAGCACTGCCAAGCACTGCGATGCAATGCAACAACAGTACCATGTAATGCCCAGCAATGCCAAGTAATACCTCGCAATGCCATGCAATACCATGCAATGCCAAGCAATACAAAATAATGCCAAGCAATGCCAAGCAAAGCAACACAATGCCAAGCAATGCAACGCCATGCCAAGCATCGCCAGGCGGAAATGCCAAGCAATGCAACGCCATGTCAAGCAACGCCTAGCAATGCCAAGTAATACCGAGCAATCCGAAGCAGGTAAAGTAACGCAAAGCAACGACAAGCACTGCAACGCAATGCCAAGCAAAGCCAAGCAATGTTCAACACAGCCAAGCAATGCCAAGCAACGCCAAGCAATTCTAAGCACTGCCAAGCAAGTCCAACAACTGCAAAGGAATATCAGACGATACCAAGCAATGCAAGGCAATGCTTGCAATGCCAGGCAATGCGGAACAATACGAAGAAATGCAAGGCAATGCAAAGCAGTACAGAGAAATGCAAAACAATGCAAAACAATGCCAGGCAACGCCTTTCATGCTTAGAGGCTTAGTGAGGCTTCACCGACTTGCGGTCGCGCCAGGTTAGTTTTATGATCGGACACATCGGCATGCCGACAAGATAGTCTCCTGCTCACACACGCGGCACGAACAGCCAGCCTCAGGATCCACCGACCCAAGCGGACGATGTCGCTGTGCCAACTGTCGGCCCTAGGTGGACAGCAAAACGAAGAATCTTTAGCGTCTGGGTCGCAACCGAAGCCGCTAGAGGACCTTGGTCTGGCAAGGAAGCCCGCTGCTCAGCGTACTAGTACCGGTACGTGTCAGGCTTGAAAGGGCCAGTGGCCTTCACACCGATGTAGTCGGCCTGCTCCTTCGTGAGGGTCGTGAGCTGTGCACCGAGCGCCGGCAGGTGCAGGCTGGCAACCTTCTCGTCGAGGTCTTTGGGGAGGAGGTACACGTTGTTCTTGTAGCCCTTCTCCTTCGCCGTGAGCAGGTCAATCTGCGCGAGGACCTGGTTCGTGAACGAGCAGGACATCACGAAGGACGGGTGCCCAGTGGCGCAGCCGAGGTTGAGCAGCCGCCCAGCCGCCAGGACGATGATGCCGTGACCGTCTGGGAAGACGTAGCGGTCAACCTGCGGCTTGATGTTCTCCACCTTGATGCCTTCGAACTTCTCCAGATTTTCCATCTCGATCTCGTTATCGAAGTGGCCAATGTTGCCGACGATGGCGTTGTTCTTCATCTTCTTCATGTGCTCCAGCGTGACGATCTTGAAGTTTCCTGTGGTGGTCGTGAAGATGTCGATCTCGCCGACAACGCTCTCCATCGTAACCACCTGGAAGCCCTCCATGCATGCCTGGAGCGCACAGATGGGGTCACACTCAGTGATCAGCACCCTGGCACCAGCACCGCGCATGGCAAACGCACAACCCTTGCCCACATCACCATAACCACAGATCAGCGCACGCTTGCCCCCGATCATCACGTCGGTGGCACGCATGATGCCATCTGCAGCGAATGCCTGCACCCGTAGACATTGTCGAACTTGGACTTGGTCACACAATCGTTAACGTTGGGCTGGGAACAGAGCTCGCCCTTCGCAGCCATCTCCTTCAGCCTGTGGACGCCAGTGGTGGTCTCCTCGCTGACGCCCTTGCACTTCGCGGCCATGCGCGTGTACTTCGTCTTGTCGGCCGGGATGGAATCTCGCAGCAGCTGCAAGATGCACTTGAATTCGGCGTTGTCCGTGCTGGCAGGATCGGGCAGGGATCCGTCCTTCGCGAACTTTTCCTCGAACTCCTTGCCCTTGTGGATCAGCAGCGTCGCGTCGCCGCCGTCGTCGACGAGCTGGTCGCAGCCGTCCGCGCCTGGCACTGTCATCATCTGCTCGGTACACCACCAGTACTCCTGCAGGGTCTCGCCCTTCCATGCGAACACGGTGGATGTCTCGGCCTTCGCGATGGCCGCAGCCGCATGGTCCTGCGTGCTGAAGATGTTGCAGGAGCACCAGCGCACTTTGGCCCCAAGCGCGTGCAGGGTCTCGATGAGGACGCCGGTCTGGATAGTCATGTGCAGAGACCCGTTGATGTTCATCCCCTTGAAGGGCTGCTTCGGGCCGAACTCCTTGCGGGCCGCCATGAGGCCCGGCATCTCGTGCTCCGCCAGGCTGAGCTCTTTGCGGCCGAACTCGGCGAGGCCCATGTCCTTGACCTTGGACTCTGCCATGACTTCGCAGCCTGGCGTGACGCGCGGCGAGAGTTAGGGGGATGCTCGCTCGAGGCTTGTCCTGTCCAACTGTCTTGAGCCAAAACGGCTACGGAGGATGGTGGTGATGATGGTGCTGATGGTGGCGGCGATGACCGAAGACATTCTTACTTGTCTTTGAAGAACCGCTATTTGTCAGGTCTGCGCCGGCCGGGGTCGCCGGTTTGCCTTCAATCATGCCAGGCAAAGCCAAGCAAGGGAAAGCATTGCCAAGAGAGTGCCACGCAGCGCCAAGCAAGGCCAAACAATGCCAGGGAAGGCCAAGTAGTAGCAAGAACCAACGAGCGACGCCAAGCAATACCAAGCAATGCAAAGCAATGCCAAGCAATGGCAAGCAAAGGCCAAGCAATGTCAAGACATGTCAAACAATACCAAGCAATGCCAAGCAAAGACAAACAATGACAGCAACGTCAAGCAATGCCAAGTAATGTAATACAATGCCACAGCAATAGCATGTGATGCCCAGCAATGCCAAGCAATGAACGGCAATGCCAAGCAATGCCTAGCACTGTCTAGCAATACAATACAATGCCAAGCAATGCGAAATCATGCCAAGCAAGCCAAGCAATGCAACGCAACGCCAAGCAATGCAACGCCATGCCAAGCATCGCCAGTCGGAAATGCCAAGCAATGCAAAGGCATGTCAAGCAATGCCTAGCAATGTTATGCAATACCGAGCAATCCGAAAAAGTCAAAAGCAAAGCAGGCCAGCGACAAGCAATGCAAAGCACTGCAACGCGATGTCAAGCAAAGCCAATCAATTCAAAGCAGTGCCATGCAATGCCAAGCACTTCAAAGCAATGCAAAACAAAGCCAAGCAACGCCAAGCAACGCCAAACAATGCTAAGCACTGCCAAGCAACGTCAATAACTGCAAAGGAATACTGGACAATGCCAAGCAATGCAAGGCAAGGCCAAGCAATGCCAAGAACTGCCGGACAATGCAAACTAATAAGAAGCAATGCCGAACAATGCGAAGCAATGCAGAAAATATTTAAAACAATACAAAACAATGCCAAACAATGCCAAGAAACACCCTCCGTGCTTAGTTACTTACTGAGGCTTCGCCGACTTTCGGTCGCGCCAGACTTTTATGATCGGACACGTCGGCATGCCGACAAGATAGCCTTCGGCTTACAAACGCGACACGAACAGCCAGCCTCAGGATCCACCGACGCAAGCGGACGATGACGCTGTGGCAACTGTCGGCCCTAGGTTGACACCAAGAAACAGACTCTGGAGAGTCTGGGTCGCAACCGAAGCCGCTAGAAGACCTCGGCCTGGCAAGAAGGCCGCTGCTCAGCGTACTAGTACCGGTACGTGTCAGGCTTGAAGGGGCCAGTGGCCTTCACACCGATGTAGTCGGCCTGCTCCTTCGTGAGGGTCGTGAGCTGGGCACCGAGCGCCGGCAGGTGCAGGCTGGCAACCTTCTCGTCGAGGTCTTTGGGGAGGAGGTACACGTTGTTCTTGTAGCCCTTCTCCTTGGCCGTGAGCAGGTCAATCTGCGCGAGGACCTGGTTCGTGAACGAGCAGGACATCACGAAAGATGGGTGTCCAGTGGCGCAGCCGAGGTTGAGCAGCCGCCCAGCCGCCAGGACGATGATGCCGTGCCCGTCTGGGAAGACGTAGCGGTCAACCTGCGGCTTGATGTTCTCCACCTTGATGCCTTCGAACTTCTCCAGATTTTCCATCTCGATCTCGTTATCGAAGTGGCCAATTGCCGACGATGGCTTGTTCTTCATCTTCTTCATGTGCTCCAGCGTGATGATCTTGAAGTTTCCTGTGGTGGTCGTGAAGATGTCGATCTCGCCGACAACGCTCTCCATCGTAACCACCTGGAAGCCCTCCATGCATGCCTGGAGCGCACAGATGGGGTCACACTCAGTGATCAGAACCCTGGCACCAGCACCGCGCATGGCAAACGCGCAACCCTTGCCCACATCACCATAACCACAGATCAGCGCACGCTTGCCCCCGATCATCACGTCTGTGGCACGCATGATGCCATCTGGCAGCGAATGCCTGCACCCGTAGACATTGTCGAACTTGGACTTGGTCACGCAATCGTTAACGTTGATGGCTGGGAACAGGAGCTCGCCCTTCGCAGCCATCTCCTTCAGCCTGTGGACGCCAGTGGTGGTCTCCTCGCTGACGCCCTTGCACTTCGCGGCCATGCGCGTGTACTTTGTCTTGTCGGCCGGGATGGAATCTCGCAACAGCTGCAAGATGCACTTGAATTCGGCGTTGTCCGTGCTGGCAGGATCGGGCAGGGATCCGTCCTTCGCGAACTTTTCCTCGAACTCCTTGCCCTTGTGGATCAGCAGCGTCGCGTCGCCGCCGTCATCGACGAGCTGGTCGCAGCCGTCCGCGCCTGGCACTGTCATCATCTGCTCGGTACACCACCATACTCCTGCAGGGTCTCGCCCTTCCATGCGAACACGGTGGATGTCTCGGCCTTCGCGATGGCCGCAGCCGCGTGGTCCTGCGTGCTGAAGATGTTGCAGGAGCACCAGCGCACTTTGGCCCCAAGCGCGTGCAAGGTCTCGATGAGGACGCCGGTCTGGATAGTCATGTGCAGAGACCCGTTGATGTTCATCCCCTTGAAGGGCTGCTTCGGGCCGAACTCCTTGCGGGCCGCCATGAGGCCCGGCATCTCGTGCTCCGCCAGGCTGAGCTCTTTGCGGCCGAACTCGGCGAGGCCCATGTCCTTGACCTTGGACTCCGCCATGACTTCGCAGCCTGGCGTGACGCGCGGCGAGAGTTAGGGGGATGCTCGCTCGAGGCTTGTCCTGTCCAACTGTCTTGAGCCAAAACGGCTACGGAGGATGGTGGTGATGATGGTGCTGATGGTGGCGGCGATGACCGAAGACATTCTTACTTGTCCTTGAAGAACCGCTATTTGTCAGGTCTGCGCCGGCCGGGGTTCGCCGGCTTGCCTTCGATCAAGCCAGGCAACGCCAAGCAAGGGAAAGCAATGCCAAGAGAGTGCCGCGCAGCGCCAAGCAAGGCCATGCAATGTCAGGGAAGGCCAAGTAGTAGCAAGAAACAACGAGCGACGCCAAGCAATACCAAGCAATGCATCGCAATGCCAAGCAATGGCAAGTAAATCAAATGCCAAGCAATGTCAAGCCATGCCTAGCAATGCCAAGCAATGCCAAGCACCGGCAAACAAAGACAAAAACGTAGAGCAATGCCAAGCACTGCGATGCAATGCAACAACAATACCATGTAATGCCCAGCAATGCCAAGCAATGAACGGCAATGCCAAGCTAAGCCGAGCAATTCCATGCAATACGATGCAATGCCAAGCAATGCAAAACAATTCCAAGCACTGCGCAACACAATGCCAAGCAATGCAACGCCATGACAAGCATCGCCAGGCGGCAATGCCAAGCAATGCAACGCCATGGCAAGCAACGCCTAGCAATGCCAAGCAATACCGAGCAATCCGAAGCAGTGAAAAGCAACGCAAAGCAACGACAAGCAATGCCAAGCATTGCAACGCAAAACCAAGCAATGTTCAACACAGCCAAGCAATGCCAAGCAACGCCAAGCAATTCTAAGCACTGCCAAGCAAGTCCAACAACTGTAAAGGAATATCAGACAATACCAAGCAATGCAAGGCAAAGCTTGCAATGCAAGGCAATGCAAAGCAGTACAGAGAAATGCAAAACAATGCAAAACAATGCCAGGCAACGCCTTCCATGCTTAGAGACTTAGTGAGGCTTCGCCGACTTGCGGTCGCGCCAGGTTCATTTCATGATCGGACACATCGGCATGCCGACAAGATAGTCTCCTACTCACACACGCGACACGAACAGCCAGCCTCAGGATCCACCGACCCACGCGGACGATGACGCTGTGGCAACTGTCGGCCGTAGGTGGACACCAAAACGAAGACTCCTTAGAGTCTGGGTCGCAACCGAAGCCGCTAGAAGACCTCGGCCTGGCAAGGAAACCCGCTGCTCAGCGTACTAGTACCGGTACGTGTCAGGCTTGAAGGGGCCAGTGGCCTTCACACCGATGTAGTCGGCCTGCTCCTTCGTGAGGGTCGTGAGCTGTGCACCGAGCGCCGGCAGGTGCAGGCTGGCAACCTTCTCGTCGAGGTCTTTGGGGAGGAGGTACACGTTGTTCTTGTAGCCCTTCTCCTTCGCCGTGAGCAGGTCAATCTGCGCGAGGACCTGGTTCGTGGAACCGAGCAGTCATCACGAAGGACGGGGTGTCCAGTGGCGCAGCCGAGGTTTGAGCAGCCGCCCACCGCAAGGACGAATGAATGCCGTGCCCGTCTGGTAAGACTAGCGGACAACCTCGGCTTATGAAATGTACACACCTTGATCCTTCGAACTTCTCCAGATTTTCCTTCTTCGATCACGTATCAAAGTGGCCATGTTTGCCGACAATTGGCGTTGTTTCAACTTCTCATGAGCTCCATCGTGATGACTTGAAGATTCCTTGGTGGTCCGTGAAGAAGTCGATCACTGCCGACAACGCTCTCCATCGTAAACCGACCTGGAAGCCCTCCCGCAGCCTGGAAGCGCACAGATGTGTGTCACACCCATTGATCATCAAACCCTGGCACCATCAAACGGCGCAATGGCGAACGCGCAACCTTTGCCCCCAATCACCATAACCACAGAACAGCCGCACGCTTCCCCCGATCATCAACGTCGGAGGCACGCAAGATACCCATCTGGCAGCGAAATGCCTGCCACCCGTAGACATTCTCGAACTTGGACTTGGTCACTACAATCGATAACGATTGATCGGGCTGGGAACAGGAGCTGCGCCCTTCCGCAGCCATCTCCTTCAGCCTGTGGACCCAGTGGTGGTCTCCTCGCTGACGGCCACTTGCACTTCGCTGCCATGCGCGGTACTTTCGTCATGTCGTCCGGGATGTAATCCGCAGCAGCAGCAAGATGCACTTGAATTCGGCATTGTCCGTGCTGCAGTGTCGGGCAGTGATCCGTCCTTCCGCGAACATTTCCCTCGAACCCTTGCCTATTGTGGATCATCAGCGTCGCGTCGCCGGCCGTCCGTCGACGAGCTGGTCGCTGCCGTCCGCGCGGCACTGCTCTTCATCTGCACGTTAACAACCAGAACTCCCTGCCCCATCAGGGTCTCGCCCTTCCATGCGAACACGGTGGATGTCTCGGCCTTCGCGATGGCCGCAGCCGCGTGGTCCTGCGTGCTGAAGATGTTGCAGGAGCACCAGCGCACTTTGGCCCCAAGCGCGTGCAGGGTCTCGATAAGGACGCCGGTCTGGATAGTCATGTGCAGAGACCCGTTGATGTTCATCCCCTTGAAGGGCTGCTTCGGGCCGAACTCCTTGCGGGCCGCCATGAGGCCCGGCATCTCGTGCTCCGCCAGGCTGAGCTCTTTGCGGCCGAACTCGGCGAGGCCCATGTCCTTGACCTTGGACTCCGCCATGCCTTCGCAACTCGGCGTGACGCGCAGCTCGAACCTTGTCCGGTCCAAATGTCTTGAGCCAAAACGGCTACGGAGGATGATGGTGATGATGGTGCTGATGGTGGCGACGATGACTCAAGAAATTGCTACTTGTCTTTGAAGAACTGGAATGTGTTAGGTCTGCGCTGGCCAGGGTTCGCCGATTTTCTTTGGTCAACCAAGCAATGCCAAGCAATGGAAAGCCATACCAAGAGAATGCCACGCAGCGCCAAGCATGATCAAACAATGCTAAGCAACGCGAAGTAATACCAAGAAGCAACAAGCGACGCCAAGCAAAAAAAACAAGCAACGCAACGCAATGGCAAGCGAAGGCCAAGCAATGCCAAGACATGTCAAGCAATACCAAACAATGCCAAACAACGGCATACAAAGACAAAAACGTCAAGCAACGCCAAGCAATGCACTGCAATACACAGCAATACCATGCAATGCCCAGCAATACCAAGCAATGAACGGCAATGTCAAGCAATGCCTAGCAATACACAGCAATACCAAGCAATGCCACAACAACGCCAAGCAAGGCCAAACAATACAAAACAATACCAAGCATAGCAACGCCATCCCAAGCATCGCCAGGCGGCAATGCCAAGCAATGCAACGCCTTGTCAAACAACGCCTAGAAATCCCAAGCAATACCGAGCAATCCGAAGCAATGAAAAGCAACGCAAAGCAACGACAAGCAATGCCAAGCACTGCAACGCCATGTCAAGCAAAGCCAAGCAATTCAAAGCAGTGCCATGCAATGCCAAGCAACGCCCAGCAATGCAAAGCAATGCCAAGCAGTGGCAAGCAACGCAAAGCAACGCCAAGCAACGCCAAACACTGCCAAGCAATGCCAAGTATCACCAAGCAACGCCAATAACTGCAAAGGAATACCAAACAATGCCAAGCAATGCAAGCAAAGCCAAGCAATGCCGACCAATGCCAAAAATACGTAGCATTCCCGAGCAGAGCAAAGCAATGCAGAGAAATGTAACACAATGCAATCAATGCCAAGCAATGCCCTCGGTGCTCAGATACCTAGTGAGGTGTCGCCTAATTGCGGTCGCGCCTTGATCGGACACATCGGCATGCCGACAAAAAGGAATCCTGCTTACAAACACGACACGAACAGCCAGCCTCAGGATCCACCGACCAAAGCGGACGATGACGCTGTGGCAACTGTCGGCCAGACTCCTTAGAGTCAGGGTCGCAACCGAAGCCGCTAGAAGACCTCGGCCTGGCAAAGAAGCCCGCTGCTCAGCGTACTAGTACCGGTACGTGTCAGGCTTGAAGGGGCCAGTGGCCTTCACACCGATGTAATCGGCCTGCTCCTTCGTGAGGGTCGTGAGCTGGGCACCGAGCGCCGGCAAGTGCAGGCTGGCAACCTTCTCGTCGAGGTCTTTGGGGAGGAGGTACACGTTGTTCTTGTAGCCCTTCTCCTTCGCCGTGAGCAGGTCAATCTGCGCGAGGACCTGGTTCGTGAACGAGCAGGACATCACAAAGGACGGGTGTCCGGTGGCGCAGCCGAGGTTGAGCAGCCGCCCAGCCGCCAGGACGATGATGCCGTGCCCGTCTGGGAAGACGTAGCGGTCAACCTGCGGCTTGATGTTCTCCACCTTGATGCCTTCGAACTTCTCCAGATTTTCCATCTCGATCTCGTTATCGAAGTGGCCAATGTTGCCGACAATGGCGTTGTTCTTCATCTTCTTCATGTGCTCCAGCGTGATGATCTTGAAGTTTCCTGTGGTGGTCGTGAAGATGTCGATCTCGCCGACGACGCTCTCCATCGTAACCACCTGGAAACCCTCCATGCATGCCTGGAGCGCACAGATGGGGTCACACTCAGTGATCAGCACCCTGGCACCAGCACCGCGCATGGCGAACGCGCACCCCTTGCCCACATCACCGTAACCACAGATCAGCGCACGCTTGCCTCCGATCATCACGTCTGTGGCACGCATGATGCCATCTGGCAGCGAATGCCTGCACCCGTAGACATTGTCGAACTTGGACTTGGTCACGCAATCGTTAACGTTGATGGCTGGGAACAGGAGCTCGCCCTTCGCAGCCATCTCCTTCAGCCGGTGGACGCCAGTGGTGGTCTCCTCGCTGACGCCCTTGCACTTCGCGGCCATGCGCGTGTACTTCGTCTTGTCGGCAGGGATGGAATCTCGCAACAGCTGCAAGATGCACTTGAATTCGGCGTTGTCCGTGCTGGCAGGATCTGGCAGGGATCCGTCCTTCGCGAACTTTTCCTCGAACTCCTTGCCCTTGTGGATCAGCAGCGTCGCGTCGCCGCCGTCGTCGACGAGCTGGTCGCAGCCGTCCGCGCCTGGCACTGTCATCATCTGCTCGGTACACCACCAATACTCCTGCAGGGTCTCGCCCTTCCATGCGAACACGGTGGATGTCTCGGCCTTCGCGATGGCCGCAGCCGCGTGGTCCTGCGTGCTGAAGATGTTGCAGGAGCACCAGCGCACTTTGGCCCCAAGCGCGTGCAGGGTCTCGATGAGGACGCCGGTCTGGATAGTCATGTGCAGAGACCCGTTGATGTTCATCCCCTTGAAAGGCTGCTTCGGGCCGAACTCCTTGCGGGCCGCCATGAGGCCCGGCATCTCGTGCTCCGCCAGGCTGAGCTCTTTGCGGCCGAACTCGGCGAGGCCCATGTCCTTGACCTTGGACTCTGCCATGACTTCGCAGCCTGGCGTGACGCGCGGCGAGAGTTAGGGGGATGCTCGCTCGAGGCTTGTCCTGTCCAACTGTCTTGAGCCAAAACGGCTACGGAGGATGGTGGTGATGATGGTGCTGATGGTGGCGGCGATGACCGAAGACATTCTTACTTGTCTTTGAAGAACCGCTATTTGTCAGGTCTGCGCCGGCCGGGGTCGCCGGTTTGCCTTCAATCATGCCAGGCAAAGCCAAGCAAGGGAAAGCATTGCCAAGAGAGTGCCACGCAGCGCCAAGCAAGGCCAAACAATGCCAGGGAAGGCCAAGTAGTAGCAAGAACCAACGAGCGACGCCAAGCAATACCAAGCAATGCAAAGCAATGCCAAGCAATGGCAAGCAAAGGCCAAGCAATGTCAAGACATGTCAAACAATACCAAGCAATGCCAAGCAAAGACAAACAATGACAGCAACGTCAAGCAATGCCAAGTAATGTAATACAATGCCACAGCAATAGCATGTGATGCCCAGCAATGCCAAGCAATGAACGGCAATGCCAAGCAATGCCTAGCACTGTCTAGCAATACAATACAATGCCAAGCAATGCGAAATCATGCCAAGCAAGCCAAGCAATGCAACGCAACGCCAAGCAATGCAACGCCATGCCAAGCATCGCCAGTCGGAAATGCCAAGCAATGCAAAGGCATGTCAAGCAATGCCTAGCAATGTTATGCAATACCGAGCAATCCGAAAAAGTCAAAAGCAAAGCAGGCCAGCGACAAGCAATGCAAAGCACTGCAACGCGATGTCAAGCAAAGCCAATCAATTCAAAGCAGTGCCATGCAATGCCAAGCACTTCAAAGCAATGCAAAACAAAGCCAAGCAACGCCAAGCAACGCCAAACAATGCTAAGCACTGCCAAGCAACGTCAATAACTGCAAAGGAATACTGGACAATGCCAAGCAATGCAAGGCAAGGCCAAGCAATGCCAAGAACTGCCGGACAATGCAAACTAATAAGAAGCAATGCCGAACAATGCGAAGCAATGCAGAAAATATTTAAAACAATACAAAACAATGCCAAACAATGCCAAGAAACACCCTCCGTGCTTAGTTACTTACTGAGGCTTCGCCGACTTTCGGTCGCGCCAGACTTTTATGATCGGACACGTCGGCATGCCGACAAGATAGCCTTCGGCTTACAAACGCGACACGAACAGCCAGCCTCAGGATCCACCGACGCAAGCGGACGATGACGCTGTGGCAACTGTCGGCCCTAGGTTGACACCAAGAAACAGACTCTGGAGAGTCTGGGTCGCAACCGAAGCCGCTAGAAGACCTCGGCCTGGCAAGAAGGCCGCTGCTCAGCGTACTAGTACCGGTACGTGTCAGGCTTGAAGGGGCCAGTGGCCTTCACACCGATGTAGTCGGCCTGCTCCTTCGTGAGGGTCGTGAGCTGGGCACCGAGCGCCGGCAGGTGCAGGCTGGCAACCTTCTCGTCGAGGTCTTTGGGGAGGAGGTACACGTTGTTCTTGTAGCCCTTCTCCTTGGCCGTGAGCAGGTCAATCTGCGCGAGGACCTGGTTCGTGAACGAGCAGGACATCACGAAAGATGGGTGTCCAGTGGCGCAGCCGAGGTTGAGCAGCCGCCCAGCCGCCAGGACGATGATAGGACCCCATAAGATTCGATGAAAGTCAGCAGGCACCTTGCTTCGGATTGATGTCTCTCTCGCCCTAGATTCCGCCGGCCGATTTCATCAATTCTCCAGATTTTCCAGCTCTGATCTCGTATCGAGTGGCCAATGTTGCCGACGATGGCGGTTGTTCTCTCCTTCTCAATGTGCTCCAGCGTGGATGATCTTGAGTTTTCCTGTGGTGGTCGTGAAGATGTCGATCTCGCCGACAACGCTCTCCATCGTAACCACCTGGAAGCCCTCCATGCATGCCTGGAGCGCACAGATGGGGTCACACTCAGTGATCAGAACCCTGGCACCAGCACCGCGCATGGCAAACGCGCAACCCTTGCCCACATCACCATAACCACAGATCAGCGCACGCTTGCCCCCGATCATCACGTCTGTGGCACGCATGATGCCATCTGGCAGCGAATGCCTGCACCCGTAGACATTGTCGAACTTGGACTTGGTCACGCAATCGTTAACGTTGATGGCTGGGAACAGGAGCTCGCCCTTCGCAGCCATCTCCTTCAGCCTGTGGACGCCAGTGGTGGTCTCCTCGCTGACGCCCTTGCACTTCGCGGCCATGCGCGTGTACTTTGTCTTGTCGGCCGGGATGGAATCTCGCAACAGCTGCAAGATGCACTTGAATTCGGCGTTGTCCGTGCTGGCAGGATCGGGCAGGGATCCGTCCTTCGCGAACTTTTCCTCGAACTCCTTGCCCTTGTGGATCAGCAGCGTCGCGTCGCCGCCGTCATCGACGAGCTGGTCGCAGCCGTCCGCGCCTGGCACTGTCATCATCTGCTCGGTACACCACCAGTACTCCTGCAGGGTCTCGCCCTTCCATGCGAACACGGTGGATGTCTCGGCCTTCGCGATGGCCGCAGCCGCGTGGTCCTGCGTGCTGAAGATGTTGCAGGAGCACCAGCGCACTTTGGCCCCAAGCGCGTGCAAGGTCTCGATGAGGACGCCGGTCTGGATAGTCATGTGCAGAGACCCGTTGATGTTCATCCCCTTGAAGGGCTGCTTCGGGCCGAACTCCTTGCGGGCCGCCAGCTCCCGGCAATCTCGTGCTCCGCCAGGCTGAGCTCGATTTGGCGCTGCCGGATCACATCGGTGTGGCTGAGGCCCTGTCCTTTGACTGACCTCCGCCATGACTTCGCAGCCTTGCGTGACGCGCGGCGAGAGTGCTGCGGGGGATGCTCGCTCGAGGCTTGTCCTGTCCAACTGTCTTGAGCCAAAACGGCTACGGAGGATGGTGGTGATGATGGTGCTGATGGTGGCGGCGATGACCGAAGACATTCTTACTTGTCCTTGAAGAACCGCTATTTGTCAGGTCTGCGCCGGCCGGGGTTCGCCGGCTTGCCTTCGATCAAGCCAGGCAACGCCAAGCAAGGGAAAGCAATGCCAAGAGAGTGCCGCGCAGCGCCAAGCAAGGCCATGCAATGTCAGGGAAGGCCAAGTAGTAGCAAGAAACAACGAGCGACGCCAAGCAATACCAAGCAATGCATCGCAATGCCAAGCAATGGCAAGTAAATCAAATGCCAAGCAATGTCAAGCCATGCCTAGCAATGCCAAGCAATGCCAAGCACCGGCAAACAAAGACAAAAACGTAGAGCAATGCCAAGCACTGCGATGCAATGCAACAACAATACCATGTAATGCCCAGCAATGCCAAGCAATGAACGGCAATGCCAAGCTAAGCCGAGCAATTCCATGCAATACGATGCAATGCCAAGCAATGCAAAACAATTCCAAGCACTGCGCAACACAATGCCAAGCAATGCAACGCCATGACAAGCATCGCCAGGCGGCAATGCCAAGCAATGCAACGCCATGGCAAGCAACGCCTAGCAATGCCAAGCAATACCGAGCAATCCGAAGCAGTGAAAAGCAACGCAAAGCAACGACAAGCAATGCCAAGCATTGCAACGCAAAACCAAGCAATGTTCAACACAGCCAAGCAATGCCAAGCAACGCCAAGCAATTCTAAGCACTGCCAAGCAAGTCCAACAACTGTAAAGGAATATCAGACAATACCAAGCAATGCAAGGCAAAGCTTGCAATGCAAGGCAATGCAAAGCAGTACAGAGAAATGCAAAACAATGCAAAACAATGCCAGGCAACGCCTTCCATGCTTAGAGACTTAGTGAGGCTTCGCCGACTTGCGGTCGCGCCAGGTTCATTTCATGATCGGACACATCGGCATGCCGACAAGATAGTCTCCTACTCACACACGCGACACGAACAGCCAGCCTCAGGATCCACCGACCCACGCGGACGATGACGCTGTGGCAACTGTCGGCCGTAGGTGGACACCAAAACGAAGACTCCTTAGAGTCTGGGTCGCAACCGAAGCCGCTAGAAGACCTCGGCCTGGCAAGGAAACCCGCTGCTCAGCGTACTAGTACCGGTACGTGTCAGGCTTGAAGGGGCCAGTGGCCTTCACACCGATGTAGTCGGCCTGCTCCTTCGTGAGGGTCGTGAGCTGTGCACCGAGCGCCGGCAGGTGCAGGCTGGCAACCTTCTCGTCGAGGTCTTTGGGGAGGAGGTACACGTTGTTCTTGTAGCCCTTCTCCTTCGCCGTGAGCAGGTCAATCTGCGCGAGGACCTGGTTCGTGAACGAGCAGGACATCACGAAGGACGGGTGTCCAGTGGCGCAGCCGAGGTTGAGCAGCCGCCCAGCCGCCAGGACGATGATGCCGTGCCCGTCTGGGAAGACGTAGCGGTCAACCTGCGGCTTGATGTTCTCCACCTTGATGCCTTCGAACTTCTCCAGATTTTCCATCTCGATCTCGTTATCAAAGTGGCCAATGTTGCCGACAATGGCGTTGTTCTTCATCTTCTTCATGTGCTCCAGCGTGATGATCTTGAAGTTTCCTGTGGTGGTCGTGAAGATGTCGATCTCGCCGACAACGCTCTCCATCGTAACCACCTGGAAGCCCTCCATGCATGCCTGGAGCGCACAGATGGGGTCACACTCAGTGATCAGCACCCTGGCACCAGCACCGCGCATGGCGAACGCGCAACCCTTGCCCACATCACCATAACCACAGATCAGCGCACGCTTGCCCCCGATCATCACGTCGGTGGCACGCATGATACCATCTGGCAGCGAATGCCTGCACCCGTAGACATTATCGAACTTGGACTTGGTCACACAATCGTTAACGTTGATGGCTGGGAACAGGAGCTCGCCCTTCGCAGCCATCTCCTTCAGCCTGTGGACGCCAGTGGTGGTCTCCTCGCTGACGCCCTTGCACTTCGCGGCCATGCGCGTGTACTTCGTCTTGTCGGCCGGGATGGAATCTCGCAGCAGCTGCAAGATGCACTTGAATTCGGCATTGTCCGTGCTGGCAGGGTCGGGCAGGGATCCGTCCTTCGCGAACTTTTCCTCGAACTCCTTGCCCTTGTGGATCAGCAGCGTCGCGTCGACGCGTCGTCGCGAGCTCGCAGCCGTCCGCGCCTGGCACTGTCATCATCTGCTCGGTACACCACCAGTACTCCTGCAGGGTCTCGCCCTTCCATGCGAACACGGTGGATGTCTCGGCCTTCGCGATGGCCGCAGCCGCGTGGTCCTGCGTGCTGAAGATGTTGCAGGAGCACCAGCGCACTTTGGCCCCAAGCGCGTGCAGGGTCTCGATAAGGACGCCGGTCTGGATAGTCATGTGCAGAGACCCGTTGATGTTCATCCCCTTGAAGGGCTGCTTCGGGCCGAACTCCTTGCGGGCCGCCATGAGGCCCGGCATCTCGTGCTCCGCCAGGCTGAGCTCTTTGCGGCCGAACTCGGCGAGGCCCATGTCCTTGACCTTGGACTCCGCCATGCCTTCGCAACTCGGCGTGACGCGCAGCTCGAACCTTGTCCGGTCCAAATGTCTTGAGCCAAAACGGCTACGGAGGATGATGGTGATGATGGTGCTGATGGTGGCGACGATGACTCAAGAAATTGCTACTTGTCTTTGAAGAACTGGAATGTGTTAGGTCTGCGCTGGCCAGGGTTCGCCGATTTTCTTTAGCCAAGCAATGCCAAGAAATGGAAAGCCATACCAAGAGAATGCCACGCAGCGCCAAGCAAGATCAAACAATGCCAAGCAACGCCAAGTAATACCAAGAAGCAACAAGCGACGCCAAGCAAAACCAAGCAATGCAACGCAATGCCAAGCAATGCCAAGCAAATGCCAAGCAATGACAAGACATGTCAAGCAATACCAAGCAACGGCATACAAAGACAAAAACGTCAAGCAACGCCAAGGAATGCACTGCAATACACAGCAATACCATGCAATGCCCAGCAATACCAAGCAATGAACGGCAATGTCAAGCAATGCCCAGCAATACCAAGCCATACCATGCAATGCCACAACAACGCCAAGCAAGGCCAAGCAATACACAACAATACCAAGCAATGCAACGCCATCCCAAGCATCGCCAGGCGGCAATGCCAAGCAATGCAACGCCTTGTCAAACAACGCCTAGAAATCCCAAACAATACCGAGCAATCCGAAGCAATGAAAAGCAACGCAAAGCACCGACAAGCAATGCCAAGCACTGCAACGGCATGTCAAGCAAAGCCAAGCAATTCAAAGCAGTGCCATGCAATGCCAAGCAACGCCCAGCAATGCAAAGCAATGCCAAGCAATGGCAAGCAACGCAAAGCAACGCCAAGCAACGCTAAGCATTACCAAGCAATGGCAAGTAACGCCAAGCAACGCCAATAACTGCACAGGAATACCAGACAATGCCAAGCAATGCAAGGCAATGCCAAGCAATGCCGACCAATGCCAAAAATACGCAGCATTCCCGAGCAGAGCAAAGCAATGCAGAGAAATGTGACACAATGCAAACCAATGTCAAGCAATGCCCTCGGTGCTCCGATACCTAGTGAGGTGTCGCCTAATTGCGGTCGCGCCAGGCTCATGTTTTGATCAGACACATCGGCATGCCGACAAAAAGGAATTCCGCTTACAAACGCGACACGAACAGCCAGCCTCAGGATCCACCGACCAAAGCGGACGATGACGCTGTGGCAACTGTCGGCCGTAGGTGGACACCAAAACGAAGACTCCTTAGAGTCTGGGTCGCAACCGAAGCCGCTAGAAGACCTCGGCCTGGCAAGGAAACCCGCTGCTCAGCGTACTAGTACCGGTACGTGTCAGGCTTGAAGGGGCCAGTGGCCTTCACACCGATGTAGTCGGCCTGCTCCTTCGTGAGGGTCGTGAGCTGTGCACCGAGCGCCGGCAAGTGCAGGCTGGCAACCTTCTCGTCGAGGTCTTTGGGGAGGAGGTACACGTTGTTCTTGTAGCCCTTCTCCTTCGCCGTGAGCAGGTCAATCTGCGCGAGGACCTGGTTCGTGAACGAGCAGGACATCACGAAGGACGGGTGCCCAGTGGCGCAGCCGAGGTTGAGCAGCCGCCCAGCCGCCAGGACGATGATGCCGTGCCCGTCTGGGAAGACGTAGCGGTCAACCTGCGGCTTGATGTTCTCCACCTTGATGCCTTCGAACTTCTCCAGATTTTCCATCTCGATCTCGTTATCGAAGTGGCCAATGTTGCCGACAATGGCGTTGTTCTTCATCTTCTTCATGTGCTCCAGCGTGATGATCTTGAAGTTTCCTGTGGTGGTCGTGAAGATGTCGATCTCGCCGACAACGCTCTCCATCGTAACCACCTGGAAGCCCTCCATGCATGCCTGGAGCGCACAGATGGGGTCACACTCAGTGATCAGCACCCTGGCACCAGCACCGCGCATGGCGAACGCGCACCCTTGCCCACATCACCGTAACCACAGATCAGCGCACGCTTGCCTCCGATCATCACGTCTGTGGCACGCATGATGCCATCTGGCAGCGAATGCCTGCACCCGTAGACATTGTCGAACTTGGACTTGGTCACGCAATCGTTAACGTTGATGGCTGGGAACAGGAGCTCGCCCTTCGCAGCCATCTCCTTCAGCCGGTGGACGCCAGTGGTGGTCTCCTCGCTGACGCCCTTGCACTTCGCGGCCATGCGCGTGTACTTCGTCTTGTCGGCCGGGATGGAATCTCGCAACAGCTGCAAGATGCACTTGAATTCGGCGTTGTCCGTGCTGGCAGGATCGGGCAGGGATCCGTCCTTCGCGAACTTTTCCTCGAACTCCTTGCCCTTGTGGATCAGCAGCGTCGCGTCGCCGCCGTCGTCGACGAGCTGGTCGCAGCCGTCCGCGCCTGGCACTGTCATCATCTGCTCGGTGCACCACCAGTACTCCTGCAGGGTCTCGCCCTTCCATGCGAACACGGTGGATGTCTCGGCCTTCGCGATGGCCGCAGCCGCGTGGTCCTGCGTGCTGAAGATGTTGCAGGAGCACCAAAACAAAGAAAAACATCAAATCACAACCAAGCACAAGAACAAACACCATCCCAAAAGACACCCACAACAACAACAACAACACAGATCCACCTCGTAACATACAGACACGCAAACCACATACTAAAACAACACACAAAAAACGATACAAAACCAACCAAACCAAAACAGAAAACAAAACAACAACACAAGCAACAAGACCAAAGCCAGCAAAAAACCAAAAATCATCAACACACCATCACACCCAACCAACACACCACCAACCAGCAGCGCACTTTGTGCCCCAAGCGCGTGCAGGGTCTCGATGAGGACGCCGTTCCTGGGATAGTCATGTGCAGAGACCCGTTATGTTTCGCACCTTGAAATAAAACAAAAAAAAAAAAAAAAAAAAAAAAGAAACAAAAAAACAAAAAAAAAAAAAAAAAAATAAATAAAAAAAGGCTGCTTCCCGCCGACTCCTTGGGGCCGCCATGAGGCCGGCATCTCGTGCTCCGCCAGGCTGAGCTCTTTGCGGCCGAACTCGGCGAGGCCCATGTCCTTGACCTTGGACTCCGCCATGCCTTCGCAGCTCGGCGTGACGCGCGGCGAGAGTTGGGGTGATGCTCGCTCGAGACTTGTCCTGTCAAAACGCCTTGAGCCAAAACGGCTACAGAGGATGATGGTGATGATGATGCTGATGGTGGCGACGATGACTCAAGAAATTGCTACTTGTCTTTGAAGAACTGGAATGTGTTAGGTCTGCGCTGGCCAGGGTTCGCCGATTTTCTTTGGTCAACCAAGCAATGCCAAGCAATGGAAAGCCATACCAAGAGAATGCCACGCAGCGCCAAGCATGATCAAACAATGCTAAGCAACGCGAAGTAATACCAAGAAGCAACAAGCGACGCCAAGCAAAAAAAACAAGCAACGCAACGCAATGGCAAGCGAAGGCCAAGCAATGCCAAGACATGTCAAGCAATACCAAACAATGCCAAACAACGGCATACAAAGACAAAAACGTCAAGCAACGCCAAGCAATGCACTGCAATACACAGCAATACCATGCAATGCCCAGCAATACCAAGCAATGAACGGCAATGTCAAGCAATGCCTAGCAATACACAGCAATACCAAGCAATGCCACAACAACGCCAAGCAAGGCCAAACAATACAAAACAATACCAAGCATAGCAACGCCATCCCAAGCATCGCCAGGCGGCAATGCCAAGCAATGCAACGCCTTGTCAAACAACGCCTAGAAATCCCAAGCAATACCGAGCAATCCGAAGCAATGAAAAGCAACGCAAAGCAACGACAAGCAATGCCAAGCACTGCAACGCCATGTCAAGCAAAGCCAAGCAATTCAAAGCAGTGCCATGCAATGCCAAGCAACGCCCAGCAATGCAAAGCAATGCCAAGCAGTGGCAAGCAACGCAAAGCAACGCCAAGCAACGCCAAACACTGCCAAGCAATGCCAAGTATCACCAAGCAACGCCAATAACTGCAAAGGAATACCAAACAATGCCAAGCAATGCAAGCAAAGCCAAGCAATGCCGACCAATGCCAAAAATACGTAGCATTCCCGAGCAGAGCAAAGCAATGCAGAGAAATGTAACACAATGCAATCAATGCCAAGCAATGCCCTCGGTGCTCAGATACCTAGTGAGGTGTCGCCTAATTGCGGTCGCGCCTTGATCGGACACATCGGCATGCCGACAAAAAGGAATCCTGCTTACAAACACGACACGAACAGCCAGCCTCAGGATCCACCGACCAAAGCGGACGATGACGCTGTGGCAACTGTCGGCCAGACTCCTTAGAGTCAGGGTCGCAACCGAAGCCGCTAGAAGACCTCGGCCTGGCAAAGAAGCCCGCTGCTCAGCGTACTAGTACCGGTACGTGTCAGGCTTGAAGGGGCCAGTGGCCTTCACACCGATGTAATCGGCCTGCTCCTTCGTGAGGGTCGTGAGCTGGGCACCGAGCGCCGGCAAGTGCAGGCTGGCAACCTTCTCGTCGAGGTCTTTGGGGAGGAGGTACACGTTGTTCTTGTAGCCCTTCTCCTTCGCCGTGAGCAGGTCAATCTGCGCGAGGACCTGGTTCGTGAACGAGCAGGACATCACAAAGGACGGGTGTCCGGTGGCGCAGCCGAGGTTGAGCAGCCGCCCAGCCGCCAGGACGATGATGCCGTGCCCGTCTGGGAAGACGTAGCGGTCAACCTGCGGCTTGATGTTCTCCACCTTGATGCCTTCGAACTTCTCCAGATTTTCCATCTCGATCTCGTTATCGAAGTGGCCAATGTTGCCGACAATGGCGTTGTTCTTCATCTTCTTCATGTGCTCCAGCGTGATGATCTTGAAGTTTCCTGTGGTGGTCGTGAAGATGTCGATCTCGCCGACGACGCTCTCCATCGTAACCACCTGGAAACCCTCCATGCATGCCTGGAGCGCACAGATGGGGTCACACTCAGTGATCAGCACCCTGGCACCAGCACCGCGCATGGCGAACGCGCACCCCTTGCCCACATCACCGTAACCGACCACGAGGATCAGCCACGCTTGCCTCCCGATCATCACGTCTGTGGCACGCATGATGCCATCTGGCAGCGAATGCCTGCACCCGTAGACATTGTCGAACTTGGACTTGGTCACGCAATCGTTAACGATGATGGCTGGGAACAGGAGCTCGCCCTTCGCAGCCATCTCCTTCAGCCGGTGGACGCCAGTGGTGGTCTCCTCGCTGACGCCCTTGCACTTCGCGGCCATGCGCGTGTACTTCGTCTTGTCGGCCAGGATGGAATCTCGCAACAGCTGCAAGATGCACTTGAATTCGGCGTTGTCCGTGCTGGCAGGATCTGGCACGGATCCTCTTCGCGAACTTTTCCTCGAACTCCTTGCCCTTTTGGATCAGCAGCGATCGCGTCGCCGACGTCGTCGACGAGCTGGTTCCCTCCACAGACCAGCCTGGCACTGTCATCATCTGCTCGGTAACGACCACACCAATACTCCTGCAGGGTCTCGCCCTTCCCATGCGAACACGGTTGATGTCTCGGACTTTCGTCGATGGGCCGCAGCCGCGTGGTCCTGCGTGCTGAAGATGTTGCAGGAGCACCAGCGCACTTTGGCCCCAAGCGCGTGCAGGGTCTCGATGAGGACGCCGGTCTGGATGGTCATGTGCAGAGACCCGTTGATGTTCATCCCCTTGAAGGGCTGCTTCGGGCCGAACTCCTTGCGGGCCGCCATGAGGCCTGGCATCTCGTGCTCCGCCAGGCTGAGCTCTTTGCGGCCGAACTCGGCGAGGCCCATGTCCTTGACCTTGGACTCCGCCATGCCTTCGCAGCTCGGCGTGACGCGCGGCGAGAGTTGGGGTGATGCTCGCTCGAGACTTGTCCTGTCAAAACGCCTTGAGCCAAAACGGCCACAGAGGATGATGGTGATGATGCTGATGGTGGCGACGATGACTCAAGAAATTGTTACTTGTCTTTGAAGAACTGGAATGTGTTAGGTCTGCGCCGGCCAGGCTTCGCCGATTTTCTCTTGGTCAACCAAGCAATGCCAAGCAATGGAAAGCCATACCAAGAGAATGCCACGCAGCGCCAAGCAAGATCAAACAATGCTAAGCAACGCCAAGTGATACCAAGAAGCAACAAGCGACGCATAGCAACACCAAGCAATGCAACGCAATGGCAAGCAAAAGCCAAACAAATGCCAAGCAATGTCAAGCAATACCAAACAATGACAAGCAACGGCATACACAGACAAAAACGTCAAGCAATGCCAAGCAATGCCCTGCAATACACAGCAATACCATGCAATGCCCAGCAATACCAAGCAATGAACGGCAATGTCAAACAATACCAAGCAATACCAAGCAATACCATGCAATGCCACAACAACGCCAAGCAATGCCAAGCAATACACAACAATACCAAGCAATGCAACGCCATCCCACGCATCGCCAGGCGGCAATGCCAAGCAATGCAACGCCTTGTCAAACAACGCCTAGAAATCCCAAGCAATACCGAGCAATCCGAAGCAATGAAAAGCAACGGAAAGCAACGACAAGCAATGCCAAGCACTGCAACGCCATGTCAAGCAAAGCCAAGCAATTCAAAGCAGTGCCATGCAATGCCAAGCAATGCCCAGCAATGCAAACCAATGCCAAGCAATGGCAAGCAACGCAAAGCAACGCCAAGCAACGCCAAGCAACGCCAAGCACTGCCAAGCAATGCCAATAACTGCAAAGGAATACCAGACAATGCCAAGCAATGCAAGGCAATGCCAGGCAATGCCGACCAACGCCAAAAATACGTAGCATTCCCGCGCAGAGCAAAGCAATGCAGAGAAATGTAACACAATGCAAACCAATACCAAGCAATGCCCTCGGTGCTCAGATACCTGGTGTGGTGTAGCCTCATTGCGGTCGCGCCATGTTCATGTTTTGATCGGACAGATCGGCATACCGACAAAAAGGAATCCTGCTTACAAACGCGACACGACCAGCCAGCCTCAGGATCCACCGACCCGAGCGGACGATGACGCTGTGGCAACTGTCGGCCATAGGTGGACACCAAAACGAAGACTCCTTAGAGTCTGGGTCGCAACCGAAGCCGCTAGAAGACCTCGGCCTGGCAAAGAAGCCCGCTGCTCAGCGTACTAGTACCGGTACGTGTCAGGCTTGAAGGGGCCAGTGGCCTTCACACCGATGTAGTCGGCCTGCTCCTTCGTGAGCGTCGTGAGCTGGGCACCGAGCGCCGGCAGGTGCAGGCTGGCAACCTTCTCGTCGAGGTCTTTGGGCAGGAGGTACACGTTGTTCTTGTAGCCCTTCTCCTTCGCCGTGAGCAGGTCAATCTGCGCGAGGACCTGGTTCGTGAACGAGCAGGACATCACGAAGGACGGGTGTCCAGTGGCGCAGCCGAGGTTGAGCAGCCGCCCAGCCGCCAGGACGATGATGCCGTGCCCGTCTGGGAAGACGTAGCGGTCAACCTGCGGCTTGATGTTCTCCACCTTGATGCCTTCGAACTTCTCCAGATTTTCCATCTCGATCTCGTTATCGAAGTGGCCAATGTTGCCGACAATGGCGTTGTTCTTCATCTTCTTCATGTGCTCCAGCGTGATGATCTTGAAGTTCCCTGTGGTGGTCGTGAAGATGTCGATCTCGCCGACAACGCTCTCCATCGTAACCACCTGGAAGCCCTCCATGCATGCCTGGAGCGCACAGATGGGGTCACACTCAGTGATCAGCACCCTGGCACCAGCACCGCGCATGGCGAACGCGCAACCCTTGCCCACATCACCATAACCACAGATCAGCGCACGCTTGCCCCCGATCATCACGTCTGTGGCACGCATGATGCCATCTGGCAGCGAATGCCTGCACCCGTAGACATTGTCGAACTTGGTCTTGGTCACGCAATCGTTAACGTTGATGGCTGGGAACAGGAGCTCGCCCTTCGCAGCCATCTCCTTCAGCCGGTGGACGCCAGTGGTGGTCTCCTCGCTGACGCCCTTGCACTTCGCGGCCATGCGCGTGTACTTCGTCTTGTCGGCAGGGATGGAATCTCGCAACAGCTGCAAGATGCACTTGAATTCGGCGTTGTCCGTGCTGGCAGGATCTGGCAGGGATCCGTCCTTCGCGAACTTTTCCTCGAACTCCTTGCCCTTGTGGATCAGCAGCGTCGCGTCGCCGCCGTCGTCGACGAGCTGGTCGCAGCCGTCCGCGCCTGGCACTGTCATCATCTGCTCGGTACACCACCAATACTCCTGCAGGGTCTCGCCCTTCCATGCGAACACGGTGGATGTCTCGGCCTTCGCGATGGCCGCAGCCGCGTGGTCCTGCGTGCTGAAGATGTTGCAGGAGCACCAGCGCACTTTGGCCCCAAGCGCGTGCAGGGTCTCGATGAGAACGCCGGTCTGGATGTCATGTGGCAGAACCCGTAGAATGTTCATCCCCTTTGAAGGGCTGCTTCGGCCGTAAATCCTTGCGGGCCGCCAGTGAGGCCCCATCATCGTGCTCCGCCAGGCTGAGCTCTTTGGCGGCCGAACTCTGCGAGGCCACCATGTCCTTGACCTTGGACGAGACGCCGCCATCCTTCCGCAAGCAGGCGTGACGCGCGGCCAGAATTAGGTGATGCTCGCTCGAGAACTTGTCCTGTCAGAACGCCTTGAAAAACCAAAAAAAAAAAAAAAAAAATGAAAAAAAAAAAAAGAAAAGAAAAAAAAAAACCAAAAAATGAAAAAAAAAAAAAAAAAAAAAAAAAAAATAAAAAAGGAAACAAAAAAAAAGCTTGAAATATGAAAAAAAAAAAAAAAAAAAAAAATAAAAAAAAAAAAAAAAAAAGAAAAAAAAAAAAGGGTTCCAAAACGGCTACAGAGGACGATGGTGATGATGATGCTGATGGTGACGACGATGACTCAAGAAATTGTTACTCGCCTTTGAAGAACTGGTATGTGTTCGGTCTGCGCCGGCCATGGCTCGCAGATTTTCTTTGGTCAACCAAGCAATGCCAAGCAATGGAAAGCCATACCAAGAGAATGCCACGCAGCGCCAAGCAAGATCAAACAATGCTAAGCAGCGCCAAGTAATACCAAGAAGCAACAAGCGACGCCAAGCAAAACCAAGCAACGCAACGCAATGGCAAGCAAAGGCCAAGACCTTGACCTTGACCTTGAACTCCGCCATGCCTTCGCAGCTCGGCGTGGCGCGCCCCGGGAGTTCTGGGAGAGGAGGCGCGTCCTGTCAAGATGCCCTGAAACAATACGGCCACGGATAATGTGAAGGGGCCCCAGGACACACAAATAAATACACACAAATAAAAATATTCCCCATATTTTCACATATTTTCTGGGTTTCTGTCTTCCCCCCCACTTCCCATATTTTCCCATATTTTCTGGGGAATCGAGGATTAATTGTGTCTGTGTGTTTCTTTTCCTCCTGATAATGATGGTAACGATGAGGGTGATTCGGGGAACGAAAAGTGGCATAAACATAAAAACTCGGAGGTCCGCTCGGATTTCTCGGATCGGCGCCGGGGCCCCCCGGCGGCGCCTCCGGCGCCGCTCCTGGCGCGCTCCGCGTGACAGAGAGGGGGGCCCAGCGCCGATCCGAGAAATCCGCGCGGACCTCCGAGTTTTTATGTTTATGTCACTTTTTTGTTCCCCTAATGATGGTGATACCGAAGGTCTTCCCCCAAGTAGGCCTGCATAAATCCAGACATTAGGCTGCCCCAATTCGTTGTTCGATGCGTGGGCCCCGCAGGTCTGGTTTTTCGCCCAGAGTCGTGTTTTGACGCTCCCGAGGCCCCGCGAGCGCCTGGGAGATCGAAGTGCCTCCGCCTCCGATCCCTCCTACTCCGTCCCCTTCGGTTCCTAAGGAAGAATTTGGTAACCCCAGGCGGGCGCATAGGTGGCACCAGTGGGGCAAAGGGTGGCTTTGTGCTGCTTGCAGACAGGTGTGCTTCTGATCACGGTTTGAAGCGGCGCGAAAAGGATCATTGCCCTGGACCTTGTGCCCACCCTAGTGACCTGCTGGCCAATCCACGTGGCCACAACCCGTATTTCTTCTGGCATCTAGATGACAGGCCCTCAAGTATAATCTTGTGTTGGAAGTACGGTTCGTACAGAGAGAACCCGAGGTCTCAAAGGAGACTGTCCTGACCAACCGCCAACAAACACGGGCGTGCGCCGCAACGCCACCGCGCTCGGGAGGGAAAACATCCGAAAGGTTCCGAGAACTCTCTCAGTGTTTCGAAGCCGCCAATCCCGCCGGCCCAGCTGGAGAAAGCATCGGCAGAGATGAGATCCGCTGAATAGCGCAGCAGGCAGCTCCAAGACACATCGGGACGCACCACATCCGAGGGGTCCCTCCCTCCCTCCCTCCCTCCCTCTTTCCTCCTCCCTCCCTCCTTCCTCCGCCTCCTCACCTCCCCCAGTGGCCGTGCTCTGGGCAACAATCGCTGGCGGCCCCTTCTCCTTGTCGAGCATCTTGAACATCTGCCGGCCGTCGGCGATCATGAACTCGCCGCCCTTCTCCGCGGCCTCTCGGCGGGGCCGAGAAACGGGGCCCGGGACGAGCGGAGGCGAGAGACTGGCAGCAGCTCCTGCGCATCCTTGCACAGGGTTTGCTGGCGAACTCGGGGCGGTCATGGCCCAATTTTCGCGGGGCCCAACCCGAACACAAACCCGCGGATCCCCCCGATGTCCCCACATGTTCTGGACTCTCGTCCCCCCCCACTTCCCATAATTATTCTCCCCTGGTCTCCTGGGAATCGACGATCATTTGCATATGTAACTTCCTTCGCTCCCTCCTGAAATTTTTCGTGGGAACGTCGGCCGTCCCACAGCAGGGCCACCCAACTTCGCGCACCGCGGGGAGGCGCGACGCGCGGCTCTGTTTCGGCGGCGCGCGCAAGGGGGTGGAGGGAGGGGGGGGGTCGTAGGAGGACGCTGCTTCTTAGAATGCGCCCGCATGACATCTACGGACAAGGCCCGCGCCTTCTGAGGAGCAGGGGTGTTTCTAAGAAGCCCTCCCCCCTCCCCCCACCCCCCTTCCGACGGGGTGGAGACCAGGAGGAGGAGGAGGAGGAAGAGGAGGAGGAGGAGAAGGAGGAGGACGACGACGAGAAAGTTGAGTTCAACGAGCAAATTGAGCGCGAAGGCCTATGATGGTCCTTCTTCCCAAAACGAGCCTTGCTGATGGCCCCGAATTGGGTGCGAGGTGCCTATGATGGCCCCTTCTGGTTGCCTATGATGGCGGCGCTAGACGCGCGCCCCCCCCCCCTCTGCCGCCCCCTCCCGCAGCCGTGGCTGCGGCCGCGGGCGGGTTTCCTGCCGCCTTGGCGCCGATCCCTTCTGTTGCCCACTGGTACTTGCCTTTGTCCTTGCCGCCCTTGTAGTGCTTCGGTTCCCCTTCCATCTCCGCGTCTGCCCCCGTTTTGGGCAGGGGCAGCCCCCGCGGTGCAAACGCGATCTTTATGGGCCCCAGACGCAGCGCGGGCCAGGATGGCGGCAGCGCGCGCGCACCTGGAAATCCCCCAGCGACCGGGCCAGCAAGCCACAGAGGGCGCAGCCCAGGGAAGGAGGCCCCCCGACGGGGTGATTCCAACAACTTCTGTTTTTATAGCAGATCCCACGACTTCCCGAAGCTTCCACGACATGGTCGGTCGCTGTGTTTGGTCGCGAATGAGCTCAGGCACCATGGGCATTGATACGTTACCACAAGGCTGGGGCTCGGCGGAAGACAATGGCGCGCCACTCTCCTGTGCGCTGCCGGCGCTGCCGCCGCAGCGACCTGCGCCCCGCGCACCTGCCCCTCTGCCCCCACCTCCCAGTCACACTGATACGTAGCGAGCAACTCGCCCCCCACGAATATCTCTGGCAACTTAGCATCCCACATGCGCCCTGCATGTCGTGAGATGATGGGGCCCGCCCCAATCCACGCTCCCCAGTCTCTCGGACCCGTCTGAAACATTGTGATGTTTGACTGCCTCTGCGAGCACCGGCCTGCCGCGCCCTCGCTGATCTCCGCCAGCGCCTGAAAATCGTTGACCACCAGCTCTCCCCAAAGGTGTAGACGTCTCGCGTGCCCTTCCATTTGCCCATCCCTGGCTTCGGAGAGGCGGCCCGCATTAGACGTTTCGAATGCTTCTGCGCACGCGCTGCCAGAATCCTCTGGACGTTTCGCTCATGGCCTATACCATCGCAGCCTGCGCATCCCCGGCGCCGTAGCACTACGCGGTGCCGCCCATGTGTTGAACCTCTTTGTTGGCGTATCACCTGGTCGCGCCATCCTCTCGGATCCAACTCATTCTGCCTCCTGCAATGCGTCTCACTAGCATTGCAATCGCACTCCCGAGCGCGCCGAGGTGGCGCTCCTCGAATGCAAGTGCAATCAGCCCCCACTGAGGTCCGATCCCGATTCAAACGTTGGGACCTCTCCTTCTTTATTTTGTCGATAGAATATGAAGACCAGCAGCAGCCACGTTGTCTGCTAGCTATCTGCATGGCCCCACATCTCCCCCCGATCTCTCCCGCGTAGCCCTGGCCCCCAGGTAGGTGCAAGCCCAGCGCTCGCACCTCCCATCGGCGTGCCCATGAGCTTCCTTTCTCCTTGTAGCTGTCGAGTGATCCCGTCTCGCCCCGGGCCTCGAGGGGAGACCAGATGGCTAGTTTTGGCCGGGTTCAGGCCCCGACCTCCCTTCGCAAGCTTGCGCTCCTATCGCTCCTGTGACGTTGGTCGTCCGTGAAACGTTGGGTTCTGCTCCGCTATCCTACACGGCCCGACGCAGCGCCCCCCCCCCCCCCCCCCCCCAGTTGGCGCTCCCCGACGAGCCGCGACATCCTCGCCATTGCCAAAAGCTGACTGGCGCTCCGAGATTTTCTCGCGAACACCCGTCACCCGCGTGGGCGGGCCCGACGAAGCCACTGCGCGGATCTTGGCGACGTCGTCCATGAACGCGCCGGGCGAGAGATCGCGCGCCCGGTCTGCGGCAGGGCCCAACGCGCCATGCGCTGTTTGCATCTCGCCCCCACCCCTCCCTCCCCGCTGCCATTGCCCCACGTATAGAGTGGACATGTCATTGAATTGCCGCGGGCGCAGAGCGAATCCGGTCTGCGCCCCCTGCGCAGTCAGCGCGTGCAACCAATCGTCAGCGCATTCCAGACTCCTCGACGTGTGGTTGGTCGCCTCGGCGGCAACTGGCAAGACCTCATCCTTCGATGTCGCGAGTGTCAATGCCAGCGAGAGGTTGCGTTTCGTGCTCGGGGAGGCGTCGGTGCAGTCATAATCGCTGGCGATGGTGCTGACCCCTGCTTGTCTCGCTCTCCATTGCGCGGCTTCGACGCAGGCGACGGCGCCCCCCCCCGCCCCCCCCTGACCAACGTCGCATTGCACCCCCATCGCGGAAAGCCATTCCCATGGAGGAATATGCACGCATAACTCTTTCTTCTCCAAGCCCGGGCATGCCATTGCCTCTCTCTGCTGAAAACGAAATAGATCTGCGCCATTCCAACGGCGTAGCTTGGGATTGGCGACACTTAGTGAGGATGTCCTCCAGTTTGTTCCTGCGCCCCGTACTCTCGTCTGCCTCGATTGCTGCCGGCCCCAACCCAGCTTCTCCCCAGATGGTGCGCTATTTGTCATTCGCCCTCAACGCTGCTCCACCATCAGCTCTGTCTGTCCTGCCCGGCGCGCATCCCGCTTACCACCCCGTCTTCGGCAGGGTCGCCCTGCCCGCCCTGCGCTTGTGGAGCGAGCTGTACTTATCCAAATCCGCCTCGTCCTCGCGCAGCTCCGCCGCTCGCATGTTCTGCCCCCCCGGCTTCTTGCGCAACTGCGCAGGGCCCTGCGAAGTAAGTTCCACAGGTACCCCCCACGGGGAGAGGCCCCCTCTTTGCTGCCAGTCTGCAGCGCCTCAGCATATCTCCGTTGCCCCCACCTGAGCCCTCAGATCCCCGCCAATTGGTGGCGGCGTCTTTTCCGCGATCATCTCGCCGTGCTCCTCCTCGCGCTCGTCTGAGCCCATCGGCCCCGCTGCCACCCGGCCCCCCCCCTCCCCCCCCCCCCCCCCCCCCCCCCCCCCCCCGCGCGAGGATGCTTCCCCAAGTCTCTCGACAATTCCTCTGTGATCCACCAAATTCGCGCTGAGAAGTAGCACCTCGCATTTGGGTCCCCCACTTCCTCTGATGTTCTACGCTGAGTCCGCGCATGCCGCTGAAGTCGATGTCCCCCCGCGCTCTCCACATCGCCTCTGCCAGTCTCATGCTCCTTGCGATGTCCAAATCTGCCCGGCGTCTACGCAGCGCCTTCTGCACCTGCACCAGCTCTTCCTTGATCGCCGCAAATCTCCCCCGCGTGTCTGACTCCGCCATTCCCACTCTCAACTTCGCCCTTTCTGCCAGAGAAGAATGCCTCAGTTACTGGAAGGCTGCTACTGCCTCTCTTGCTTTTCTTGACTAGGAATACTTCTCGCATTGTTTTCTTCCCGCAAAACTCCATGTCTCCCGCGTCTGATATGCTGCGGGTCGGCCCCGAAGCTCCCCCAAAACTTCCTCTGCCGTTCGCTCTCCAGGATTTGCACTCCGAGACGACCTCGCTGATGCTTCCCCTGGGAGCTCGGCATAAGTCTCCTGGGTCGCACTCCGAGATGGCCTCGCTAATGCTTCTCCTGGGGGCCCGGTAGAACCCGCCTGGATCGCACTCCGAGAAAACCTCGCGACCGCTTCTCCTGGCTGCTGGGGCATTGTAGACTTCAGGCGGCGGTCGAAAGCTCCAGGAATTCCGCTCTCGCGCGCACTGTCCCCAGGCACGCCATCAGCAAAAAGCGGCCAACATATTTGTCTGCCCGTTGATGTCTGCGCTTGCTCGAGAAATGAGATTGGCGTCCCGGTCCGATGTCGACGCACAAAGAGATGTGGTCTCTATGTCCTCTCGCTTTGATGTCTGCAGTTGGTTCGCCATTCCTTTCAATGCAGCGCGCCTTCGCACTTGTAGAACTCCCGTCGGGACCGCTGTGTGGTCGACCTTGCTCGCCCGTATCTCGTCGTCTTTCACGCAATGATAGAATGGCCCACAATCGAGGTCGCGAATACTGTCAATAGGCTGTGGACACAAAACTCCCTGAAAACTGCACCGTTGTCGTTTTCTACCTCTCTAGCCACTGGCCCCGATGCCGCTGCATGTTTGCCCGAGCCGTGCCTGCTTACCACCAGGTCCCTGTTGTCTACTCTGTGCATTCCCGGTTGGCTTTTGATGCCCCCCTTACTACGGTAGTAGATATGCCGCCCGTGTTTCTTCCACCCACTTCAGATGTTGTGAGAACCTCTCATTGTCTGTGTATGTTCTCTGGTGGCAAATACGCAGCACATGTGTGACGTCGTAAGCTCTCGTACGCAGTCTCACCACTGCTGCTCTTCCTTGCACTTGCGCAGGTGGTGTACTGCGGGTGGAAACTACTGTCCTGCATCATCTCGTCGGACACCAGGAACGTCGTGCCGGATGCCTTAATGAACACGTTCCCTTTCTTTGCCCCGAACTGCAGTGCCACATGGTGTCTATGATTTGTTTATCCATATGCTCTGGCACTGCCCACCGATGCGTCCCTGTCAGCACACTCATATCCCATTCTCGTAGTGCATTGCTAACGATTTCCAGCTTGTCCGTAGTTCTCGTCGCCAATGGGTTGTACCATACCAGCGTTATGCACATATCATGACGAAAACAATGCGCCCGCCAACTATCATCCATGCCCCCCCGTTCACCCCATGGCCCGTGCAAAAGCGGGGCGGTAATTAGTCGTGTGAGAACTTCAGGAAAATATTTGCTTCCGTCAGTTCTCAAAGTGCATGACCCTCCAACGCCGACTAGGAGGAGGAAGAGGAGGAGGAGGAGGAGGAAGAGGAGAAGGAAACAGAGGGAGGGAGGAGGGGAGGAGGAGGGAAGGAGGAGGGGAGGAGGGGCCGAGCGAGCGATGCCAAGGCCTCAACCCGAGCGACGCCAAGGCCTCAGCCCAGTGCCTCGACCGCACGGCACTGCTCGGCTCGGCCGAACGACGCGGCCCCTAGGGACGACGGCCCCCCGCTGTGGCCGGCACCCCGTCCCCGGCCGGGCCGCTGCTGTGTCTAGGGGGCCACATGCGAACCCTACCCCTACCCCCCAACGATTCCTGAGGGGGAGGGTGGGGTTCATTTCGTTCGGGAGCTGTCGAGCGGAGTGAACCCCACCCTCCCCCTCAGAAATCGTGGGGTGTAGGGGTAGGGTTCGCATGTGGCCCCCTAGTGACGGCCGTGGGGCCCGCCAGGGGCCATCCCCCACAGCCCCGAGGCCTCGACGCCGCGACGCCGCGAGCCCCCAACGCTTCGGCGCCTCGGCGCCTCGGCGCCTCGACGGCTCGACGCCTCAACTGAAGGGGCCCTGGGACACACAAATAAATACACACAAATAGAAGGATTCCCCATAAATTGTCCTATATTTTCTCTGTTTCTGTCTCCCCCACCACTTCCCATCTTTTCCAATTTTTCCTGGGGAATGGAGGACTGATTGTGTCTGTGTTTCTTTCCCTCCTAATCAACGCTTCGACACCTCAACGCTTCGACGCATCGTGTGGGAACAGTGCGAAGGACAATCCGCTGGCATCGAGCGTCGGGCGAACTTCAGCAAAGCTCGATTGGAGAGGGCCGCGAGAGGACACGAGACCGCTTCCCAGGGCAACGCTGCCAGAGGAACGCGTACAGCTGACATTGGCCGCGAAGCGCAGGACACCAGGGCGCCCTTGATCTGGCGGGGCCGGCCTACTGATCAAACCCGGCTGCAGAGGCACGACGAAACTGCAGGAACGCAATTGTTGGGAGCCCCGCGCGGATCTCCTGCGCCGGCGCTGGACCCGGCGCTGGAGGCGCCGCCAAGGGGGCCCAGCACAGACCGAAGAAGTCCGCGCGGACCTCCGACGCCCAGGAGGCCCCCAGGGGCTCTCCAAGGAGGAGCCTCCGCAAAAAGAGCCGAGGAGGACGGGGAGGATGCGCAGGGCATGGCGGAAATTGGGAGTAAGAGGCATGGAGGAAGGATAACGAACAACACTATTATAGCGGCGATGCCAGAAAAGGAGTTCTCGCTAAACTGTCGGCTTGGACCACCTCTGCGGCTGGGCACCGCCCCCGTCGGTGCCCCCCGGCGGGCTGCCCAGGGCCTTGAAGCACACGAAGAGGGCCGCGCCGGGCGCCCGGTTCCCGACCATCTCGTTGTGCATGCCGATGTAGAACTTGCTGCGCGATGGCTTGTTGACCGCCTCGTAGACGCCCGCCTCCTGCCCGGAAGATCGGCCGCGGGGGCCCGCTCAGGGGCCCGACGGGGTGGGGCGGAGGCGGCAGGAGGAGGGCGACAGAAGAGAGGAAAGAAGGAGGAGAGGGGGGGAGAGAGGGAAGAAAGAGGGCGAAGTTCGGAGGGAGGAAGGGAGGGAGGAAGAACTTCCCCACTCTCTCCCCCCCTCTCCTCCTGCCGCCTCCAAAAGGAATGGGAAGAAGGATGCAGTTCGGAGGAAGGAGGGGGGAGCGAGGAGAGGGAAACAGGGAGGGGCAGGAGGAAGGAGGTCTATGCACTGGCGATACATCGGCGAAATCCGCGTGATCGCCGACGCATCGGAGATACTGCGGGATCCCCCGACCCGGTCGATCCCCGGAGAAGCAAGCGAAGAAACCTCCCCCAGGGCCCCTGAGAGCCGCAAAATTTCGACGGGACATCACCCGGGATCGATCCTCCTAGCCCCTCCCCCTCTCTCACGGATGATGAGGAGGAGGAGGAGGAGGAGCCTCCTTCAAAAAATAAGCGATTTTTCCCAAGGGCCGGTCTGGCCATGCTCTCGGGGCGCGTCCAACCCGGGCGACAAAAAAAAAGACGAGGCCTCCCGAAGAACGCCTCGGTCCTCAACAAGGACTTTCCCTGCAAACCGATCATGGAAAATCGCGCCGCATCGCAGATGCATCGGCGACGTCGGCGCGGGGAAAACCGGGCCCCGCATCGGGCCGCATCGCATGTGCATAAGCGACGCGGCGCGATACACCGACCCCATCGACTTCGGTCTTTAAGGGCTCAACGACATCCGTCGCCCTGGCAAATCCACAGCGTGCGCTCCTGGATGCACAAACTTGTTAACTGGTCAAAAATATCCGGGAGAATCCCCTAGAAGAGCCGCCCGCTCTCTTTCGTCAAACAACCTGCAGCTGCGAGCCGCAGCCCCTGAACCAGACCGAAGAGAAATTCTCCTGCGACGCACCCGACCTACCAACGCCGAACTATCAAACAATGGGTCCACACGTGCATCGATAACGACAGTGCACGCGCCGTCATGCGTCGCGCAAACTACATGTTATACGCGCGCGCAACACGACCCGCAGGACAAATATGAAATGACTAAGAGCGACGCCCCCGGCTCGAAAAAAAGAATGGAGGCGGGAACGACGGGCGGGAAAAGAACGGGAGGGGGAGCAGAGGAACCAGCGCGGCGAAAGCAGCAGGGAGTGAGGTGGCAGGGGGAAAACGACATCCAAAAGGGCGGGGTGGGAAAGAACGGCGGCGGTCGCGCGCCGCCAACTCTGCGGGCGGCCCGCGGACAAGAAAATCAGGGCCGGTGGTGCGTTGCTTCAGCAGGTTCTCCGCCGTCGTCGCCCTGGACAGCATCGCGTAGAGATTCAGCCAGAGGTCGCCCATTCTCCTCTCATCCCTGCACCCGGCCTCGACAATGAATCCGCGGTGCGCGGCGCGGCACTAGCAGGCCGTGGACGTCGGGGCCTCGGCACGGGAGATGTCCCGGCCAGTGTGCGTGACATCGCGCTTGCGGAAGTTGCACGGGATCGAACTCTGTGGTTCCGACGAACCGCGCCGCGTCCGCGGCGCCGGGGCTGTGGCCGAGCTCCGCTGGCTTCATGCCGCAGGGGCCAGACTTGCCTCTGTTCATGTGCGCCCGCACGCCGCGCGGCAGGTACCGCGGGTACGACGGATGTTGCTCGTCCTTCGGGTTGACGGCCGCGTGGACGACCTCGCCCTCGGCGTCCTTGACGAGCCCCCGCTTTGGCGCAAGTGCTCCAACAGGCGCACGCGCATGCCAACATGGAGACATGGCATTCCGCGCGTGCCGCCCGCTTCACAAGGGCTGGCGCAGTTGACCAACTTCGCGGCCATGTCAACGGGAAGCGGCGGCGAGGATTTGTCGGCTGCCTGGACAAGGTAGAGCACGAGCCCAAAAGGCGTGACGTCACTCCTCGCGCGCAGCATCATCCACCGAACCACTGCGTCCAAGGACCAGGCGATCATGCGCCCCGTCTGAAACAGCTCCTCGCCCAGCCGCCTGTCGTTGGGCTGCCTTCGGACGCGTTTCCAAACCTCCGCGATATTATGAGGAAGGCCGCCCTTCTTCGGCTTGCGCACGAAGCTCATGAGATCGGCTAAGTCGGGACCCTTGATGCGGCTGGTGGCCTGGAACGCGGAGCACAAAGCAGCGTCGCAAAAGACTTTCCTGGCCCTCTGGTGCTCCACGGACGGCCCCCTCTTCCGACGGTCGGCGGCCGCCAACATCTCTGCCAGAGCCTGTGGGCTTCCGCTGCAGGAAGTCCTCGAGGTCGATCACGATAGGGACGCGGACGAAGGCACACGAACGCTTCAGGTACTTCGCCTCCTGCAGGTTGCACTTGTGGCGCATTGCGTGGAACGCGCGGTAGGCCAGCATGTTAAAGAGGCTCGACGAGAGTATGCTGACCTCCTCGATGACGAACAGCCTCAGCTCCGAACCGATGTCGGCCATCGGCCGTAGGGCAGCATCGCAAGGTTGCGGTGCCTGTCACCGATGCCCATCTGCGCCGCCCTGTGGCACGTGGTCGCCTTATGGTGCTCGGTGGAAATGTTCTCGGCATGGGACCACTTGGCGCAAGAATGCGTAAGTCCATGGTGGTCACGATCTGCTCGACGATCGCCGTCTTGCCGGGGCCGCAACATCTATGACGACGACGGTTCTCTGTTGAACGGGAGCCGTCTAGCTAAAATTCTGCCTGGGTGGCGCATTTCCGAAATCAAGCGAAGAGCCTGAAGACAAGACACGGATAGGCGGAATAATGCGCAGGTCCGACGGACAACTGCATCATGCCTGGGGCGACCCATAATAGCACCACGTCTCCGAAGCGCCATGGGCGTGTCCAAGGCGCCTTGGAGCGCAGGCCTGACGTGCGCAGGAAAAACATAGTTTATTTTGCGGGTGCGAAGGACGACCGCGTCAAAGGATGCTCGTGCCATCCCAGGATGGCATCGTGTCGCTCCAAGGCGCCAGGTGTGGCTCAGGAACTCCAGTAATGCACTCCGAGAAGAAAATGCATGGACAAATCTGCGGATCCCAGGAACGACCGCCTCAAACCATGCTCCGAGCATCCCGGGGTGAAATCGTGCCGCTCCCGGACGCCCTAGCAGGCTCAGGCACTTCAGTGATGCGGGCATGCGCGCGGAGGCACAGGCATACCCCACTTCCGACGGAGTACGTATTACTTCACCTCCACCCCCCCATCTCCTCCATTCTTTCTCTTTATGGATAACTCCTCCCTGTCGCACCTCGGGGCCAGTTTTTAGGGCGGGCCGGGCGTTTCGCCTGAGACTTCCTCATCACTTATGACTCTGAAGCTTAACAAGTTACAACAGCTTCACAGATGGAGGGGTGGTTTTCAAAATGTGGCTCTCGCCTTAGCGCCGCGCACGTTCGCTTTAAAACTTTGCCATTTCTCAGATGAAGGCGGTTCCTTTTCAAAATGTGGCTATCGCCTTAGGGCCGCGCACATTAGATTGAACAAAGTTACAATTTCATGGATTGAGGGCGGGTCCTTTTCAAAATGTGGCTCTCGCCTTAGCGCTGCTCACATTCGCTTTAAACATTTGCAAAAAGTTCACGGATTGAGGGCGGGTGGTTTTCAAAATGTGGCTCTCGCCTGAGCGCTGCGTACATTCGTTTAGAATATGTGCAAGGGTTTGACGGATTGAGGCGGGTGGTTTTCAACATGTGGATCTTGCCTCAGCGCCGCGCACATTCGCTTGAACAAATTCAAAAGTTTCACGGATTGGGGGCGTTCCTTTTCAACATGTGGTTCTCGCCTTAGGGCCGCGCACATTCGCTTGAAAAATTGCAAGAGCTTCACGGATTCCCATGATCAACGTACCAGAAACGGTGTTTTGGAAGGGTTCAGGATTATGCGGGTGCAACAGTTCTGTTGAGCGGTGTTGAAGTCCCCCAAAAACGGCGCTCTGCCACGATTCCAGGTCGTCAAGACGCAGCGGTCAGGTTAATACGTGGCGTGGAAATCCCGAGAACAATGTTCTGGCATGCTTTAGGATCTTCAAACGGTTGTCTTCCAACGAAGCAATTCCCTCCAAGGAGATGAACCGTTATGGGGGCCTATGAAGAGGGAGCTTGGAGGGAGGGTCAATTCCAACGCCGTTGATGACGCTTGGTTTTACTCTGGTCCTCCTCCTCCTCCTCTTCCTCCTCCTCCTCCTCCTCCTCGGGGATCCAGCAAGCCCATGGAAAGACCCAGAGGCCTGATCCTTATAACATCGAATGTCAGATGTCACTCGGCTGGACCCCAGAACACCCTCGAAAGTAGCAACGGTTTCGCAGTTCGCAGCCGCGAGATCCCGCTCTGATCTGTGTAAGACGTTACTCTGCTGGACCCCCCAGCAGCCTTCGAAAGTGGCGACCACAGTTTCGCAGATCGCACGCCCCGCAGGGATGGCGAGGTCCCGCTCTGATCTGCGTAAGACGTCACTCCGCTGGACCCCCCTAACTGCTCTCGAAAGTGGCGACACGTTCGCCGTTCGCAGACCTCCAGCGACGGCGAGGTCCCGATCTGATCGGCGACTCCGCTGGACACCCCAGCAGCCCTCGAAAGTGGCGACCACAGTTTCGCAGATCGCATCCCCCCCAAGGACGGCGAGGTCCCACTCTGGTCTGCGTGGGACGTCACTCCGCTGGACACCCCAGCAGCCCTGGAAAGTGGCCACACATTCGCAGATCGCAGACCCCGAGCGACGGCGAGATCACGCTCTGATCTGCTTAAGACGTCACTCCGCTGGACCCCCCAGTGGCCATCGAAAATGGCAACAAAGCCGCACATCGCACGCCCCCGAGGGATGGCGAGGTTCCGCTCTGATCTGCGTAAGACGTCATTCCGCTGGACCCCCCAATTACCCTCGAGCGTGGCGACACGCTCGCAGTTCGAAGCCACCCAAAAATAGCGATATTCCACTTTGTTCTGCGTAAGCTGTCACTCCACTGGACACCCCAGCAGCCCTCGAAAGTGGCGACCACAGTTTCGCAGATCGCACGCCCCCAGGGACGGCGAGGTTCCGCACTGATCTGCGTAAGACGTCACTCCGCTGGACCCCCCAGCAACCCTCGAACGTGGCGACACGCTCGCAGTTCGAAACCACCCAGGGATGGCGAGATTCCGCTCCGTTCTGCGTAAGACGTCACTCCGCTGAGCCCCCCCAGCAGCCCTCGAACGTTTCGCAGATCGCACCCCCTCCCCAGGGACGGCGAGGTCCCGCTCTGATCTGCGCAAGATGTCACTCCTCGGGGGCGCGCAAACATGGATTAGCGATCCCCACGGATCGGGGCAGCGCCCTCCCCAAAAATGCGGCCGCTGCCGCCTCGCTCGGCGGCGGAAATCTGCCACCTCCCCTGGCAACGGGCCCCGTCGCTGATCCACGCCCCCTTGATCCACACGTGCGATCGCCTGAACTCCGCTGGAGCCCCCTTCGCCACCTTCGCGGCCCGCGCAGCCCCCGCGGCGACGGCGAGGAGGCAGGGCAGCAGGCGAGTACTCCGAGGAGGCCGGGCAGCAGGCCGGCAGGCGGCAGGGCCCAGGCAGGCAGGCAGGCAGGCAGGGAGGAGGCGTGAGCGACCGCGGTGCTCCTCCTCCTCCTATCCTCCCCCTCCGTCCTCACCTTCTCCTCTCCTCCTCCGTCCTCTTACTCCGCCTCCTACTCCTCCTCCCTCCCCTCACGTCCCTCTCTTCCTCCCTCCTCCTCCTCCTCCTCCTCCTCCTCCTCCTCCTCCTCCGCCTCCTCCCCCTAGGGTCGGGAAGTGAAGCTCTGCGGGCCGCGCCCTGCCGCCTCCCTATCTGCATCCACGCGCCCGGGAGGTGCCTCGATGGCTCCGGGCCGCTCCCCCCCCCACGTGGCCCGCCGTCGCTCGGCCGCCCCCTCTCCCCGTGCACGCTCGCCTCTTCGCGCGTGCCGTGGTGCTTGTTTTTCTGTTGCCCGCAGGAGGGGTCCCGGCGTGCTCCTCGGTGGCCCTCGCCGAGGCAGAAGCGGCACGCGCCCGAGCGAGGAGTGCGAACCCGCTCGGCGCTCGGCGGGGAAACCCTTCCCCACAGGGTAGCCCCCGCGGGCGGGCGCGGGGCCCGGGCCTGCGACGGCCTGTGCAGAGAGGGCGAGCAGGACGCCGACGACACTCGGCCCGTGTCCCGAGGGTGCGCGGCAGGGATGCAGGGGACCCTGGGCGCCTCTTGTCGAAGCTCGATCGAGCGGGGCGCGGCCAACGGGAGTGGCAGCGGGAGGGCCGAGGAGGCAAGGATGCGAGGGTACCCTTGGGAAGGTGGCCCGTCCTCATGATGCGGGTTGACTGTAAGCATGTGTTCAATTACCCCCAGAAAACATGCGGTACACGCAACGAACACACGTAGAAGGTTCGTACATCATTATGTGTGTTGTTCCTTGCCTCGAGCAAAAAAGCAAAGTTGGGGGGGAATCACTTCCGAAATCGATCCCCTACTCGATGACTGCTCCAATGCGGGGGCTCTGGACCTACAAGAAGCCTTCCACAAGAAAACAAGAACCTTCCACAAAAAACCCAACCCTGGGACCCCAGGACGTTCACTGATTTTTGGTACTGAAACGTCACGCTCTCTGTGGCAGAACCATCGAAACCCAGGGCACCCTGGAGGCAAGCTGGATGCTTCTTGGCATGGGCTTCCACTGTGGTGAACCAAGGGAGCACATGCGGGACGGGAAAATGACGACCACAGCCACTGCCTCTTGTCTGCGCCGCCTGCCAGCCGGCCGAAAAAGAAGCTGTGGTTGTGGTCATCTCCCTGGTGCCACGCTCAACGAAAAGGACCACAGCCACTGCTTTGTTGCTGCGGGCTGGAAGGCGGCATCAAAAGAGAAGCAGTGGCTGTGGTCGTCTTCACGCCCCGCAGCACAGGAGAGTGCCGCACACGGTGGGGGCGCGACCCCCCGCGCCAGCCCGGCGCTGGCAGCCGCTTCGCCTGCCACTCCCTCAGACAAGCACGCTCCACTACTCGCAGAGCAACTACTGGGCAGATTTTTATTACATAGGAATTTTAGGAACATAAGATTTTAAAATGCATGACTAATGTATGAATAAATGTATGCATGAACTCCTCGTTGTTTTTAATACTAAATCCCTGCATTTGTAATACATGATCCGCACGCGAAGCATGTATTGAAAAACGGCACTGTACTGGCAGAAAGCCTAGATCCGCCGCGGGGAAACTACAGTCGAGGTTGACTGGAGAGGACACGCGAGAGGACACAAGACCCTTCCGAGGGCCACATCGCCACAGGGATGTAGAAGGCATGGGCCGTCAAACACAGGACGCAAAGGCATCCTTGATTTGGCAGGGTCGACCTACCAGTCCGCCTCGACTGTACGATACAATACATAACAGTCAAGCCGATGTTTGTCGAATGTTTGCGAGTAGGCACTCTGCGAACAAAGAAACGCGGTCGGCGATTCCTCATAGCTAATTCCGGCATCGTACTCTCGCCCCACTGCCGGCTGCAGCTTTGGTCCAGACGGCCGCAGTCCCTGGTAAAAAATCCGCCGACACTGTCGGCGAGTGAGAAGGGCCTTTCCGTGTGACGCGTCCCCTCATTGGCGCTTTTCCGCTTGAGAAATCAGTGTCGTCGCCGTCGCCGCTCCCCCCCTTTCCCTGGGCCCTCCTCCTCCTCGAACGTTCCAGCCAAAGGGTAATCGAGCAACGTCGTAATCGAGTCGAACGGGAACCCCTTCCCTTTGACCCCTCCCCCGCCAGAGTGGGGAGGTCCCTGGGGTGTCCTGGAGGGGGCAGGGGGTGATTCCCCGGGGGGTCCAGGGGATTCCGCGGGGGGGATTCCCTGGAGGGGAATTAATTCCCCGGGGGCAAGCATCCCTCCCTGAGAGAAGCTTTCCCTTCGACTCCTTGCCTCTCGGACGCCTCAAGCTCATTTGTACAGCGGCTTGCTCCAAGAGGGCCCAGAATTAGCCTGAGGTCACTCCAAGACGGCCCGAGATACCCTCAAGACGGCTTTGGAAGTCCCCAAGACACCCCAGGAGGCTCCAAGAAGAGAGCCCCAAGGGCCCCCCAAAAGCGAACATCAACGGTTTTCAAAATCGTTCTACGTGTTTTTCGCGTCCTCGCCTTGTCGGGTTTCCGACGCTCCAAGACGGGCCAGGAAGCCACGAAAATCGCGCCAAGACGGTCCAGAGACTGCCCCCGAAAAAAAAAACAAGACGGCCCCAAGACAGTCCCAACGCCGCCCAAGAGGTCCCCAAGACGACCACAAAAAACACTCAGAGGGCCACATGAAGCTCCCGAGATGGGGGAACACCACCCGGCATGACGAGCCTTCCAGCCCAAGAGGCCCCCAGGATGCGAGTGGGCGCGTCCCCAGACAGGTGGATGTTGTACGAAATGTTCAAAACATAGTCAACATGATCAAAACATAATAGGTCCATCGTTCCCAGACTATTGTTTAACCAAAAGGCAACAAAGCAGCACCAAGAGGTACGATAACAGCAACGAAGCAACAGGAACGATGTCGAGCGCCGTGTCATGATTCGGACAACCCTCGTGAAATGCAGTCCTGGCGGCGCAATAGTTTAGATAGGGGTCGGCGGATGTGGCGTCAGCTTATATCAGATATCAATCGTTCCCATACTATTGCTGGACCAGTTTTGAATTCCTCCTGTAGAGGGACAGGCCCGACCGAACCTCCGAAGGCCTCCAGAGGCGCCCACGAAGCCCCCCAGAAGGCCCCCCTAGGAGGCCCGCGGGAGCCCCCGAGAGCGCTCTCAAGGCAACCCCAACACCAGGGTAAAATCCGTGTTGCCTCAAACGTTTTGCTTGAACGCGCAAGGATGTTCCTCGAAACGTTGAGGCAGCCTGCAACCTCTGAGGGACATCACTGGTGCTCCTCAAGTTGTTGCCTGCTCTTCGCTGCCGCAGCCGTCGCCGCCGCTGCCGTCGCCGTCGCCGTCGCCGTCGCCGTGGCATTCGCCGCCGCCGCCGCCGTCGCCTTCGCCGTCGCCGTCGCCGTCGCCGTCGCCGTCGACGTCGTCATCATCGTCGTCGTCGTCGGTTTCGTCGTCGCCGTCATCGTCGGCGGCGGCGGAGGCGGCGGCGGCGGCGGCGGCGCTGGCGGCAGCGGCCACGGCATCGGCGTCGGCGTCGGCCCTCTCGGAAGCGCCTTGCCGCGAGGCCTCGGCGGCACCGGGAGCCGCACAGGGCCAGGCGCCCGCCCCTCGCCCCGCCCCTGCACCTCTGCTGCCATCGGGGTGCTCTGCTGGTTTCCACCGTCACCACCAGAAGTGGTAGGAGGGGGGGGGAGGTCCTCCTCCCCCTCCTTCCTCCTCCTCCACCTCCTCCTCCTCCCCTCCTCCTCCTCCTCCTTCCTCCTCCTCCTCTCCTCTTCGTCGCCCCTCTTCCTCCTGTCCTCCTCCTCCTCCTCTCCTCCTCCTCCGCCTCCGCTCCCACGGCCCCCGCCTCCTCCTCCCTCCTCCTCCTCCTCCTCCTCCTCTCCTCCTCGTCCTCTCCTCCTCCTCCTCCTCCTCCTCCTCCTCTCCTCCTCTTCCTCCTCCTACTCCTCCTCCTGCTCCGGGCGAGGCCCGGGTCCTTGTTGACGGCGTCGCGGGCGGCCACCGAGTGCAGCGGGTCCTCGCAGGGCTCCAGCTCCAGCGCCCGCCCCACCTCTTGGAAGCGCTGCTTGTCCTGCCGGGGTGGGGTGGTTGGGCAAGGAACTCACGAGGAGGAGGAGGAGGAGGAGGAGGAGGAGGAGGAGGAAGAGGAGGAGGAGGAGGAGGAGGAGGAGGAGGAGGAGGAGGAGGGGGAGGAGGAGCATGGAAGCATGGGATCCTACGGTAGTCATGCCGCCGGAACACAGCGACAAGCCCCGCTTCGCCCGTAGGGCGAATGGACGCTGGCACGGGGTAGGGGCATGACGCCTAGCGACTCGCTGCCCCGCCGACGGGACCCTGCAAGCCCATTGTTCACCCGTCGCCTGCCGATCCTTGCCAACGGCTTTGGCCGACGGGGGGCTGCACTGGCCAAGTTCACCTGCCAACGGTTTTAAGCCGTTTGCTCAACAAAAAAGCAGCAGGGCCAGTATGGGTGCCAGCCGACGGGCACGCGTAAGCGGGGTCTGCCCAAGGCCACTGGCACCACCTGAGAGAACGCCGCCCGGGAGTAGACCCGAAGGCCCCATGGGACTCACGGACCACATGGCCCCGCCACTCCGCGGAAATACGCGATCCAGACTCCGCCTTTGCAGCTGACGCCGCTGCAGATGGGCCAAGGTTCAGACCCATTGCGCGGATGCAGGGGAGCCGTACTCATCCCTGTCCGCCAACGAAGACGACCGCCTTGCCCATTGCACCAACTGCACATGACAGTGTGCCCCGAGGCAAGTGTGGCGCTGGCACCATGAAAACAGGTGCCAGGCCCCCGCCTGGGGCGGAGGGGGAGGAGGAGGGGGAGGAAGAGGAGGAGGAGGAGGAGGAGGAGGAGGAGGAGGAGGAGGAGGAGGCGGAGGGGGGGGAGGAGGAGAAGGAGGAGGAGGAGGAGGGGAGGAACCCACGAGCCTCAGGTTCGGCAATGACCAGGTGAACCATTCGAGCGGGAAAGCAGTGGGCGTTGCCCAGTGGGGGGGGGAGGACAAGCGGCGGGTGGAGAAGCGTGCTCAGGTCGTGCCTCTTCTGGGCCCCCCCCAGTGGGCCCCTTCAGGGCCCCTTCAGGTGTACAGAAGGTGCACCTGTGCTCACCATACGATCCATCGCCCCCCCATTACGCAAAGCCAGGGGGTAAGGATCCTAACCTGGACCGACAACGGACTGACACGGACAGGCTTGTAAGTTTTGGACAGGAACCGACAGTCCTTGCATTCCTACGGGCCTTGTCACGAATATTCTCAGAAGAACAGGATGTTAGCCAGCGCGGACCCCAAACAGTGTGCTCCTAGCAGTTGGTGTGCAATCTAGGTGGAAGAATATGTGTTGTGCAATCTACGTGGTGACATCTGCGTGGTGCAAGATATACTATGAATCACACGTTGTGAATCTCTGTGGCACAATACATGCAATGTGTGGTGTGCAATATATGTGGTGATGGCCTGCGTGGTGTGCACTCTGTGTGGTACAACGCACATAGAGTGCAATGCACGTGGTACCAAAGATGTTCCATGTTGACCTATATTTGCTGTCCACAAAAGAGCGTCAGCCTCTGCCCGAGAACTTCGGGTCGAGGACTGGCTCCAGGGCCTCGCCCTCCGTGGGCCCGCTTCCCGCTGCCGCCGTCGTCCGCTGCCGTGCCGCGGGGCACGGGGAGCGCCCAGGGGCAGCCGGGCGCAGGGCGGCGAGGCGCTGCGGCCGTCGGCCTCCGCCCTGCGAGGTCGGGCCGCCGCGGCCGCTGGGGTCGGCTGCGTGGGAGTCGCCCTCTGGGCCACTGCTTCCCCCAGCTCCTCCACTCCCCTCCCCTCCCCTCCCCTCCCCTCCACTCCCTCCCCTCCACTCCACTCCCCTCCACTCCCCCCCACTCCTTCCCCCAGCTCCTCCCCTCCCCTCCCCGCCCCTCCACTCCCCTCCCCTCCCCTCCCCTCCCCTCCCCTCCACTCCACTCCACTCCACTCCCCTCCTCCGCGCCGTCCTTGGAGAGCTCGAAGCCGCGGAACACGACGGCGCCGTGCTGCTTCAGCTGCTTGTAGATCTTCGGCAGGTTCTCGGCGAAGTACTGGCGCTGCGCCTCGAGGTCGCCCTTCAGCTCCTGCGCGGGCCGTGGGGCAGCCAGCCGTCCAGCGTAGCTGGCAGTGGCCGCTCGGGACGATGCCTCCCCCCCTCCCCCTCGAGCGAGTGCTCGCCAGAGAAGGGGGGGACGGGAGTCTAAGGCCGAGCTAACGGTGCTGTTCCTTGACGGTGATGTTGGGCACCAACTTGTAGGAGACCACGAACCACGCTTTCCTGCATTTCCCAACTGAGCATGGATCGAGCGAACACGACACAGCGAATTGTAGCAAAGCGCGAGCCACACGTTCCCACACTACCGAAACCTACATCGCCGTTACCTACATCGCCGCTGGCCCGCCTACGGGGAGTTGCCCAGCATACGTTCTATCTGTGTTATAAAAAAGAACAGAAAAAAAAACGGGGCGGGACACAAAAAACTGACGAGGAGGATGCGCGGCAAGGATGCAAAAGGGCCTTGGAAAGCCATGTTGATATACTTCGAGTGGAGCACGGCCGAGAACCGAAGGATGCAGGGGTGTACCTCAATGCATCCCCCATCGATATCGAACTGGCGCCTGGGCAAGAGGCAAGGCCAACGCATGGTTTCGGCGGTCCGCACGACTTTCTTCGATCGACACTGGACCCCCCTCCCTGGGGTTCGCCAGTGGCGGCGCCAGAGGAGCCGCCAGGGGGGACCAGAGCCAATCCAAGAAAACCGTGCGGGCAGTCGAAAATCATGTTTATGCGTTTACGCAGCGCTTGCTTCTTCGATGCTCAGCGGCAGCAGCAGCCGCCGCAGCAGCAGCAGCAGCCGCAGCAGCAGCAGCAGCAGCAGCAGCAGCAGCAGCCGCAGCCGCAGCAGCAGCAGCAGCCGCAGCCGCAGCAGCGGCAGCAGCAGCGGCGGCGCGGCGACGACTCCCGCCATCGCTCGGACGCCCATCCCCCGTGCATTGTTCGGCCCCGCGCGCGCCAGATGACCCCGAGCCCCCCAAATGCTCCTCGATGGCCCTTGCCGCGAAAAACGCCCACGTCCGAGCGGTGCCAAGGACCGGGTCGGCAGCGGCGGTGGCAGCAGCGGCGGTGGCGGCGGCAGCGGAGCGTGACCCCGCTGGGGTCCTCGGGCATCTGGACCTCCAGGGGGCACTCCGGAACCTGCAGCTGCTCGCGCTCCTCCATCGGAGAGATGGGGGGAGTGGCTCCCAGGGGCGCCCACAGCGCCCAGCTTGCGGCATGGCTTCTCCTTCTTCTTCCCCTTTCTCCTGCTCCTCCTCGTCCTCCTCGTCCTCCTCCTCCTCTCCTCCTCCTCCTCCTCTCCACCTCCTCCTCCTCCTCCTCCTCCTCCTCCTCCTCCTCCTCCTCCTCCTCCTCCTGCCACTGCTGTATCCTCCTGATCCTAGTCCTCCTCATCCTCCTCCATTTCCTCCTGGCAGGCACTCCAAAACCTGCTGCTGGCCGTCAGGCCCACAGAGGTGGCATCTCGCAAAATGTGCAGCCACCTGGGGACCTTTTACCCCTAAGGGAAGCGTATCGTCTTACAGTCATCCATCTCCTCCTCCTCCTCCCCCTCCTCCCCCTCCTCCTCCTCCTCCTCCTCCTCCTCCTCCTCCTCCTCCTCCCCCTCCGTAGCCATTTTGGCTCAAGATGCTTTGTTCCACAGGGGAACACGTGGCAGAAGGCGCGCTTGCGGGAACTGCAGAGGAGGCGGCGTCGGCTCCACATCTTTCGGCAGGTTGCTGGACGCAAGAACTCTGTGCTGTGGCGTGCTGGTGCTCAACCAGCCGTTGCTCATGGTGCAGGCGTGTCTGGAATGAATGATGCTGCCCTGGCCGTGGCAAGGTCCGCGGCTGCCACTATGGTTAGGGCGCCGCCGCAGGCGCACAAGACGGCATACTTGTATTGTCAGTGGCAGGTGCGGTACGACCCTATTGTTGATGCGACGACTGCCCTTCTTTGCAGGCTGCATTGTTTTATCTGGGACAATCGAGTCTCGCTCAGTTCTATGCGGCATGCATGGTCAAGGTTGGCGGCGCGTGCGAGCTCAACAAGCTTCACCTAGGCTGCAGTTCGAGGGCCACTAGGGGCCGCCTGGCTGACGCTGGGTCGGACCCGCCCGGCATTCATTGGCCCTCATCTCTGGCGGGGCGATCAGTTTCATGATTATGATTTGCTCCGCACGGCCCCTGCGGGCATGAAGGTGCATTTAGAGGAGTCCATCAAGCGCTGGCAGGTGCAGAGGTTGACGTATCTTCTGCCGGCGCAGGAGGCTACTCATGATGTTTGGGAGCGTGCACTTCGTCTTGGCCTTCGCGATCTGAGGCCAGCGCAGCTCGGAGCGCTGCGCGGGCTGCGGGCCGACCGCTACCCCACGCCTGCGCGACTCGCCGCCTGGGGCAAGAACATTCGCCCACACTGCGACGCCTGTCAGTCGAATGACGGATCCTACGGGCACGCGTGGAGCGACTGTCCTGCTCTGCTGCACCCCGACGAGAGCGAACTGGCGGGAGGTTTCGAGGTTCTCTGTGCAAGACACGCTTCTCATCGGGATGCTCTGCGAGCTATTGGACACCGCCCCCTGACGGATCCCGACTTTGAAGGCCTGTATTTGAGCCATGGTTTCCCGAAACTGTCTATCCAGCTTCCATCCCCACCTGATGTCTCTGAGGTTTGGGAGTGGGGGGACGTTGGGGGTGACTGGGGACCCGTGATCTTTGGGGATGGAAGCGCCCAGAGCCCAGCGGCGCCCGAAGTTAGGCGTGCAGGGTGGGCAATCGTTCAGCTCAACGAGGAGCTCCTTCCTGTTCGGGCGGTCTACGGGTCCTTGGAGAGGGCTGTACAGACTGTAGGCAGAGCTGAGAGAATCGCTCTTCTGCAGGCTATGAAAAGGGACCCGGCTTTGCAGGTTTTTGTTTCTGACTTGTTGTCCCTGGTCCAAGAGGGCCAAGCCTGGGATCCCGAGCTGGCTTGCGGCATGAACAAGTATGCTGTTATCTGGAAAAGTGTTTTTTCGCAGGCCACACGCAGGCCCCCTGAGCACCCTCCTCCCACCTTCGTTTGGACCCCCGCTCACCTCACCTTGGAGCAGGTCCTTGAAAAAAGGCTGGGCCCGATCACTTGGATCGGCAACGCATGGGCCGATATGTTTGCGAAGTTGGCTTCGACCCGTGTCATGATCGCTCGGGTGACGGCGGAGGCGGTTGCGGGGGAGCTTAAGTTTCATCGTTCCACTATCGAGTACAGCTCTTGGGCTGCTGCCAGGCTTGCGAGGCTCAGGCGGTGGACGGACTTCCAGCCTCCTCCGAGCGTCGCTCGGCAGCAGCCCCCGCCGAGGCTCAGTCTTCACGGGCACACCTTTTTATCTCGATGAGGCCTCGGGAGAAGTACGTTGCGCGTCATGCTTCGCTGGGGCTTGGACCCCCAGCACGCTGATTCATTTGTGTAACGGCCCCTCCAAGTTTTGCCGACCCACCGCCCTCACGGCCTTGAAGGGCCAGGAGTGGCGTCGTGTTCGTGATCGGGCGAGGCCTGTGAAGGCTGCTGCTGTGGCCGAGGCAGACCAGGCCCTTGTGGATGCTGGCCTGCTCCCGCCACTTCCCGCTCCTGGAAATTCCGCGGGAGATGAGGGTGAGGCGGCCATTCGTGAGTTTGCTGAGCGTGGTCACACGATTGAAAAGTACGGTCGTGTGTTGATCTGCTCTCTGTGTGCTGGTTATGCGCTACTTCCGCATGGTGTTCCGTGGTCGCTCCAGGCCAAGTGTCAGGGAGCGTCCAAAATGCCGTCTGCGAGGGACAAGCAGCTACGGAAGCTCTCGAAAGCCTCGAGAGGCCTCCATCCGACCACGGGTGAGTGCCTCGAGGAGCCTCGTCCAGCTGCTCCCTCTTCGCTGACTCCTCCCTGCCCATCTCACTGCCTTGTGCCGAGGGCCCTCCGTGCGGAGGAGGCCACTTCGTCGGGGGCGGGGGAGGCTCGGGTGGAGCGGGCGGGGGGGGGGTCTCGCGGCGGGAGGGGAGTTCTGATGATTCTGACTAATTAATGATATCGGCCACGACGACGGGTATCCGTGGTCTCGGCCAACGCCGCTGCCGCCATTGGTGGCAGCCATCGCCTCAGCCTGTGGGGCGTCCGTTACCCTGCGGACGCCTCCCGGCCCAGCCCACCTCCTCCCTCCTCCTCCTCCTCCTCCTCCTCCTCCTCCTCCTCCTCCCCTCTCCTCCTCCTCCTCCTCCTCCTCCTCCCTCCTCCGCCTCCTCCTCTTTCTCCTCCTCCTCCTCGCCCTCTTCTCTTCGTCCTCTCCTCCGCCTTCGTCCTCCTGCTCTCTCCTTCCTCCTCCTCCTCCTCCTCCTCCTCCTCCTCCCACTCCTCCTCCTCCTCCTCCCAACAGGGCCACAGGAGGGACCGAGAGGCCTCCGACGAGGGCTCCAGAAGCCCCCGAGAGGGCCCCGTGAGGGGGAGTCCAATCGAGCATGCCGAGCCCTCTCCAAACGGATGCACCCGAGACCGCACGAAGGCTCCCAAGATGCCCCCCAAGAGACCCGCGGAGGCCCGAAAGACTGCTCCAAGAGGCCTGAGGAGATCCCAACACTGCCACCAAGAGGGCTCCGAGGCACCTCCTGAGAGACGAGAAAAAGCCGCTTGAAGAGGCGCCTGGCCCACGACACCGCTTGGCCTCAAGCGTGCCCGAAGAAGCGATCGAGATGCCGCCTCCTCCTCCTCCTCCTCCTCCTCCCCCTCCTCCTCCTCCTCCTCCTCATCCTCCTCCTCCTCCTCCTCCTCCTCCTCCTCCTCCTCCTCCTCTTTGTCCTCCGTCTCCTCCGTCTCCTCCTCCTCCTCCTCCTCCCCCCCGTCCTTCTTCTTCTCCTCCTCCTCCTCCTCCTCCTCCTCCTCCTCCTCCTCCTCCTCCTCCTCCTCTTTCCTCCTTTCCTCCTCCTCGTTCTGCTCGCTCGCCGCGATCACACCATCAGATGCCAACATTGATGCAGATCGAGGTTCCCCAAAGAGAGCGCACAACTCATAGACTGCACCACCACGCACCAACGAGCGACGCTGGAATTCGGCGGGCCACCTGCGGGCCCTCGCCGTGTTAGACTTCGAGAGAAGATGATGATGAGGTGCAGGTGAAACGAAAGATGCTGAGAAGCATGCACAAAGGCATACCAAGAGCGGCCTTGCGCATTCCGCCAGTGGATTTCATCAGTTCTCCTGGGGACACGTCATGATACGAGTGAAACGTGTTCCCAGCGCTAGGCCCGAGCGCGTGGCAGCTCCTGGGACACTTAAACATACGAGTGAGATGCGCCCTCAGGGCTGCGAAAGCCTCTTTCGGCACACCCCTCACGCATTGTCTCTCTGACTTTCTTCTGGGACACGTAGGAAATATGTGTGCTCTGTACTCTGATGCCCGTGGGGCACGTTCAAATGCAAGTGACTTGCGTCTCAGAGCCCCTCGAAGACACAAACAGTCAGTGGAATATGATGTCCACTCTCCTGGAACCCTCAATCTGGCAGACCCCTCACACACTTCGAGCATCATAGGCGCTCGGCTGGCACCCAAGGCGTCTCCTTGGAGCCTCAATTCGACACAACCCTCATCCATTTCGCGCCCCATGGACCTCCAGGGACGATCTGATGGCGATCAAGACGGCCAGCGAAGCCTCTGTTCGGCGCGCACCTCACGCTCCCAGCTGACCCCAGACGGCTCAAGGAAGGTAAAATTCGAGGCACCATATGCACTTCGTCCCCCATCAACACGAGAGCATTTTTTTATTCTGGGCCCGTAACGTCCGTTACAGAGGGGGTGGGCCGGGAGGGGGGGTAACAATAACGATTCGGGTTGGGGCGGGGAGGGGGGGTCATGCGTGCACCCCAGGGCAACGCCTGTGCACGGCGCCTGTGCACACCGCAGCGCCTGCGCACACCACAGCAGCCGTGTGCAACACAACGACTGGGCAGACCGCAGTTCCTGCGTGTGCACCGCAGCGCCCGTGTACACCAGAGCAACCATGTGGTGGACTCCGCAGTGCCTGTGTGCACCGAAGCGCCTGTGTACACCGCAACAACCGTGTACACCAGAGCAGCCGTGTGCACCACAGCGCCTGTATACACCGCAATGCCTTTGTGCACCACAGCGCCTGTGTACACCTCAGCAGCCGTGTGCAACACAGCGCCGGTGTACACCAGAGTGCCTGCGTGCTCCATAGCTCCTGCGTGCTCCATAGCTCCTGCGTGCGCCAGAGAATGCAGCGCCTGAGTGCCTGCGTCGCAAGGCCCGCGTGCACCACATCGCCTGTGCACACCACATGGCACGCGCACACCACAACAGCCGTGTGCATCACAAAACCGTTGCCGTATGTACCGCTGTAGCCGTGCGCGTGCACCGCCGCGCCTGTGTAGCCCGCAGGCAGCGCGCCCACGTGCACCAGAGCGCCGCGTGGAAAGCAGTCACAGCGGCCGCGTGCACTAGCGCGCACGCGTACACCATGCCACCGCAGAGTGCCGAACGTATCAAAATCAATATGTCAGTTATTCGTGAGTATTGACTTTTGTGGCCCGGGGCGCGGTCCCCCCCGGTTTTTGGCCGACACTGCCTGTGTACACCGCGCTGCCTCTGTGCACCTCCCTGCCTGCGAACACCATAATGTTTGGGACCGCTGCAACTGCTGCGGCATCATCTGCATGCACCACAGCGCCCGTGAACACCACGCGGCCCGAGGGCGCGCGGAACGGCGTCAGCATCGGAGGTGAGGGGGTGAGATCGAAGTGGAACGGAGAGCCCCCCTACCGGGAAATCGGTTTCGGTTTCGTGTTCGTGCGTGCCGTGCGTGCGGGCGAGCCGAAGCTGCGTGGGCGGGCGAGAAGTGTCCCGCCTCTGGCTGAGGCGCGGCCAGACCAAATGTTTCCTGTCCGGGGGCCGGTGGCGCGCGGTGTCCCGCCGGTGTCCCGCCGGTGTCCCGTCGGTGTCCCGATGATGATGATGATGATGATGATGATGATGATGATGATGACGATGTTGATGAAGATGAAGATGAAGACGAAGATGATGATGATGATGATGATGATGATGATGATGATGATGATGATGATGGTGTTGATGATGATGATGGTGGTGATGATGGTGTCCCGTTGAGGATGGTGTGACGATGATGATGATGTTGTTGATGATGCTGATGTTGCTGATGATGATGATGGTGTCCTGGTGATTGTGATGATGATGCCCATGATGATGTTGATGATGACGAGATGATGAGATGATGTTGATGAAGATGACGATCATGATGGTGTCCCGATGATGATGATGATGATGATGAGGTTGATGATGATGCTGCTGATGATGATGGTGATGATGATGGTGTCCCGATGATAATGACGATGATGATGTTGATGATAATGATGATGGCGATGATGGTGACCCGATGCTGATGATGCTGATGATGAGGATGATGATGATGTGGTGATGATGATATTGATGATGATGGTGGCCCGGTGATGATGATGCTGATGATGATGATGATGATGGTGTCCCGATGATGCTGATTGTGATGATGATGATGATGGCGACGATGATGATGGTGTCCCGATGATGATGATGATGATGCTGCTGATGATGATGATGATGATGATGATGGTGTCCGGATGAGGATGATGATGTTGATGATGTTGTTCATGATGGTGACGCTGAGATGACGATGATGGGGATGGTGGTGTTCCGATGGTGATGGTGTCCCGATGATGATGATGATGTTGATGATGATGGTGATGATGGTGACGATGATGGTCTCCCAGTGATGATGATGATAATGATGGCCATGGTGGTGATGATGGTGTCCCGATGCTGATGATGTTGATCATGCTGATGTTGCTGATGATGATGTCCAGATGATGATGATGATGATGATGATGGTGTTGATGATCATGATGCTGTTCATGATGATGATAAGATGATGAGATGATGGTGAAGGTGATGATGATGATGATGATGATGGTGTCCCGATGATGATGCTGATGATGATGATGATGAGGTTGATGATGATGCTGTGATGATGATGGTGTCCCAGTGATGATGATGTTGATGATGATGACGACGATGGTGTCCCGATGATGATGATGATGATGATGATGATGATGTTGATGATGGGGATGCTGATGAGGTGATGCTGATGGTTTTGACGATGGTGGCCCGATGCTGATGGTGCTGATGTTGATGATGATGATGTGTCCCGATGGTGATGATGGTGATGACGATGATGGTGTCCAATGATGATGATGTTGATGATGATGATGATGGTGACGATGATGGTGTCCCGATGATGATGATGATGATGATGATGGTGATGATGATGTTGATGATGAGGTGGTGATGATGATGGTCTCCCAATGGTGATGATGATGATGATGATGATGTGATGATGATGATGATGTTGAGGACGTTGATGCCGATGGTGTTGATGATGATGGTGATGACGTTGATTGTGATATCGAAAGTGAGATCGATAGTGAGACCGAATGTGAGATATATTGTGAGATCGATAGTGAGATCGATAGTGAGATCAATTGTGGGATCGATAGTCAGATCGATTGTGAGATCGATCGAATGAAATAGATCGAGTGAGATCGATTGTGAGATCGATGAGATCAATCGAGCGAGATCGATAGTGAGATCGATAGTAAGATCGATAGTGAGGCCGATCGAGTGAGACGTTGGTTTCTCCCCCCCCGAACCTCCTTATCACCCGAAGGGTGGTCGTATAGGTAAGGAATATACGCAGGAGAAGCAGGAGCAGCAGAAGCACGAGGCCAAGATGTTTGAGCTAAGGAAACCCGTGACCCACACGACGACGATCGACGACGTCCTGGGGCCTCTGGAGGCCCCAGGACGTCGACGGTTGTCGTCGACGTCGCCGCCGTCGCAGTCGCCGTCGCTGGACCTACGAGGAGAGAAAGATGGGGGAGGGAGGAACATCATCTTCTATGGTCCCCAAGCCAAGGGTGCTTACGCGCACCAACAGCCGCGTGCAACACAGCGCTGGTGTACACCACAATGCCTACGTGCACAACAACGCCTGAATACGCCGCCGATTTGTACACCGCGACAGCCGCGCGCCATCGTTACCGTCACATCACGGAGGGGTGGGGCGGACCCCCCGTGACAAGCGTTCCAGGGGGGCAAAAAAAACAGTCTCCACCCAAAAGGCTGTTCGACCCCCCCCCCCCGGACGCCAACATGGCCCCAAGAAACATTGCAACGATTGGTACCGACCCTCGTCGACGCAGTATCCCTAACAACACCCACTGACTGCAAAATCTGCATGCAAGCTTCCCCTGGGGGGTCAGCCGTGACTCCCGCTCTGCGGGCTCAATCTCTCCGAGACCTCTCGGGCCATCCCGAAGGCCTCTCGCTCCCCTCTTGGACCATCTGGCCGCCATGTTGGCGCCCTCTTGAACTGTCTCTGGCGTGGCCAGGGGATCCCGTGAGGCCCTTCTCAGTCCCAGAAACAAACTGGCGGAGCCTCCGATTTACCTCTCCACATCCCTGTTCGCTTTCGTCCACTGTTGCGGACACCTTTGGGTGCCCTTTTGGGCCGGTTTCGGATATTCTGGAAGCTTTTGGCGTTTCTGGAGACCCTTTGGGGCTGTCTTGAACCCCCCCACTCCCGCCCTCGGGATCACGTCAGTTGGTCCCCCTCTTCCTCCATCAAGCCTTCCAACGTCTCCACGTGGGGCGGCGGCATATGCCCCCTCAGGGGCGTTCAATAAAATGCAAAGGCACGAGAAGATGGAGGATGAGGGAAGAGAGATGCGGGATGAGAGGTAAGGGGTGAGGGATGAGGGCATGATGTTGATACTCGTAATGAGGATGGTGATGATGATGGTGCTGATTGTGACGATCATGCCAGCAATTGTGGTGATGATGGTGGTGATGATGATGCTTGTGTTGATGGTGACGGTGATGATTATGATTATTGTAATGGTGATGGTGATGATGCTGATGATGATGCTAACTGGTGCTGATGATGCTGATGGTGATGTTGATGATGATGATGCTGCTGCCGATTGCTGATAATGATGATGGTGGTGGTGGTGGTAATGGTGATGATGGCAGTGGATGAGAATTGCAGTAATACTGCTGATGCCAATGATGACGATGATGATGAGGAAAAGGCTGATGATGATGACGACGACAATGACGATGATGATGATGACGATGATGATAATGAGGGTGATGACGACGACGACGATGATGATGATGATGAGGAGGAGGGAGGGAGGGGAGGGAGGGAGTTGAGACTCGAAGGAGGAGCGGGAAGGAGGCGAGGAATAGAGACAGCGGCGACAGCGACGGCAAAGCGGGGACCAGGACGGCGAGGACGCAGGATGAGGAGGGGGGTCGAAGACGACATCCACCGCCACAACGGTGACAACGACGACCACGACCACGACGCCGACGACGCCAACGACCACGACCACGACCACGACCACGACCACAACGACGAGCGCAACCATCTACGAGGGTCTGCACGGCCCCCTGCCCGCAGCCCCTCGGCGCTGCGCTGCGGCGGGTCCTTGGCGACGTCGATGTCCTCGACGCGCGAGGGCGAGCGGCGCGGGCACTCTCCACGCCGCAGGCTGGGGCAGCGGGCTCGATGGTGGCCGCGGGCGGGGCGGTTGGCGCAGGAGCACGCCGGAGGAGCGAGAGCCGATGACCGAAAGGCTTGGACGAACGTGGTCCCCTTGGGCTCTCCAGAGGCCTCCAGAGGCCTCCGGGGGCCTCCGCTTCGAGACGTCCCAGGGCCAGGACCTCGAGGAGCCTCTGGAGACCTCCTCTGGTCTTCCGAGACTTTGCACAGCGGGAGACATGCCGTGGGGATGCTGAGCGCCCTCCCTGTCCCCAAGAAGCTGCACGAGAGGGGAGGATTACGGAAACGGAGGGAGACTGAGGATGACGAGTAACAGAAGGATATGACCAGGAAGAAGACAACGACGACGATGGCGACAAGGAACAAGGACAAGCACAATCAGGAGCAGGCTGGGGCGGTGAAGGAAGGTGGATGAAGCGGAGGACGACTACGCCGACGAGTATGACGATTCCTCATTACAACGATGTCGACGACGACGACGACGACGCGGCCGCCACCGACGACGACGCCGACGCCGACGCCGACGCCGAAACCGACGCCGACGCCGACGACGACGACGCCGACGCCGACGCCGACGCCGACGCCGACGACGACGACGACGCCGACGCCGACGCCGACGCCGCCGCCGCCGACGACGACGACGACTCCTGCTGCGCCGCCGCCGCTGCTCGGACGCCGCCAGTCGGACGCGGGCCGGGCCCCCCCCCTTGGACACCCTGGGCGCCCCGAGGGCCTCCAAAGCATGCATCGGCGGAGCGTCGGGACGGCCTCCTCCTCCTCCTCCTCCTCCTCCTCTCCTCCTCCTCCTCCTCCTCCTCCTCCTCCCCCCGTCCTCCTCCTCCTCCTCCTCCTTTCCTCATCCTGCTCCTCCTCCTACTCCTCCACCTCCTCCACCTCCTCCTCCTCTTCATCCTCCTCCTCCTTCCTCCTCTTCCTCCTCTTCCTCCTCCCCCACCTCCCTACTATTATTAGTATTACTATGGGTAATGTTACGCTTATTACTATTCTCATATCATGATTATTAACATTGATATTACATGAGGATTATCCATAGAATAGTATCGTTGTTATTAGTAGTATTAGTATTACTAGTAGTATTATTACTTGTCTTCATGTTATTAATATTATTCCTTCTCCTCCTCCTCCTCCTCCTCCTTCTCCTCATCCTCCTCCTCCGTACCCATTTTGGCTCAAGTCGTTGAGCTGGCACTGGGGAGCAGCGGCCCCGCAGTTTCAGGGACGGGTGCCCGTCCCGTTCCTGCAACCATTCCTCCCACACGAAGATGGCGAGGAAGGGCGATTTCACGGTATGTGCGTGCGGCAAGTGGGGTTTCAATTTCCGCATCCAGAGGAACGACGGCAAGTGTGCGAAGTGCGGGAGAGCGATGGACTTGTGCCAGAGGTCTCCTCCGTGGCGCTCGAAACGGCAGAGTTCGTGGTATGATCAGCGAGCGTCTGAGACTACCATCGTGCCCGCGAAGCTCGACCCTGCAGCACTTCTTGAGCAGCTCGCCTCTCTACCACAGTTCACAAAGGAGGTCAACACGCTACGTAAGGCACAAGAGAGGTACGAGTAGAGCCAGGTGGTGCAGGTGTCCCCCCAGGAGTTCTACACGAGGTCCGCGAAGGAGCTCAAGTGGAAGGCGGACGCCCTCGAGTGGGCTTCCAAGGCTGAGCTCGAGGCGGAGCACAAGCTGGAGCTCGCCAGGGAGGCCACGAAGCGCGCGGCGTTGGAGCACGCCAGAGCCAAGAAGGAGCACGCGGACGCGGTGGCCCGAGTGGCGGCGGAGGCCAACATCCAGCATGGCCCGCAGGGCTACACGGCCGACGGGAAGCGCGTGGTGTTCGCGGTGGACGACACACTCTTCCAGGACATTGGCTCACTCGACGAGGAGGAGCAGAGTGTCCTACCGGCGCTGGAGGCCACTCTCCAGGATAAGTGCGATCAGGTGACGGCCATCCAGCAGGCAGTACATGAGCAGTTCACGAAGGTCAAGGACATCCGTTCGGGCGCGACGAAGAGACAGCGCACGGGCGAACAAGGACAAGCAGCAGTGGGTACAGGTGGCACCACGGAGCTCGACCCATCGACCGAGGACCAGCGGGGGGAGGCGAAGCACTCCGAGCAGCCGAGTGAGGACACCCCAGAGCTGTCGGCGGCAGCAGAAGCGGACAGAGCAGCGGCATTGGAGTCGGAGCGCAAGCGGATCGCGAACAATGCCAAGGCAAGCGGTAAAGATTATTATCGTCTGCTTCAGGTTATGGTTCTGCTCCTCCGCGTGGGTAACAGCATCGGCGCTGACGCTTCCCCTACGCCATCGAGTACGGCCAATTCGAGCTCAAAGCTATTCTTCAGCAATATTTCAGAGCGGGGCCCAGCGGCGAGGTCCTTCATGCGCGAGCAGGCAAAGCAGTACGATATCATTGGGTTCACGGAGACTCATCTGAGAGGACACCGTCTACAGGGGGCGAAGTCTGATTTGGGACGTGACGGCTGGAAGCCCACAGCCACTGAGGCCACAACGACGGGTAGGCCTTGCGAGGGCACGCCAGGAGGCAAATGGATCATTACACCGAAACGAATGGCAACCACTCCCTTTGAACACCTACGTGAAGCAGAGCGAGTTCGCACAGGGCGCGATTGCTTCAAGGGATTTGTCCCTCTGCTATGGCACACACGAATGGGCAACATTGTAGTTGCGGTGTGCCACCTTCTCCCTGGGCACAAGTTTCGAGGGCCGAACGAGAAGACCCTGGTCAGACTGGCAGCCTTCCTCAGCTTGGTCAAGGAGCCCTGGCTGGTTATGGGCAACTGGAACATGCATCCATCGGAGCGGATGAGGACTTCCTGGCTGGAGAAGCTGGGTGCGCAGGTCATCACTCCCGCCAACGGCGAGGCAGCGTGCAACGAGGGTCGTGGTACGCCCATCGACGACGCGATCGCGAAGAGGGGGATCTCGACGGCCATGCAGCTGCCCATCGTGCCCGAGGTACCCTGGAAGACCCATGCAGGCCTCGTGCCGGAGGTGAAGCATGCGGAGGTGGGGTGGCGGCATCGAGCGTTGGAGATCGCCAAGGAGCTATACCCACGGCGAAGAGACCCACCATCGCGCCCGACCCAGAGAGCAAGAGGCAGGGAGGAGGAGGAGGAGGAGGAGGAGGAGGAGGCGGAGGAGGAGGAGGAGGAGGAGGAGGAGGAAGCTCGGCGACGCAGACAACAGCAGCTGGAGGAGCACTTGCAGGAGGCGTTCGAGGAGATGCAGCAGCCGCAGGCGACTCACACCGGCGAGGAGCGCATCCCCTTCTGCACCGAGACCCCGAGGTCTGGGAGCAGGCGCGGAAGCTAGAGAAGGCCTCAGGCACCATGCCTGGAGGACAAGCGGGAGCTGCTCCCGCACTTCCCCCAAGATAGGGGCCAGCCAGCAAGGGACAGGCTGGCAGCCTGCTACGCTGACTGGGTGACGACGCTGGAGGAGGCCACCACTATCACGCACGAGCTCGAGCAGCAGGGGGCCGACAAGGTGAGGGGCAGAGCCCCGGCCTGCGCGCTCCGTTGGGAGCGGACGCGCGCGACCCCCGCCCGTCTTCACCTGCGCGACCCAATGGCTGGGGGGTGGAACATCTGCAGTACACGTGGCAAGCGAGCAGGCGTATTACGGCAAGCTCAACGCATATCCGATTTACAAGGGGTCCTGATCAAAATCGACGACCTGCCGAGCATTAATAACGTTACGGGCATGTGCACGATGTTCCACAATGAGGACCCGTGCAAGTGCTGGTCAGGCATGGTCACCATGAGTTCGGATCTAGATGACACTGGCTTTTCGGACATGCAGCACATGACACATCAGTTTCTCAACAGGGTGATGGGCCGATCCCTATCGAAGGCGAATAAGAGCTTCCAGCAGTGGGTGATACGCATGTGGAAGATTACACCAGGAGTAATTCACAGATATACGAGAGGTGTGCTTGACAAGCCCGACGAGATCATTGACACGGACCGCGTATATGCCTCACCCACGGAAATGATGGACCACCGCGCGGACAAGTAGCAGACAGAATATTTGGAGCAGCGATGACTTCAATGCTGACAAGATAGAGCACGGGTTGCGATGCGTGCGGCAGAGAGCCTTGCAGCAGGAGCGCGAGCTGATCACGGCAGAGCAGATCTACGAAGCGACTGCCAGCATGAATGCGAAGAAATCGAATGGCATAGACGTGATGGGGCCAGCGGAGGTGCAGCGACTACCACGAGCAGGTGTTCAACAGTTGGGGCGGTTACTCAATGAGATAGAGGAGAAAGGTATGTGGCCCCCACAGGTCAACCTCGTCATCGGTGCGATTGCCGCAAAACCTAGGGGAGGAGATCGAGTATTGGGATTGTTCCTGGTCAAGCTCTGGGCGAAGATACGCAGCTCGACAACTCTGCAATGGTCGTCCGAAGCGGACGAACATTGGGATACAGCTGTCCGCGGGTCCTCAGCTTTGCAAGCCGCGTTGGTCCGAGGGCGTTTAGACGAGTCAGCGCGGGGGCTTCACATTTCAAATTCTACGACAGTCTAGACATCACAAAGTTGTGTGCGGCTGCTCTCACACAAAGGTTTCCTGTCATCATGGTTTTGCGTCTGGGGCTTCAGATATGTTTGGCGCCTAAAGTGTTGAAAGATCGCAGTTGGGTGTCTCGCAGAATCCAGGCGCAGCGTAGCATCGTGGCGGGTTCTCTCAACGGAGGTCGTATGGCAAAGGCGTTCTTGGGTCCGATCATGGAGACGGCTCATCAACAGTACGGCATGCAGATTCTTCTCAGAACGTTTGTAGATGATACGGTCATCCGAGTAGAAGGTACGGCGAAGCAGACAACTATCACGACGATTGCAGCAGGCGCCACAAAATGTGAACAGCTACAGCAAGCAGGGTTAGTTATCAGTGATGAGACGACAGTGGTCGCTTCTGACAACGGGATTTTTAATGAAGTAACTGCAGGGCTACGACGACGAGGAGCCCCAACCACTCCTGCACTGGAGGCGGTGGATCTGGGCATGGACACCAGCGCAGGGCGGCGTCGGAGTTGCAGCAAAGCGAACGAAAGAAGAAAGAAAGCAGCCAAGCGAACATGGGCGATCAAGAGAATCAGAAGACATTCCATGCTACGAGACATTACGGCTGCTCTATGGACTGCGGGCTCACGACCACACGGAACATACGCGCATCAGGCGTTTGGGGCGGCTGGACACGTGATGACAGAGTTGAGAAGACAGGCGGCTCAGTGTTCAGTGGGTGCAGGACCTGGACGGTGCTTGACAGCGTCGTTGGCGATGGTCTACGGCAACAAGGATCCAGCGAAGTCGTTGAGGTGCGAGCACATTCACATGTGGCTGAAGACGCGGCGCGAATACCCTGAACAGCATGCGCGTGTGGCGACGGCGTGGATCAGCATCCGCAGGCGGCTATTACTGGCAGGGCCACGCAGATGGCGACTCGTGAAGGGCCCGATTGGCGCTACGATTGCAACCTTGATGGACATAGGGTGGGCCCCACATTCACCAATGCAATGGGATTCAGCAGCGGCAACATGGACGATTCCTTCGTGCGCAGACAGTGCGTTCGATCAGTTTCATAGCGCTCCACGGACATCTTGAAAGACATAGAGGACACCATCGATAGGCAACTACGGAGCATGGCTTCGAGGCATGAGAACGGCAGCGACCTGTGCGACGGCGCGGACACGCACCAGGTTACCAGGGAGCTACGCAGGCTCAAGGATGACGACGGCACCGACGACTGGGCGCCGAACGTGGTCGTGACGACTGGGGGCCAGTGGACTCGTGAGAGGTTGCAGCAGGCGGGTTACAACGTCCCTAGCCTTCTCTGCCCGGGGTGCCAACAGGCGCCTGAGAGTTTGTTTCACCGTATTTGGGAATGCGAGGCCAACGTTGGCCATCCTGAGTTTGCGAAATCTGATGCGTTGATTCCCCAGGCCAGAGCGAATTACGAGTCTTCGCCAAGTTTTTGGCTCCGAGGGATCCCTGGTCGGGCAGACACGGTCCCGACCTTTTTTTATGAGGCGCCTCCCTTAGTGTTTCGATGCGGGTCGATTCAGGACACCCCCAGAGACGCCGAAGGTTTCGCTACCGCGTTCGGGGACGGTTCGGGTGGGAGGTTTTCTGATGACCCTCGGCGTCTACGGGTGGGTTCTGGAGTAGTCGCGCTGGCCCCAGATGGCCAGGTCTGGAAGTCGGTCTGGGGTTTCGGTGTCACCCTTCCTGGGAAGCGCCAGGGTGTTCCTCGTGCGGAGACTGCAGCGTTCGCGATTGCGGTCGGGGAAATCCCAGGCCGACTGTGTTTCGTGACCGATCATCAGCCCTTGTTGAAGTCTTGGGCTAAAGGTCGTACGTTCGGTTTTGAGGCCCTGGAGAGGGGGTGGAATGCTGACCTTTGGGCCAGGATGGCCACAGCGCTTCGTGCCAGAGCGCCCGAGGACGTAGTACTCAGATGGGTGGCCTCCCACCAAGAGGAGGTCACACGCCACGTCGACCAGGCGCCCCTGTCCTTCGGCAACGAATGTGCCGATGCGCAGGCAGGGGCGATGGCTGAAAAGGCTTGGTCGGAATCCGTTGTGTCTGACCCTCCCACCGACCGAAGGGATGCAGAGGCGTTTTTGATCCGTTTGCGCGCGCGTAGGGCCCTGGTTATGTCCATGGTTTCGGACCCGTGGGCCGCGGAGCGCCCGACGGCTGAGTCCCAAAAACCGCTCCCGAGGTTGGTGAGAGTGCTTCGGGCCTCAGAACATCGGTGGTGTCGTGTGGGTGCGAAGTTGTACTGCTCTTTGTGTTCGAGTTTTTTCGGATCAGGATTCGATTTTCCAGGCGCGCGAGACTCCCTGCGGACCGATAGGCTTTCAAGAATTCGAACCGATCCGAGGGAGGTGTGACATAGGAGGCAAAGTGCTCCACCCGTCTCATACGCTGCAGTACTGGAGTAAGTACTGTCTAACCTTCTGTAGCACCTGTAGTTTTAGTTGCACCACCGACCCCCGACAGCGTCTGAAAGTTGGCAAGCTCGCCCCCAAGGGCAAGCAGAATCTGGCACGAAATTTGTCGGGCAAGTACCCCCACCCGTCGGGGCCACCGAAAGCAGCGAGGGGTGCGGTGCGCAGCCGATACCAGCAGCAGTAATGCCTGGAATAT
>CAUYUJ010017194.1:510501-529399 GCA_963575745.1 Prorocentrum cordatum | reverse complement strand
TAAGTAGTAGTGGTAGTAGTAGTAGTAGTAGTAGTAGTAGTAGTAGTAGTAGTAGTAGTAGTAGCAGTAGCAGTAGTCGTGGTGGTAGTAGTAGTAGTAGTAGTAGTAGTAGTAGTAGTAGTAGAACCAGTGGTGGTGGTCGCAGTAGTCGTAGTAAAAGTAGGGGTTGCAGCAGCAGCAGTGCAGGAATAGCGTTTTTTCCCAACCCTCCTTGGTTGGGTATTCGTATTGAATAGAGCACTGCGGTCTCCAGTCCTCCTCCTTTTCCTTCTCCTCCTCCTCCTACTCCTCCTCATCCCGCCTCCTCCTCCCGCCTCCCTCGTCCCGCCTCCCGTCTCCCTCTTCTCATGCTTTTTGCGGACCCCGCCATCCCTGGGGGGCCGCGATCATCGACACTGTCGCCACTTTCGAGGGCTGCTGGTGGGTCCTGCGGAGTGAGGCCCGAACTTTTGCGTTCTGTGGGCTCAGTGCCGCGCTCGCCTGTCCGTGGCCGCGCTCCACCCGCAGGGGGCCGCAGCCGTCCGCCGTCCGCCCTCGCCGTGCGTCGCCGTCCGCCGTCCGCCGCCGTCGCCGCGCCCAGGCCGCGCCCCGTTGGCCCGGGCCGCTCCTCCAGCCCGGCACGGCCCAGGCTGGCCAGCCGAGTCGCCCGTCCTGGCGCGCTAGCCGCTGGCGCCCGGCAAGCGGCCGCTCCGCGGGGGCTTCCGCCCGCGGTGCGGGCACGGCCTCTCTCGGGCAGCTCCCCCGACGTCTGCGCGCGCGCGCCGCCGTGGCCGCGCTGGGCGCGGGGCGCGGCCCCGCTTTGCGGCCGAGCGCGTCCGCAGCGTACAGTTCCACATCCTCCGCCGCTCATGCCCCGCGTTGCAGTGGGTCCCAGCAGATTTGTTTGTTGGCTGCTGCTTCTGGCCACTCCAGAGTCACGAGGCAGCGCCAGGCTCTAGGAGTTCATCAGCAGATGTGGCCGTGGGCTGCGACCCAACGCGGCATTCGGCGGTTAATCTTTCCGATCCGACATTGTGCAGGGGTTCGATACTCCGAAACGGTAGGTCTGCGTAGCGTTGACGCGCTGGCGACTCCAGCGCGGTCGTTCAAGATTGAACGCCGCCAGTGGCCCAGGTCGGCCGGTATCGAGTGATTTACGTTATCGGAAAGCCGAGATCGTTCAAGGTTGAGCCATCCAAAGGTTGTGCAACCAATGTTGTACAAAATAGGTGGTGGGATCGATGTGGTGCAATCTGTGTGGTGCGCAATCTCTATGTGGTGCAATCGGCATGATGCAGTCGGTGGAGTGCAGCCTATGTTCCGCAATCTATGGGGTGCAGCTAATCTTTGACCGTCTTGAAGCTGTCCTCTCCACTGCTCGTGCAAACATCCCACCCTCCCACCCGCAATTTGGTCGCAAGACCTCTTAAGACAAGACCGTAACGGTACGTACCACATGACACTTGGCTACGAAACCGACGCCGACGACGATAGCGACAACGACGACGACCCGACGACATCTCCAACGACTTCGACGACGACAACGACGACACCGACGACGACGACGACGACGACGACGACGACGTCAACGACGCCGACGACGACGACGATCCGTAGCCATTTTGGCTCAAGGCCATGGCGATCCCGACGACCGCGAGTCCATCGGGCGCCGTTGAGCGCGAGGGACGCCGCGCTTTGGGCCAGCTTCTTGTGTCTTTCTTTCGAGGCGTGGTCGGCAAGCGGTGTGCGCGAGGCCAGCAGCCATGTCGGGCGACGGCGCAGGAGCGCCACCGCCGTGGAGGCGCAGGGCGTACTGGGTCTGTCCGTGCAAGGAGTGGAACTGGTGCGACAAGAGGGCGACCTGCAAGTCCTGTGGGAAGGAGGCGCCAGCGTGGGCGAAGCGCCAGCGTTCAGCGCCCCAGCCCCAGGCCGACGGGGAGGGCTTCGTCCTGCAGCCCAGGGGTCGCTCGCATCAGCGCGCTGCGCGCCGAGCTGGCGAGGCCTCCAGGGCCGCCTCCGCTGCCAGCACCGCCCCGAGCAGCGCACCCAACAGCAGGGTGCGGCCGCGGGGCGGAACCAAGCCCCCCCCGTGGCGTGAGGAGCGCGAGGAGCAGCCAGAGGAGCCCGCTTCGAGCCTGGAGCGCAGGCTTGAGGGAGCCCAGGCGCGCGTCTCCAGCCTCCGCGAGGCCGTCGCCATGGGCGGGACCAGCGAGGCTTTCCAGCGAGAGGCCAGGGCGGCCCTCCTCGCAGCGGAGCGCGCTGCTGAGAGGGCCGAGGCGGAGCTCCGTGAGGCCCAGCAGCTCGGGAGGCCCCCCCATGCTGTCCTCCACGGGGGTGCCAACGCTATGCAGAAGGTCGAGAAGCAGATCACCGCCACCAGGGCCAAGCGCGACCAGGCCGTGCAGCGAGCGGAGGCCCTCAGGGGGGAGATCGCGGCGAAGCAGGAGGAGCTGGCCGAGGTCGAGTCTGCGGTCGAGGACTTCAACGGTCAGCTCGGCAAGCTCGAGGAGTCGAAGGCGCAGACGGTCCAGCAGGCCCTCCAGCGGGCCATCGAGGTGTGCGGCGGCAAGCGTCCCCTCGAGACCGCAGTCGGGGGCCTCGTCATGCAGGTCAACCAGTTGGGCGAGATGCTTGGCCGTAGCTCGGAAGGCGTTGCACCCAGGCTCCTGGAGATCATGGACATCATCACCACGCAGAGCGCCGCCATCTCGGACATGCTCCGCCCTGCTGCGCCTGCCGCCTCTGCTGCCCGCTGGGCCGACGGCCTCGGCGGGGACGGGCTCGCCGTCGACGTCGACGAGGAAGGGCCCCCTGCCCCAGCCCCTGGGGCCACCGGCCCCGTGGAGCCGCAGGCGCCAGCGGAGGCCGCAGGCCAGCAGGTGCGGCCAGGCCCGCCCACCCAGAGGGCGTGCCCCGCAGTTGGGCCCTACGGGCCAGCTGCCGCCCGCGGGCAGTCGGGCGCAGCGCTCGGCGCTTGGCCCCAGCCTGGCCAGGCCGAGCGCAAGATCCTGGTGGGCGCCAGGGACGAGCACGAGGACTGCCAGGCCGTGGCCACCCTGGCGGCTCCTGGGGGCTACGCTCCTCTGGGCCCTTCTCGCTCCTAGCAGCTCAGCAGCGGCGACAGCCTGGGGCCCTGTGCCGCCGCCCCCGCCGTCTGACTGGCCGACCCTGCAGCGGTCGCGAGGAGGGCCACGGCGGGAGGGAGGCCTCGCTCCTGGGCCGAGGTGCAGTCGGGACCGCCGCGGCGTCCCCCCGACGGCCTCGAGCGGGCAGACGGCGGGAGGATTCAGCCCTCCGACGTCGCAGCCGTCTGCCCCGTCCCAAGGGAGCAGAGGGGCCTCCGCTGGGTTCACTCCAGCCGCCCTGCAGGCGCGAGTGGGCGGGGCCGAGCCAGCTGGCGAGAAGGCCGCCGTGCAGCTCCGTGCAGGCTTCAACGTGCTGGGCCTCAACGGCAACACGTGGGACCGCGCCATGGAGGTGCTCGAGGCCTACATTGCGCGGGAGGACGAGCGCCCGCACCTGGTCACGGTTCAGGAGGTCCGCCTCGGGCCTCGCCAGCTGGAGAACGCACGCCGCCGTGCTCGCGGCTTGGGATACGCGGCCTTCTTGCATGCGGCTGCGCCCACTGGGCAGGCGGCCCTTGCTCATTCGGGAGGCGTCGGGGTGCTGGTCCGCGATGACCTCCAGGCGAGGGAGGCGCAGTGGCGAGTGCCAGGGGACTTCAGGCACCGCATGGTCGCAGTCAGGGTTGCATCGGCCTCGGGCTTGCAGTTTCTGGCGTGCTCCTTGTACCTGCAGGACGGCCTCGGGCCCAAAGGGGTCAACCTGGACATCGTCGGCGGCCTGGGGGACCTGGTGCTGACCGAGGGGCTCCCGTGGCTCGTGCAAGGCGACTTCAACATGGAGCCTGGGGCCCTCTACGAGCTCGGCTGGCCAGCCCTCCAGCGAGGTGCCTACCTTGGGCCAGCAGAGCCCACGTGCATGGCATCTGGCACTGAGCGGGTGTACGACTGGTTCGCGAGCTCGTTCTGCCTCTCCCACGGGGTCGCCAGCACCGCTGTTCTGGACGGCTACGCATTGCACCCGCACAGGCCAGTCCTACTGCGGCTGCAGGACCTGCGGCCAGACGCACTGGTGCAGGTCCTAGTGAGGCCTGGCCGCTTCCCCGACGTGGAGGCCGCCAGCTGCAGGGCCCACGAGGACGCCGTTGTGCAGGTGTTTCGGCGCAGCGGTCGAGGGCAGTGGCAGGCTGAGCCGTGCACCTGGAGCTGGGAGGCAGGCGTGCTGCCCCACGACCTCCCTGCTGCGGTGTGCGAGTGGGTCGAGGCGGTCGAGGGCACGTTGGTCGGCATCCACGACATCCAGCCCGACGCACACAAGCGCTTCCTGGGTCGTGCCGCAGGGCCGAGGCGCGCCCTGAGGCCGATGAGCGCGGTCGCGAAGCGTGAGTACCGCTTCCGCCACTCCGAGCTGACCCATGCCATTCGGCAGGCCCTTGATCTGGCCCTGCAGAGGCTGGCCGCCGACAGGAGTGGGAGGTGGCGGCTTTCGCACGAGAGCTGGTACTCGCGCGAGGCGGAGCGCATCTCGGGCCTCCTGGGGATCGCCTCGGCCGCGGCCCGCGAGGAGGAGGAGGCGGAGCAGCTCGACTTCGACACCAGCGGGTGGAACGACCTTGTCGGCCATGCAGGAGTCCTCGGCCACGTCGGCGCCATCGCGGAGCTCCAGCGACGGCTCTACAGCTCGCAGCGGCGCGACGGGGGCATCAGCTCCGCGCGGTGGCGAGCGTGGGCCAAGGAGGCCGTCCAGCGAGGAGGAAGATTGGCACGCCGCTTTGCCAGAGCGGTCCCTCCTCCTCAGGTCGTCGACCCCGACACGGGCATGCCGCTGGCAGGGATGATTGCTATTGGTCAGCTCGAGGCCAACTGGCAGGCCCTCTGGCAGCAGGAAGGGTTCAAGGGAGGAGCCGACGTCTGCACCTGGGACGTCCAGGACTGGTCCCTGCCTCCCATCACGCTCGACATGTTCCAGGCGACGTGCCGCCGCTATTCCCCTTCTGCAGGGCTCGGAGCGGACCAGCTACACCCTAGACAGCTGCTGATCCTGCCGAGTGCCCTCCAGCTCCGCTGCCTGGACCTCCTTGCGGCGTACGAGGAGCGGCCGCAGGCGCTGGGGGCTTCCGCGACAATGATCGTGTTCATCCCGAAGCTGGATGGGGGCGTCCGCCCCATCGCCCTCATCCCGCTTCTCCTCCGAGTCTGGAGTCGTGTTCGGCAGCCCGTTTGTGCGCAGTGGGAGTCCACCCACAACTTCCACTTCTTCTGGGGCAGGGAGGGCAAGGGCTGCGAGAAGGCGGGCTGGATGCACAACCTGCTCTCATCGGCGGCCCGCCACGCCGGCTTCGAGGCTGGCAGCCTCTTCCTGGACATCGTGAAGTTCTACGAGAATTTGCGGCACGACGTGCTCTGGAGCTGCGCCATCGAGCACAATTTCAATCTTCGGTTGCTGAGAGGGCTGTTGGCCATGTATCAAGCCCCTCGCTTCATCTGTTTCGCGGGCCTGGTCTCCGACGGCTTTTGCTCCCAAGGCACCGTCCTTGCGGGCTGTGCGTGTGCTACGACGCTGGCCAAGCTTCCGCTCCTCGGACCCCTTCGGGCCGTGTCCTCTGGAGGCCGCCTGCTCGTCATGGGCAGGAACGTCGTCGACGACGTGGCCCTGCAGGCGCTGGGGACGCGCCGCCTTGTCGTGGAGCAGCTAGGAGGTGCGGGGGCCGAGATGGCCCGACAGCTCGGCGCCATGCACCTCCCGCTCAGCGCCAAGAAGTCCGTTTTCCTCGCGTCCTGCTCTGGCCTCGCCCAGGAGCTTGGCGAGTACTGGGAGGCGCACGGCATCAAGTTCGAGAGGGTGCATCAAGCCCGCAACTTGGGCACTGACGCGAGTATCACGATGAGAGGAGTCCGTGAGGGGCGAGGGCGGGCGCATGATGCGCTCCAGCGGGCGCGGCGCCTACGTTGCCTACGAGCTGCAGGAGTCGAGGTGGGCCTGATCCACAAGGCTGGGCCTACTTCCAGTATGGTCTGGGGACGGACGGTTACTGGCGTGGCAGACGGAGAGTTGCACAGTTGGCGTGTCACCGCGTGCCGCAGCGCTGGGCGGCTTCCCCGCGGCGCAGCCCTCGGCCTCAGACTGCGTTGCGCGGAGCTCCGCAGGGGCCGCGACCTGGACCCCTTCGTGCTGATCACGGACCGCTCGCTCCAGATGCTGGCAGGGCTCTTGCACTCGGGCGAGCTCTCCCTGCCGATGCTCAGGGCCGAGCTCGAGGCGGCGGCGTCGCGGCATGCGACAGCGACGGCGCCCTGGGTGCACTGCAGTTCCCCCATCGATGCAGCGGTCCTCACCCTTGGCAGGATCGGCTGGTACTTCAGGTCCGAGCGGTGCCTCATCACGGACGTCGGGGACGAGCTGGACTTGACGTTGCTGGGGCCGCGCGAGCTCGGCATCGAGGCTGGCCTTGGAGCGAGGCGCGCCTCGGACAGGCATGAGATGCTGAAGCTGGCCTGCTCCTCGTCTGTGCAGGGCTCTCTCTTCTGGGACGCCTTCAGGGAGCTCATCGGGCCAAGAGGGAAGTTCAACGAGCGCGAGAGGAACGGGCTGGTGGCTTACCTCACGAACGCGCACTGGCCGCAGGTGAGGCTCTGCAGCGCCCGCGAGAGCAGCCACGCCAGCTGCAGGTGCTGCGGAGCGGCTCGGGGCACCCTTTGGCACAGGTTGTTCGAGTGCCCCATGCTTGCGGCCCAGCGGCGAGACTCGGTCTCACCAGCGCTGATGAGGAGCGCTGTGCGGGTCCGCGCCCAGGGAGAGGCAGCAGGGGAGGACTTCGCTAGGTGTTGGCTGCCAGCGCCGCCTCCTCCTCAAGGGCCTCGCACGGACGCCATGAGTGTCTGGTGGATACGCAGGCCTCCCGACGACAGGCTCAATGGCAAGTTGTACTTGGACGGCTCGGCGGTCGACCCGCAGTTCGGCTCCCTGAGGCGCGCGGGCTGGGCGATTGCTCAGTGCGACGACGACGGCAACCTCATCGCGGGCGTCTACGGGACCGTCAGGAGGGACCTCTGCCCGCAGCAGACCGCCCGCGACGGGGAGGACTTCGCGGTCTGGATGTTGGTGAACTACGCGGGCCCTGCAGTCGAGGAGGTCAACATCGACTGCAATGGCACGGTCGAGTGCCTGCGCAGGGGGCTGGCCTATGCGACGGGCCCGACGAAGGTCAACGCCCACCTCTGGAGCAGGAGCCTCACCGCCTTCGAGCCTGGCAGCTTCAGGGTGAACAAGGTGCCCGCCCACTGCAGCTGGCAGGCGGTGCTCGACGGGCGCCTCACGGAGGCGCAGAGGCGCGGCAACCAGCACGCCGACCGCCTCGCCAAGCTGGGAGCTCGGCTGCACGCTGCCGACGCCCAGACCGTGGGCGAGCACCGTGCCCTGGCTGGTTTCGTCCAGGAGCTGGCCCGGTGGGTGGGCCAGGCGGCCGTCATCTGGCAGGACATCGCGGAGAAGGACAGTGACGGGTTCCTCGAGTCCGACGAGAGGCAGCGGGTGAGGTTCGCCGACCATGAGGAGCGATCCGAGCCTCCCACTGCAGGCAGGCCGACGGCTCAGCAGCCGCGCGTGGAGAGCGCGCGCTCGGTGGCCAGTGCCGTCGGCCTCTCCATCACCACGGCTGGCATCTGCTACCTCGGCCACTCCCTGGCGTACGCTTGCTGCGACGCGGGCGAGGAGCCCCAGGAGCTGGTGGCCTGCAGCAGGCGTGGGGCCTACATGGTCCTCGGCGGCCGCTCTGGAGGCCGCCCAAAGCTCAAGGAGCCATGCATTGGCGAGAGGGCCACTGGGCAGCGCAGCCAGCGCCGCCTCTGGGCCCGAGGGCTGCACCCAGGCGGGCGGCCTCGCGGAGGAGACCAGCAGCGCAGGGAGAAAGGTGCCGAGATCCCCGCGTTGCGGCTGCAGGGCCCCCTGCCCCCATCGGCCCAGGAGGCCTTCCTGGCCTGGCTGGGCCTCGAGGGCGAGGCGGGGCCGCCGCCAGCAGGCGGCAGCGCGGCGGCAGCGCCGGGAGGCGCAGGCGGCCGCGAGCAGGAGGCGTCGGCGCGGCCGACAGCACCTGCGCGGCAGGTGGTGGCGGGCGGCGGCCCGCGGGCCGCCTTGCTGGCCGCGTGCGGCATGGGCGAGCAGGACCTCGCCGAGCGGGTGCTGGCCGCCAACTCCGCCGTGGAGGACCGCCGCGTCCGCCCGCGGCGCGGCCGCGGCCTGAGCCCCGTCGGCGAGGGCTCGGGCGAGTAGCCTCGCCTGGAGTCGCCTTCATGGCCCCGCGAATCGAATCGAATCGACGACGACGACGACGACGACGACGACGACGACGACGACGACGACGACGACGACGACGACGACGACGACGACAACGACGCCGACGCCGACGACGACGAAGACGACGACGACGTCGCCAACGAAGACGACGACGAGGGAGGAGGAAGGACGACGACGGCGACACTGACGACACGACGACAACGACGAGGGAGGAGGAGGACGGCGACGACGCGAACGACGAAGAAGGAGGAAGGACGGCGGCGCCGACGACGACAACGGCGAGGGAAGAGGGAAGACGACGACGACAACGGCGACGACGACGACGGCGACGAAATAAGAGGGACGACGACGAGACGCCGACGACGGACGACGACGACGACGAGGGAGGAGGAGGAAGGACGACCACGGCAATCAACGACGACGGAAACGACCACGACGCCAAAGAGGACGACGACGACGATGAACACGCGGAAAGACAGAGGACGACGTAGGCGACGACGACGACGACGCATGAGGAGGGAGGACGGCGACGACGACGACGACGCAAGAGCGCGCGCGCACGCTTTTGTTGAAAATCCGTGTTGCGAAACCTGGTGTTTTTGTAAGTTTTTTGGACACACGATTTTGAAATCCTTCCGAAACCGATGGGTTTTGAAGGTTTTCGGCATACGCGCGCGACGACGCGCGCGTCTGCACTTCGTCTTGTTTGTTGCAGAGGATTCTCGCGACGGCACACGCGCAAGGGCGTTCAACAGATTTCGACATGCGCGCGCGAAGCGCGTGAAAATCTTGGAACATCTATGGTTTTCTTAAGATTTCGCAAGAGCTCGCGCGGAAGTTTTTTCAGCAAATCAGTGTTGCGAAACCCTGTGGTTTTGTATGTTTGGCGGAAACTCGATTGCGAAATCCTTCCGGTACCGAGGATTTTTGAAGGATTTCGGCATGCGCGCGCGACGACGCGCGCGTGCGCACTTCGTCCCATTTGTTGCCAGGGATTCGCGAACAAAAAGCTATGTCAGAACAAAAATGTCACCGCATAGTTCTTTTTGCAAGGGAACCTCAGGGGGGGGGAACCCGGCCCCCCTGGGATAGTGAAAATTCATATTTCAGATGGACATGTGGTCAAAATCATATATGATTTACATACGCGAAAGGGGGAGTGATAACGCCGGGGGGGGCAGATCCTATTATGTTTTTAGAAAGGAGAATCTACGTGGTGCAACCGACGAAGTGCAATCGATGTGGTGCACTCAGTTGTTGCTCGCAGTGAGTTGTCAATTCCATTGCTCGCGCAATCATCCCTCCCACCCACCCAGAACTTGGTTTGGCAAGCCCATGCTGCGGCGATTGCGACGGTTTCTGGGAACTGGCTGACGCATCGCTGCGGCAGCGCTCGCGTGCGCAGGCTTGCGCGCAGAGCGGTCAGCTAGTCTGGTGCGACCGACGCGGCCGCGGCCGCGGCGGCGCTGACCGCTTTGACGCGTCTCGCAATCCGCGCTGACGCGCGGGCATTTCAGTGCGAGTCGGTGACTCGGGTGGGCGCGGTATCATGGCGACGTCGACAACGACAGACACGCTGATGGCAGTAGCGATGTTGGTGGCGATGATGACGAGAACGACGGCAAAGCCAATGACGGCGCCGATGCTGATCACGGCACGGCGATGACGATGATGGTGTCCAAGTGTCCGTGATGACGGTGTTGGAAGGATTTCGGCATGCGTGCGCGGCCGACGCGCGTGAGTGGCCCGCACTGCATTATTTGACAGGGATCGTGCCCCCCCCACCCCCCAGCAAGTGCGCAAGAGCCTTTGGAGGATTTCGACATGCGCGCGCGAGAGGCCCGCTTGGTCGAACTTGATGCAGATGTCGCAAATTCCAGTGGTTCACTTCAGAATTACCCACAGCGCGCACACATTGTTAGGACAAAAAACCAAGTCGAACAGCCATAGTTCATGTCTCGTGTTTTCGAGAACCACGAGCTTGGACGCCTTACGAAACCGACGGTTTCTGTAATGAGCCCGGCATGGGCGCGCGACGGCGCGCGCGTGCCTGTTTTGTCTTTCGTTTCGCACAATTTTTTCGATTAGACGTAAGAGTGACCTTTCGCCAGAGTGACTTTTGGTGCGGGCACAGATGGGCCCTCATATGGCTGCAAAAGAAGCGGTCGCAGCGGCTTGCGCGCCCAGGTTTGGTCTCCCCGCGGCCCCCCCCAAAAGCCGCACACCAAAGGTCACTCTTAACCAGGATCACTCTTGCGTGCAGCCGATCTTTGCAAATGGGTGGTGTGTGATAAATGAGCGTGCAAGCATACTCCAGATTTCGTAATAAAGGGAGGGGGGTCTCATTTCGAGGGGGGGTCTCTTCCAGGCTATCTTGGAGGGCCTGGGGGGTCTGGGGACGATGTTTTGGAGGGTTCTCCCACGGGGGAGGTCTGAAATGGCCTGTCGTGGAGGGTCCAGACCCCCTTCCTTTTATTACGAAGTCTGGGGTACGTAACAGTCCGCAGGGTACCCTTGCATCCGTGCCTCTCTGGTCCATCCCTGACCATTCTCGATGGCCTGCCGCGCTCGAAAGGCTTCAGCACGGGCGTCCAAGGGGCTCGTACCCTTTTATTACGAAGTCTGGAGTACCGACGAAGCGGCGACGGCAAACACATCGCCGCCAGGCCGACAGCCAGGCCCAGGCGGCCAGCGGCGACGGGGCGGCGACGCCGCGGCGACGCGGCGGCGACGGCGAGCACGGAGCAGCCAGGCCGCCACCCAGGCCCAAGCGACGGGCGGCGACCAGGCAGCGACGCGGCGGCGACGGCGAGCACGGAGCCGCCAGGCCGCCACCCAGGCCCAGTTCTGCAGAGCAGAAGTAATAATCCCTGAGTGCAGACTTTGTTTTGAGAGCGTTTCGCATGGCCCCGCCCGCCGTGAGCGTCTAGGCGCAAGAGCTTTTAGAATAGGAGCGGGCTTGAGTATTGACGGTCTGGTTGTGAATATAGCTGTGAATGAGTTGGAGTGTGAATGAGTCTCAGTAGTATTAGTACGTCTCTGCGCATGATCTTGGGGCCTCTTGGGGCCTCTTGACACCTCCTGGGGCTCCCTGGGGTCTCCTGGAGCCTCCTGGGGCCTCCTGGGGCCTCTTGGGGCTTCTGTGGGCTCCTGAGTTCTCCTGGGGCCTCGCATGGCCTCCTGGGGCCTCCAGGAGCTTCCTGGATCCTCATGGGGCCTCCCGTGGAGGAATCATGCCACAGGACAGGCCCAATCGATAGGAACAGACGTAAAACACTTCGGATTGAAGCCACAGGAGAGGGGCAATCCATAGGAACACGCGTAAAACATTAAGGACTCGTGCCACAGGGGAGGCCCAATATGTAGGAGCCTGTGTAAAACACTGGGCAGTGTATTCGCGGGAAAAGGACACTTCATAGAAACATATGTAAACACAAACGATTCGTACTCCAGGGGAGGCCCAACCTATAGAAACATATGTAAAACGCTGGGGATTGGATCCACTCCTGTGGCCTTCTGAGGCCTCCTGCTCCTGGGGCCTCGTGGGGGCTCCTGGGGCCTTACGGGGCCTCCTGGTGCCTGCTGGCGTTTCCTGTGGCCTCCTGTGGCCTCCTGTGGCCTCTTCGGGCCTCCTCTGGCCTCCTGGTGGTTCCTGTGGCCTTCTAGAGCCTCTTGGGGCCTCCTGGAGCCTCCTGTGGCCTCCCAGGGCCTCCTGTGGCCTCCTGTGGCCTTCTGGTGCTTCCTGGGACCTCATGTGGCCTCCTGGGGCCTCCTGGAGGATCCACGCCCACGAGTCTGGCCAGCAAAACAAGCAAACCGTTCGAGACATCCTCGCAATGTGGGCCACCAGGGGTGCGATAACCAGCGCCTCGCTCGAGACATCCTCCACATCTGCTTCGAAAGCGGTCCGTAGCCATTTTGGCTCAAGTCGCAATTTGGGCTCAAGCACGGTGATCATCACTGTTCCTTGGCTGCTCTTCATTCTCCCTACCTTCTTGTATTTGTGCATACCGACGTTCCTCAGTGATGTGGCGCGTTGTGTTTGCTGCGTTGCTTTTGGGACAATGTGTAGTGGTTTCACAAGCTCTTGCAACAAGGGCAGACAGCCTCCTCGGCAGCAGCACGTTCTTAGACTTGGACCATGTTGAGCGGTTCGAGTCGAGTTTGTCCATGGAATTGGGTGGTACGGCGGAGCTGGAAAGCCAAGACATGTTGGGCACGACTTTGTCCCCCGAAGACCGCGTCAAAGCACATAATCGAAAGTTCGAGGCGGAGTTCGTCGTGGAGTTGAACATGACCGAAGCGCACGAGCGTGGCGCCAAGTTGGGGATCATCATCAACAGGAACGCCGACTTCGAGGCTGCAACGATATACAAAGTGCAGAAAGTTGGTCTGATTGGAGTGGAACAGGGCCCACCCAGGAAAGGACGTGCACGTCGGCGACGAGCTTGTCCAAGTCAACGACATCCAGTGGCACGCGAACACGGAAACGTTCATGAATCGCATCAAGGGTAAATTCATTGCGGGCCGCAAGCAAGTGGCTGGGGCGAGTGATATTTTGAGGCTCTACATCCAAAGGCCAAGGGTTTGGAAGCATAAGCGTTTCGCGTTGCAGCGTCAGGACATGCACGACAAGAAATACGCAGCGGATTTTGTCGCTGAGATTCCTATGGATGGAATCTTGGACGGTATCCCGTACGCAGCGGAGATCGTGGGAAATAACACTCTTACGTCCATGGACTACCTAATGGGTTGGACGCTGGGCTTCCAAAGGAGCAGCGACTGGCAGCCAGCAACGATCCGCAAGATTGAGCGCCATTGCGCCCTGGCCAAGTGGAACAAGAAGAACGCGGACAAGCTGATTCTGGAAGGGGACGAGATCCTCAAGGTCGACAAGGTCATCTGGCAGCACAACTCCACGATCTTCATGAAGAATCTCAAGCGCCACTTCAAGGCTATCCTGGAGGCGAATGCGGGCGACAAATCTTGGTCGGTGGTCCTCACCATTCGAAGGCCGCGGCCGGTCCAGGATGCTTTCGACGAGGCACATCCTGTGCAGGAGATCGTGTCGTGGAGCAGGACGAACACCAGTGTCGCGCTTCGTTTCAATAAGTCAGGTGAGACCAATCTTCTTGGCTGGAAGCTCTCCCCTGGCGCCACATCCGCCACTGGGGTCGAAGGGCCCGTTCTCGTCGAGAAGGTCCGGGGGACGGGCCTGGTGGCCGAGTGGAACGCCGCGAACCCAGACAAGGCGATCAACTCCAGCGACCAGATCGTCACGCTAAACGGCGTGGCGTGGGACAAGTACGCCAGCGCTCAGGATTTCTACGACGCTGTCCAGACCGCGCTCACCACTGCCATCCACGCGGGACCTGCGGGCGACGCTGTCCAGCTCACCCTAGAGAGGCCCGTGCGAAGTGTACAGTACCACCGCCAGAACATAGAGCACGGGGTGCACACGGTGTATTACTTGCACGCCACGACCACACCTGTTCCTGAGGTCGGGACTGACATTGCAGACAAGCAGCTCCGTGCTAAGGACGACTCGGTTGATAACACTGGCGCCACCGGTGTTGATAAGCCAGTCGGTGCAGAGGAGGACTCGGACGGAGTCATCGGTGCCACCGAAGATGATGCTAAAGCAATCAGTGCCGAGGATGACTCCGACGGTGTCATAGGTGCCTCCGAATATGATGATAAGGCAGCCGGTGCCCAGGAAGACTCGGGCGGTGCCATCGGTGCTTCCGATGATGATCCTTAGGCAGGCCTCTTGAGCCGTCTCGTGCGATTTCAAGGCATACAGACAACTAGCATATCGAGAAAGGCGAGCACGTTTACATCCGCCACTGCGCTCGCAGCGGTTGGTGTGTGTGCTTCAGGCCCTTGCTCTGTTCGTCACCTTCTCCAAGCAGTGCTTGCTCTGCGGGGTGCCTACATACTTGTGTTCTGTCTGCTCCGCTCAGATTGCACGAAATCACTGTTTAGGGTCCACGCTGGCCAGCATCGCATTTAACGAAGCAATGAGTATGCAACCCCAACGCATCCAGCCCAACATGCGTTCAGTTTGTTGACCAAGTCAATGCGTTCTTTCTTGCGTGGTCAATACGACCCATACGCTCGGCGGCTGGAAAGAAAGGAGGAGGAGGGCGTGGACGAGTGGAGGGGAGGAGGAGCTGGAGGAGAGGCCTTTGGGGCTCCCTTGGGCGCCTTTGTGCTCTCATGGGGCCTTCTTGGGTTCACAGTGGGGCTGTTCTGGCGCTCTGTGGCTTCCTTCGAAGTCTGGCCAGAGCCTCGTGTTCTTCGCCAGCACTGCCTGGACAGCGCGCGCGTTTTAGTTGAGGCCACTTCGTATCGTCAGTTCTGCGTTCTGACAACCAGTGGGCGCTTCAGGCTGGCGTACTGATTCAGACAGCTTGCCCTGCTATCGGCCGCTGGCGACCGTCGGTTCCGTCGGCTGGGCGTGCCACTTCTGCGGGGCCAGCTGCCGCTGTTCATTTCTGCGCTCAGGAAAAAAATCTGCTTCGAAAGCGGAGGATGTTGGGGGCACAAACAAGCAAACCGCTCGAGACATCCCAACCATTTTGGCGCGAACGGAGGAGTGAGATACCCTGTGGCGGCTCCCCCTTGGGGGCGCCTCGCTCGAGACATCCTTCAAATCTGCTCCGAAAGCGGAGGATGTCGGGGGCACCAACAGGCAAACCGCTCGAGGCATCCCCGCGATTTTGGCGCGAACGGAGGAGTGAGATACCGCCGAGCGGCTCCCCCATCGGGGTGCTGAAACCCGCGCCTCGCTCAAGACATCCTCAGAATCTGCTCCGCCATCATCATCATCATCATCATCATCATCATCATCATCATCATCATCATCATCATCATCATCATCATCATCATCAGCAGCAGCATCATCATCATCAATGAGTGTCAGAAAGAGAGAGCGACTCAGAGTCTGAGTCAGTGCGAGTGCAAGTGCATGTGTGAGTCAAAGTGATGAGATGGTGTGACGGTGTCTGGGTGAGAAAGAGCGAGTCAGACTATGAATGAGTTTGAGTGGTGAGTGTGTCTGGGCGATGAGCGAGTCTAGGTCTGAATGATGGATGTATCTAGGTGATGAGTGAGCCTGAGTGAGAAAGAGCGAGTTAGAGCATGAGTGAGTCTAAGTGATGTGCGAGTCTGAGCGATGAGTGAGGTGTGGGTGTGACTGTCCTTCCGGCGGGGTGAAAGTAATAACAAGAACCTCATCTTAGGATCGGAGGTTGGGGGGTGAGATCGCAGTGGAACGGAGACCGCCAACCAGGAAATCGCTTTGTTTCGTTCGTGTCGTGCGTGCGGGCGAGGCGAAGCTGCGTGGGCGCGCGAAAGGAATGAACCCGCCGTTGCTAGGGCGAAGTCAAGACAAATGTTACTCCTCCGTCCGTCCGTCCGTCTGGCGGTGGCCGGCGGTGTCCCCTGGTGTCCCGTGGTCTCCCGTGGTGTCTTGTGGTGTCCCGTTGAGTGAGATCGATACTGAGATCGATGTGGTGCCCCGAGGTGTCCCGTGGTGTCCCGTGGTGCCCCGTTGGGTCAGACCGATAGTGAGATCGTTAGTGAGATCGACAGGTGTCCCGAGGTGTCCCGTGGTGTCCTGTGGTGTCCCGTGGTGTCCCGTGAAGTGAGATCGATGGTGAGATCGATAGTGAGATCGATAGTGAGAGCGATGTGGTGCCCCGAGGTGTCCTGTGGTATCCCGTGGTGTCCCAAAAAGTGAGATCGATAGTGGTATCGATCGTGAGATCGACAGGTGTCCCGTGGTGTCCCGTTGGGTGAGATCGACAGTGAGATCGACAGTGAGTTCGACAAGTGTCCCGTGGTGTCCCGTGGTGTCCCGTTGAGTGAGATCGATAGTGAGATCGATAGTGAGATCGATACTGAGATCGATATGGTGCCCCGAGGTGTCCCGTGGTGTCCTATGGGGTCCCGTTGAGTGAGATCGATAATATCCCGTGGTGGCCCGTGGTGGCCCGTGGTGTCCCGTTGAGTGAGGTCGATCGTGAAATCAACAAGTGTCCCGTGGTGTCCCGTGGTGTCCCGTGGTGCCCCGTGGTGTCCCGTTGAGTGAGGTCGATCGTGAGATCGATTGAGTCAGATGATGGTTCCCCCGCCTCTCCCCTCCCAAGACCTCCTTATCACCCGAAGGGTGGTCGTGTAGGTAGGGGGACTGAAAACCAGCTCATCCTCAATGGCAAGGCAGCGACATAGCGCCTAAGCCTGGTTAGGGCAGGCTTCCCGCGGTCTCCTTCTGGTTTCAGACCCCCCTGCTGGGAAGGCGGAGCCAGCCAACCTGAAAGTCATTCAGACTTCCCATCTCCATTTCGGGAGCCACGGCTGATGTCGCTTAGCGTGGCCCGCGCACAGCAAAACGCTGTTTTGTCAATCCTCTTGCCCGCCTCCTCGTCCGCAAAAGCTCCCTTCCAACCCCGCTGGCTTGCAGGATCGGCGCGGGGGCTGGGGCGAGACGCGGTAGCAGCAGGCGGGCGCTGCTGCCCTCACCCAGTTGCCGCCGCCGCCGCCGCCTCCCGAAGAGGGGGCAGGATGATAGGGAGTGGGGGTATGTTGGAAGCAGGTCACGTTAGCCAGCTCGAGCGAGTCAGAGCGCGCGCGTACAGTGAGCGGGTTGAATAAGGAACACTTACTTTTCAAAAGGGGCTCGGTCGTCCCTTAGGTTTTACATGTGTTCTTTACAGTTCCATACGCGTTAGAAATCATTTATCGTTCGCGTCATTCCTTGGGATAAAAAGGGGCTTCGTTCCTTATCTATCGTTCCTTAGGTCAGGCCGATGACTGTATTCCCACCCCCCCATCCCACAACACGTGGTCTGTTGTGGCACACTGGGGTTGCAGCGCGCTCCCGCCTCGCAGCCGGCAGGCGCTCGCGCGCGGCCCCGCTTCGGAGGACGTGGGTGGCGAAGGGAAAGCTGCGCGGGCCGCGCAGGGGCGGGAGCGGCGAAGCCTCCGAGGGGCACGGCGAGGCTGAAGGATGCACCGCACTGGCACGCCACGGCCACTTGCGCTCACGAGCCGCGCGGCGCTCGGCGAGGTCGGCGCTTCGCCCGCTCTCGCGCGGCCCCGCCGCCGCTGCCGCTTTTCATGCCATGCGGCGATCGAGCCACGCGCCCGCGCCCGCGCTGGCATGCCACGTCCTCGCGGAATGTGCTCGGAGAGTTCGGGCGAGGGCGACAAGGCGCCCACCTGCGCGAGCCCCCCAAAAAGTCGCAAGGGGGCATGTGCGCCGCGTCGAGGCGGGAGCGCCACTTTCGGCCGAAGTCTGCGCGACCCTGAAGCGGGAACGACATTTTCGCCCTTTCTTGTGTCGACGACGCAGCGTGCGAAAAAGGTTTGCCGCGCCCCAGCGAGAATTCCCTTCTCTAAGGAACTGAGCGCGGCGCCGAGGCGATGACGACATTTGTTTTTTCGAGTGGGCTTTGCGCCGCGTCCCATTCCTGCCGCGAACATTGCAACAGTGGCGACAGAACGTCCATGTTGCGACACGATCAATATACAATGATTCTGCGTTGTTTTTGACAGATCGGGTGCGCCCCCCCTGAACGCGGTTGCCATCGGTTGGATAGGTGGCAGAGTGGGAGTATACACCTACGCGTCAGGAACCACAGTCGGAGGAGGAGGGCGAGGCGGAGGAGGAGGAGGAGGAGGAGGAGGAGGAGGAGGAGGAGGAAGAAGAGGAGGCCGTGCCGTGCCCCCCCCGCCCCCCGCCGCCTGCTCGTCTGCCCCCCTGCCTTGCCTGCCTGCCGCCCTCCCTTCCTCTCCTGGGCCCGGAGGCCGCGTGCAGGTGCTCAAAGCACCCGGCGGCTGTGTAGCTGCTCGTTTCCCTCCTCCTCCTCCTCTTCCTCCTCCTCGTTACAGGGCGTCCTGGCCCGTCGCGTTTCCGACGCACATGGCACCGCGAAAGCGGCCAGGAGCGGCAACGCCACGCTGTTTTCACTCATTTCTACTCTGGCCTGGGTCAGGGGCCGCGGCTCGCAGGTCCGGATTTGTACAGCATCACACACCACGAGACGGCCGTTGACGTTGCTGCTTCCTTGGCAAGGTGCCTGTTTCCTGCTCGTGGCTTCGGCTGTGCTCCGCACGACCACGTTTTAAGAAATAAGGGACTCACTTGGACATGTTTTTTTGGAACAAGTCTTAGGATGCTCCAGCCTGCTTCAGTTTTGATCACCAGGAAGAAGAGGAAGAGGAGGAGGAGGAGGAGGAGGAGGAGGAGGAGGAGGAGGAGGAGGAGGAGGATTCCAGCGATTCCAGCAAACCCGGGTGAACGTGTGCAAGCACGGCCCTGGCACGGTCAGTTTCGGGGCTGGGAAGGACATGCCGTACTTAGGGGGCTTACCTTCCGCCAGCCTGTCGAGGTTGCGTCTGCCATTTGCAGACGGCTCGGGAGGGCAAGGTTGGGTAAGCTTCTGTGCCGGGCTGGCTGCGAAACTCCCACATCCTCGACAAAACGAAACACCTTTGAATTCGGCCAGAACGTGCGTCGGATGCGCAGCCGCCGAAGGGCCCAAGTCAGTCGCAACAA
>CAUYUJ010017194.1:460351-510401 GCA_963575745.1 Prorocentrum cordatum | reverse complement strand
AGTAGTAGTAGTAGTAGTAGTAGTAGTAGTAGTAGTAGTAGTAGTAGTAGTAGTAGTAGTAGTAGTGGGTAGTAGTAGTAGTAGTCGTAGTCGTAGTCGTAGTAGTAGTAGTAGTAGTAGTAGTAGTAGTAGTAGTAGTAGTAGTAGTAGTAGTAGTAGTAGTAGTGGTAGTAGTGGTAGTAGTGATAGTAGCAGTAGTAGTAGTAGTAGTAGTAGTAGTAGTAGTAGTAGTCGTCGTAGTAGTCGTAGTAGTAGTAGTAGTAGTAGTAGTAGTAGCAGTAGCAGTAGCAGTAGCAGTAGCAGTAGCAGTAGTAGTAGTAGTAGTAGTCGTCGTAGTAGTAGTAGTAGTAGTAGTAGTAGTAGTAGTAGTAGTAGTCGTAGTAGAATGAGAGGCAGCTGCTGTAAGGCGAGGCGCAACTTTGTGAACCACATATGTCGTACAACGTTTCCATAGTACTAGTAGGTGTAGATGTAGCAGTGGTGGTGATATGGGCCAGTTTAATCAATCGTAGCGGTGGTCGTATTACCAGAAGCAGCTCTAGTAACAGCACCCGTGCTCATTGCAATGGCCCACCATCGTAGTCGAGTCAGGTGCAGCAGCGCTACTAGTGATGGCGATAATTGTTTTGATTGAAGAAGTGGGTGGGTGGCTCAAGTGGCTCCTTCTTTTTTCCGCCGCTGGCGGGAATCTTAAACTGCCAGGACAACCCGAATATCGATACGACACGCCCAGGTCGCCCTACCGACACGAAGCGCCCGGAGCGCCTTAACGACGCTGACGACAAATGGCAACGACAGACGACCTCCCTCCTCCTCCTCCTCCTTCCCCCTCCTCCCTCGGCTCCCCTCCCGCTTCTCGTTCGTCCTCTTCCTCGCACGCTTTTTGACGACAATGTCGAATGACGCATGACAGTTGATGACGACGACGACGACGAGCACGACGACGAATGACGACGACGACAACGAGGATGAACACTTTCACCCTCCCCCTGGGCGGCGCCGCGCGCGCAAGAGTGCGGCGGCGGCGGCGACTGGCGATGAAGACGACGACGACGACGACGACGACGACGACGACGACGACGACGACGACGACGACGACGACGACGACGACGACGACGACGACGACGACGACGACCTGGCGACGACGACGACGACAACGACGACGACCCCCATCGACGATCCTTTTTCTGTTCCCTATCCACCACGACGACGAGGGCGATCAACGATCCTCCTCGCTAACTGGTCTCAAGAAACCGCCCAAAAATGAAATGTTCTCAGCTCCTATGAGGCCCAAGGAAGTTCCGAGGGGCTCCCAGGGGCCTTGAATGGGCGCTGGGGGCGGGGTCTCTGCCTGCAGTCAGGCGCCCCCCTTGTCGTGCCCGACGACCCTGTTTGCTCTGGGACACACTTTGGGCGATCGCGGCCTCGCGCGCAGCGGTGAGGCGGAGAGAGGTCGGAATGAGTGCGCACGCGGCCCGGCCATCAGGGGAATCTCCGCAGACTCCGTGCGCGCCATCAGCAGCAGCCCAAGAGGACACACAAGCACCCGCACTCGCACACGCACGCGCACACGCACACGCACACGCACACGCACACGCACACGCCCACTCCCACGCCCACGCACACGCACTCGCACACGCACACGCACACGCACACGCTCACGCACGCACACACACACACACACAGACACACAGACAGACACACACAGACACACGCACACACACAGACCCCCCCATATACACACAATACACAACACACACAAAACATAACACACAAGACACACAACACACACAATACACAACAAATGTCACACGCACCATGCACACAAAGCCCACAACACACACATATCTGGTAACTCAATCACCCTCTGTCCTCCCCGAAGCCCGTCCCCTCTCCCCGCCCCTCCGCCCTCCGGCGCCCTCGCTCTCCCGACATCTTCCTGGCCAAGCCCTTGGCTGTGGCCCAGCGTCCATTACATTTTCCTTTCCTGAGCCCCGCCCTCTTCTTTTCATTTCGCTGCTACGGTCGTCTAGATTGGAAAGTGTTTCTTCCTATCATCGTGCGCGCCCCAGCTCAACGTAACTTGTTTTCCTCTGTTGTCACTTTTTCCCTTCCTCTTTCTTCCTTCCTGCTTCTTCCCCTCTGGAATACCACTGCGTTTCCGAACTATCTTCACCAATCCCGCCCTTCAAGGAACAGTTCATGACATTAAGCTAAACCGTTGGAGGTCCGCGCTAATTTCTTGGATCGGCCCTGGACCCCCCTCCGCTGGCTCGCGGACCGCGCCAGGGGCGGTGCCAGAGGCGCCGCCCGGGGGGGGGGGGCGAGCGCAGATTCATGAAATTCGCGCGAACAGCTCCTCATTATCATCCGAAAGTTCCTCCCCCTCCTCCTTCTCCTCCTCCTCCTCCGCGCGGAAGCTCCTCCTCCTCCTCCTCTTCCTCCTCCTCGATCCTCCTCCTCCTCCTCCTCCTCCTCCTCCTCCTCCTCCTCCTCTTCCTCCTCCAAAAGTTTCTGCTTATGCCATTTTTTGTTCCTCGAGCCCTCCTCCAGCCCTACGCCGAACCCGCCCAGGCCAGCCCCGGGTCAGGATCGGCGGAGACGCCCCGTCTCCCTCGATCCTCCTCGATCCTCCTCCTCGATCCTCCTCCTCCTCCTCGATCCTCCTCCTCGATCCTCCTCCCCCTCCTCCTCCTCCTTCTCCTCTTCCTCCTCCTCTCTCCTCCTCCTCCTCCTCCTCCTCCTCCTCCTCGATCATTATCCTCGACCTCCTCCTCGATCCTCCTCCTCCTCCTCGAGCCCTCCTCCCCGCCTGCCGCGCCCAGGCGCCCCCGCGCGACCCCCCCGCCTGGGGCCCGCGGGCCCGCCGGCGGGCGGCGCCGCGCCGCAGCGCCGACCGGGCCTGCTCGGGGCCCTGGCCGCGGGCCTGCCGGCGGGCGCCCCGGCGGAGGGCTGGCGCGCGGACGCGCTCTGCCCCTCGCGCTTTGAGAGGAGGAGGAGGAGGAGGAGGAGGAGGAGGAGGAGGAGGAGGAGGAGAGGAGGGGGAGGAGGAGGAGGAGGGAGGAGGAGGAGGAGGAGGAGGAGGCTCGAGGAGGAGGAGGAGGAGGAGGAGGAGGAGGAGGCGGAGGAGGAGGCTCGAGGAGGAGGCTCGAGGAGGAGGGCCATCATTCCTCCCCCTGGTGGGGAAGTTCCAGCCTCACTCCTCTCCCTCTCGTCCGCCCCGACTCGTTTTCGTTGCCTTGCTTCGAAGAGGAAAAAACGCCATGGACATAAGCTTTTGGAGCTCCACGCGGATTTCTTGAATCTGCGCGGGGGCCGGCCCTGGCGGCGCCTCCGGCGCGGCCCCTGGCGCGCTCCGCGCGCCAGGGTGGGGGGTCCGGCGCGGATCCAAGAATATTATCGTTATCATCATTATCCTTATTATTGTTATCATCATTATCATCCTTATTATTCTCATCATCCTATGCGTCCGCCCCGAGTCATCCTCGGTGCCTTGCTTTCGGGCCAGACCTCGGGTCTCCGGCGCCCACTCAGGACGACCGGGGCGCCCCCGGCCCCGGAGCGCCCGCGCTGTGGCGCGGCTGCTGGAGAGCATTCCGAGATTGGAGAACCGACGAAAGCGCCCGAGAACCTAGAATGTTCATCGTTCGTTCGTCGTTCGTCGTTCGTCGTTCATCGTCATCGTTCGTTGTTCATCGTTCGTCGTTCGCTGTTCGCTGTCGTCCTCCTCCTCCTGCGCCTCCCTTTCCTTCTCTTCTACCATCTCCATCTTCATTCTATTGCCCCCCCACCCCTCGGCGAACGCCCGGGAGGGCCATTTGCCTCGAATCTCGAAAACCTTCAGCCCAAACTTTCACGGGGCAACGATCGGGTGTCACCGGGCGCGTTCCACTGCTCGCAAAGTGCCTGCTCGCAGTCGTCCGAAAAAACGATGTTGCTTCAAGCGATCCCCACCGAAACCTTCGGCGTTTGTTCCCAACGGTACCTACTGGAACGATGTGCGCGGGGGCCGGCAGTGTCGGCCAGCGCGGCGCTCAGCCCTCAGCCCCAGTCCCAACGACCTCAGCCCCAACGCTGGCGCCTACGCAAACACCGACGCAAGCGCCTACGCCAACACCAACGACGGCACCAGCACCTGCGCTTACGCCGGCACCAACTCCGTCGCCCGCACCAGCTCCGACGCCAGCCCCGACGCCAGCATCAGCGCCTACACAGTGATTTGAGGGCGGCTGCGCGAGGGCTATATCTCTTTCTCTCTCCCCTTCTCTTCCTCTTTCCCCCTGTTTGCATGTGCTTTTTGATGTGACGACGCTTCCTTTACCAGGGCGGCGCTGCAGTCTGGCCCAGGCGTGCATGTGGGGTTTGGCTCCCCCGGGCGGGGTTGCGCCCCTTTTCCTTATGGGGGTCGAAATTCCTCGTACAGACTCTTGATTTCACATGTGGTGCACTTTTAAAGCTTCCTGGCTTCAGGTTTCTTGCTGTTTTGATTGGCTTAGCACTGTTTTCACCCTGTTCTATTAGTTGTATCGGCTTGAGCCGCCTGTGGATGTCGGTGCGCTCGCCTGCGGGGCAGGTGAACCTCGCTTCTTGACACCGTGTCAGGGTTTCATTTGACATGCAGTTTCCTTGTCTTCCGTCCCCCTGCTGCTGTGCGCTGCTTGTCGTGCTCTCCTTCCTTCCTGCTCTTCTGCCTCCTCTCTCTCGCTCGCTTTCCTGCCTCTCTCCGTGCTGCTCTCGCCTCTTCCTCTTTCCCCCCTGCCGCTTGCTTCCCTCTCCCTGCTTGTGCTGCTGCTGTCCATTGTTCTGCCGTCTTTGTAATTCCTTTCCGGGTTGTTGCTTCCATGGAGTGGAGGTGCGGCTCTGGCCGGTTGGACATTCCAGTGTGTACGGCTCCTGGGGTTTGGGGCTTCGTTGTGGGGGGGGGGAAAATTACCCTGTGACGTACCCCACCCAGTTGTATCAATGGAAACGAGGAGTTGGCCGAAACTTGCATGGACAACCAACTTGATGTGTCAGCTACTTGGGACACGCGCCTATGGCATGATGCGCAGGAGAACCATACAAGAACGAGGGGCGACAGCTACAGGCTCGAAGAGGACATGGGGGGTCGGGAACGCAGAACAGGAGAAAAAACGCGCGGGAAGCCGAACCATCAGCACGGCAGCAGCAGAGGGAAGGTGACTGCAGGAGGAGAACCAGGACGAAAGCGGCGGGAGTTGAAAGAAAGGTGACTCTTTTTGTCGGTTGACCGTTGAGGGTTTTTGTCGGCTGACCGTTGAAGTGGCAAGAGTACCTGACCAACATGAGGTGGGTACCCACTGTGCTGTGCCCTTCAGCAGCCCTCGAAGGTGGCGACAGTTTCAGAGATCGCAGCCCCCCAGGGATGGTGAGGTCTAAATTGAGTCTGCGGTGGGTACCCACTGTGCTGGGCCCTTCAGCAGCCCTCGAAAGTGGCGACAGTTTCACAGATCGCAACCCCCCAGGGATGGCGAGGTCTAATTTGAGTCTGCGGTGGGTACCCACTGTGCTGGGCCCCTCAGCACCCCTCGAAAGTGGCGACAGTTTCACATATCGCAGCCCCCCAGGAATGGCGAGGTCTAATCTGAGTCTGCGGTGGGTACCGCTGGGCCCCCCAGCAGCCCTCGAAAGTGGCGACAGTTTTCGCAGATCGCAGCCCCCCAGGGATGGCGAGGTCTAGTTTGAATCTGCGGTGAGTACCCACTGTGCTGGGCCCCTCAGCAGGCCTCGAAAGTGGCGACATTTTCACAGATCGCAGCCCCCCAGGGATGGCGAGGTGTAATATGAATCTGCGGTGAGTACCCACTGTGCTGGGCCCCCAGCAGGCTTAGAAAGTGGCGACGGTTTCACAGATCGCAGCCCCCCCAGGGATGGCGAGGTCGAATTTGAATTTGCGGTGAGTACCCACTGTGCTGATCCCCCCAGTAGGCCTCGAAAGTGGCGACAGTTTCACAGATCGCAGCCCCCCAGGGATGGCGAGGTCTACTTTGAATCTGCGGTGAGTACCCACTGTGCTGGGCCCCCCAGCAGGCCTCGAACGTGGCGACAGTTTCACAAATCGCAGCCCCCCAGGGATGGCGAGGTCTACTTTGAATCTGCGGTGAGTACCCACTGTGCTGGGCCCCCCAGCAGGCCTCGAAAGTGGCGACGGTTTCACAGATCGCAGCCCCCCAGGGATGGCGAGGTCTACTTTGAATTTGCGGTGAATACCCACTGTGCTGGGCCCCCCAGCAGGCCTCGAAAGTGGCGACAGTTCCACAGATCGCAGCCCCCCAGGGATGGCGAGGTGTAATTTGAATCTGCGGTGTGTACCCACTGTGCTGGGCCCCCCAGCAGGCCTCGAACGTGGCGACAGTTTTGCAGATCGCAGCCCCCCAGGGATGGCGACGAACGAAGGAAAAGGCAGGGGGGAAAGAGGGGCGGGAACGAAGGTTCGCGCGAGCAGTGTTCTATTCAAAATTACCCTGGCGACGTACCCAACCCCCGCGCAATGTGGGGCATGAGTAGCTTGGGAGACGTTATACGGAGGTGTTGACGTGACATGGGCGCATATACTTTTGCGAGCGGCATTCGTGAGGCTCGCAAAACCCCAAGGATTGCGATGTCCCGCTCAGATCTGCCTGGTGCCTCGCTCCGCTGGACCCACCAGCAGCCCTCGAAAGTGGCGACCGTTTCGCAGATCGCAGCCCCCCAGGGGCGGCGAGGTCCCGCTCAGGTCCGCGCGGTGCCTCACTCCGCAGGACCCGCCAGCAGCGCTCGAAAGTGGCGACAGTTTCGCGGATCGCAGCCCCCCAGGGACGGCGAGGTCCCGCTCAGGTCCGCCCAGTGCCTCACTCCGCAGGACCCACCAGCAGCGCTCGAAAGTGGCGATTGTTTCGCAAATCGCAGCCCCCCAGGGACGGCGAGGTTCCGCTCAGGTCCGCGCGGTGCCTCACTCCGCAGGACCCACCAGCAGCCTTCGAAAGTGGCGACAGTTTCGCAGAACGCAGCCCCCCCTGGGACGGCGAGGTCCCGCTCAGATCCGCGCGGTGCCTCACTCCGCAGGACCCACCAGCAGCCCTCGAAAGTGGCGACAGTTTTCGCAGATCGCAGCCCCCCAGGGACGGCGAGGTCCCGCTCAGGTCCGCGCGGTGCCTCACTCCGCAGGACCCACCAGCAGCCCTCGAAAGTGGCGACAGTTTCGCAGATCGCAGCCCCCCAGGGACGGCGAGGTCCCGCTCAGGTCCGCGCGGTGCCTCACTCCGCAGGACCCACCAGCAGCCCTCGAAAGTGGCGACAGTTTCGCAGATCGCAGCCCCCCAGGGACGGCGAGGTCCCGCTCAGGTCCGCGCGGTGCCTCACTCCGCAGGACCCACCAGCAGCCCTCGAAAGTGGCGACAGTTTCGCAGATCGCAGCCCCCCAGGGACGGCGAGGTCCCGCTCAGGTCCGCGCCGTGCCTCACTCTGCAGGACCCACCAGCAGCGCTCGAAAGTGGCGACAGTTTCGCAGATCGCAGCCCCCCAGGGACGACGAGGTCCCGCTCAGGTCCGCGCCGTGCCTCACTCCGCAGGACCCACCAGCTGCCCTCGAAAGTGGCGACAGCTTCGCAGATCGCAGCCCCCCAGGGACGGCGAGGTCCCGCTCAGGTCCGCGCGGTGCCCCGCTCCGCAGGACCCACCAGCAGCCCTCGAAGTGGCGACAGTTTCGCAGATCGCAGCCCCCCCCCCCCAGGGATGGCGAGGTCTAATTTGAATCTGCCGTGGCGTCACTGTGCTGGGCCCCCCAGCAGGCCTCGAAAGTGGCGACAGTTTCACAGATCGCAGCCCCCCAGGGATGGCGAGGTCTAATTTGGGTCCGCGCGTGGCGTCACTGTGCTGGGCCCCCCAGCAGGCCTCGAAAGTGGCGACAGTTTCACAGATCGCAGCCCCCCAGGGATGGCGAGGTCTAATTTGGGTCCGCGCGTGGCGTCACTGTGCTGGGCCCCCCAGCAGGCCTCGAAAGTGGCGACAGTTTCACAGATCGCAGCCCCCCAGGGATGGCGAGGTCTAATTTGGTCCGCGCGTGGCCTCACTGTGCTGGGCCCCCCAGCAGGCCTCGAAAGTGGCGACAGTTTCACAGATCGCAGCCCCCCAGGGATGGCGAGGTCTAATTTGGGTCCGCCGTGGCGTCACTGTGCTGGGCCCCCCAGCAGGCCTCGAAAGTGGCGACAGTTTCACAGATCGCAGCCCCCCAGGGATGGCGAGGTCTAATTTGGGTCCGCCCGTGGCCTCACTGTGCTGGGCCCCCCAGCAGGCCTCGAAAGTGGCGACAGTTTCACAGATTGGCACAGCACTGTGCTGGGCCCCCCAGCAGGCCTCCGACAGCAGCAGAGCGAGGTCTAATTTGAATCCGCGCGTGGCCCTCACTGTGCTGGGCCCCCCCGGCAGGCCTCGAAAGTGGCGACAGTTTCACAGATCGCAGCCCCCCAGGGATGGCGAGGTCTAATTTGAATCCGCGCGTCGCCCTCACTGTGCTGTGCCCCCCAGCAGGCATCGAACATGGCGACAGTTTCACAGATCGCAGCCCCCCAGGGATGGCGAGGTCTAATTTGAATTTGCGGTGAGTACCCACTGTGCAGATGGGCCCCTCAGCAGGCCTCGAAAGCGGCGACAGTTTCACAGATCGCAGCCCCCCAGGGATGGCGAGGTGTAATTTGAATCTGCGGTGAGTACCCACTGTGCTGGGCCCCCCAGCAGGCCTCTCGACAAGATGGCGAACTGATCGCAGCCCCCCAGGGATGGCGAGGTCTAATTTGAATCCGCGCGTCGCCCTCACTGTGCTGGGCCCCCCAGCAGGCTTCGAAAATGGCGACAGTTTCACAGATCGCAGCCCCCCAGGGATGGCGAGGTCTAGGTTGAATCTGCGGTGAGTACCCACTGTGCTGGGCCCCTCAGCAGGCCTCGAAATTGGCGACAGTTTCACAGATCGCAGCCCCCCAGGGATGGCGAGGTCTACTTTGAATCTGCGGTGAGTACCCATTGTGCTGGGCCCCTCAGCAGGCCTCGAAAGTGGCGACAGTTTCACAGATCGCAGCCCCCCAGGGATTGCGAGGTCTAATTTGAGTCTGCGCGTCGCCCTCATTGTGCTGGGCCCCCCAGCAGGCTTCGAAAATTGCGACAGTTTCACAGATTTCAGCCCCCCAGGGATGGCGAGGTCTAATTTGAATCCGCGCGTCGCCCTCACTGTGCTGGGCCCCCCAGCAGGCTTCGAAAATGGCGACAGTTTCACAGATCGCAGCCCCCCAGGGATGGCGAGGTCTAGGTTGAATCTGCGGTGAGTACCCACTGTGCTGGGCCCCTCAGCAGGCCTCGAAATTGGCGACAGTTTCACAGATCGCAGCCCCCCAGGGATGGCGAGGTCTAATTTGAATCTGCGGTGAGTACCCACTGTGCTGGGCCCCCCAGCAGGCCTCGAAAGTGGCGACAGTTTCGCAGATCGCAGCCCCCCCAGGGACGGCAAGGTCTAATTTGAATCTGCGTATGGCGTCACTGTGCTGAGCCCCCCCAGCAGACCTCGAATGTGGCGGCAGTTTCACAGATTTCAGCCCCCCAGGGATGGCGAGGTCTAATTTGAATCCGCGCGTCGCCCTCACTGTGCTGAGCCCCCCAGCAGGCCTCGAAAATGCCGGCAGTTTCACAGATCGCAGCCCCCCCAGGGATGGCGAGGTCTAATTTGAATCTGCGCGTCGCCCTCACTGTGCTGGGCCCCCCAGCATGCCTCGAAAATGGCGACAGTTTCACAGATCGCAGCCCCCCGCAGGCAAGACAGGAAGAGGCAGGGAGGGAGGGAGGAGGAGGAAGGAAGGAGTGGAGACCACACTGCTCTATTCAAAACGAATACCCAACCAAGGAGGGTTGGGGGGGGAAAAAAAGTGTCGGCCAGCGCGGCGGCCGGGCCAGATCGCAAGTTGATGTTCCCCGAACGTCTAACAACTCCAGGGCCCCTGACGAAGTAAACCGAAACAAGTCCCTGGAGCGATCAACCAGCCCCCAACACGAGTCTTGCGAGACCCTAGAACTTGTTTGGAGAGAGTATGCAGCCTGTTGATGAAAGAGGAGGACGAGCAGCAACAGCAGCAGCAGCAGCACGAGGAGGAGGAGGTGGACGACGGAGGAAGAGGAGGAGGTGAGGTGGACCTCTCCTTCCTCCTCCTGCTCCAGACGCCGCGTACTCCTCTGACGACGGGGCGCATGTCGCGTTTGATGAGATGCCGTGAAGTCGTGGCTGGCGTGTTTGTAATATTGTGCTTTATTGTGTTCGATTCGATTCTGGCCCAGTGTAGTAGATGACATTGCGTTCTGCTATGTTATGTTGTGGACTAGCCGGCCTGACGTCGTGACGCCTTTCACGTTTGTTATGGCTTTTAATCGGTCGTTGCTGATACTGTTTGTTCATGTGGCCAGCCTGGGCTTGGCGCGCATGTCGCGTATGTTAGGCCGCTAGTACTCGGTCTCTGCTGAATTCTACTCGATCGTGCTGTGTTCGGTTCTGCTCTGTTCTATGCACATGTGTTTGTTCCTGTTCTGATCTCGACGGGGCGGCGTGACGTCGTGACGGCTGTCGCGTTTGATATGTCGTCTAATAGGTCGTTGCCGCGCCTGCTTTTTCCTGTGGCCATGCGCGGACGCTAGTGCGCCCTTGATTTGTCGTTGCTGTATTCAGCACTGTTCAATCATGTTATGCTCGATAACGTTCTATCCTGCTATGGGCTGTGGAGGGGACGCCCAGGGCTCCATCTAGCATTGCTGCAGATGTCCCGTGACGAAACGCGCCATGGAGCGCAAGCTGGACATGTTCCCGTCGATATTCGCCAACCTCCACACGTTCCTGCTGTGCAACGCGAACAACATAACATACGACGAACTTACGTCAGTGGCACTGCAGATTTACGCTATCTACAGTGCTACAAACCACCATAGACACAGCCAGCCCGCCCTGGACACCTACGTGCATGACCCTGTGGCGCAATGGTTGCGCGAGGGTGCCAAGCGCCATGCCAATTCCACGAAAGCGCTCCAGACCATACTTATGTCACCCAGCAAGACGGGACAGGGCACTACCACCGATCCCAGTAAATCTATGAATAAACCGCCAGCTCCGGCTCCAGCTCCGACACCAGCGCCGGCTTCGTCCCCAGCTCCTCGTCCTCCTCTCGACTACACGCATGAGTGACCTTTCGCTGGAGTGACCTTTGCTGCGGGCCCAACCGGGCCCCCCGACAGCCGATTGCGATGCGGTATCGGCGTCTTGCGCACTCGCGCTTGGCCCCTCCGCGGCCCCCGATGAGCCGCGCACCAACGGCCACTCTTACCCAGGGCCGCTCTTGCGTGCCGTCGATCCTCCGACCCCGGCCCCGACTCCAGCTCCGACGCCGTCAACGACCCCGATTCTTGTCCTTGCTCCCCGCTCCAGCTGCCGGCGCCCGCTCCGACACCGCGACCGCGGCCGCGAGCAGCCGCCACGCCCGCGAGCAGCCACGAGGACCAGATGCAGCCACCGCGACCTCGAACAGAGGCAGCCACGACGGCCACGAACAGCCACGACGACATGAAACAGCCACCGCGACCACGAACGGCCACCACGACCAGAAACAACCACCGCGACCACGACCAGAAATAGCCGCCACTAGAACGAACAACCACCGCGACGAGAAACAGCGACCACTTCCGCGTACAGCATTCACGACCAGAGACAGCCACCACGACCACGACCAGAAACAGCCACAACCACGACCACGGCCACGACCAGCCACCACGACCAGAAACTGCAACCACAACCACGACCAGCCACCAGGACCAGAAACAGCTACCGTGGTGGACAACCAGCTGAGGCGCTACCTCGACGCCGACCACCCACGGGGGCGCCATCGACTTCGACTGCGACCCCTCAGGGATCGAGCACGGCCTTGTACTGGCGCGGTACTTCCCCACCAGCGACGGGGCCAGCAGGAGAGGGAAAAGTAGCTACACTTTGTTGGAGCGGGTTTCGCTTCGGTAACCTCTGTCAGACATTTTCCTTGCATCTGTGACGAAGCCCACTGGCACGCACTCACAAAACCCGAATGCCGCCACACACAGGGTTGATGAATCCTCTGGGGTGCGCCTGCCAGGCCTGCAGTGACGAGGCAGGCGCGACCGCGACATGGACCACTGGAATTCCTAACCACAAGCTGCATGTTCTGGACTTTGGCATTGGTGTGGTCTTGGAGGTGGGCTACATCTGCAAAGCTACTTTCGTCGCATACATTGGCTTCGACCACGGCGAGTCCGGCCGCCGCGTGCAACCAGCTCGAGCACCACCTCGACGCCGACCACCCACGGGGGCGCCATCGACTTCGACTGCGACCTCTCTGGGATCGAGCACGGCCTTGTACTGGCGCGGTGCTTTTGGGATACGCCGTGCATCTTGATTGCTGCGATTCCCTGCTGGATCGGACGCAGCTGGCGCGCAATCAGGGTTCCAATCGCACGTAGTGTAATTGGTTCTCCTCCTGCTCCGGCTGCGCCTTTCTTCCCAAGGGGTGGGGCCAGAGGGGGTTATTGTAGTTGGCCTGGAGCTGCAGGTTCAGGAGCCGGGGGTCCTTCAGGAAGATCTTCAGGTGCGGCACCAGGCCCATCCATTTAATGAAGCGGGCTGTGGATCCTTTGCTGGTCCAATAGCTGCCTGACCGGTGTACATGGCTGTCGTTTGTCGCCATCGCCTGAAGAAGCCATCGGGAGGGACCTTCTCAGAACGAAGCGGGGCTTGTATACACACGGGCTCGGGACTTAGCGCTTGAGCTTGAACTTGAGCCTTGAGCTCGGATTTAGGTTACATCTACGAGCCCAAGTTCCGCGCAGACCTTGGCTTCGACCACAGCTAGTCCGACCACCGCGAGCTCGAGCGCTACCTCGACGCCGACCACCCACCAGGGCGCCATCGATTTCGACTGCAACCCCTCAGAGATCGAGCATGGCCTTGTACTGGCGCGGTACTTCCCCACCTGCGACGGGGCCGGCAGGAGGGAAACATAGCCACACTTTGTTGGAGCGTGATTCGCGTGAGTAGCCATTGCCGGACACGTCCTTTGAACTGGGACGAAGCCCACTGGCACGCACTCACAAAACCCGAATGCCGCCACACACAGGGTTGATAAATCCTGTGGGGTGCGTCCGCCGGGCCTGGAGTGACGAGGCAGGCGCGACCGCGACATGGACCACTGGAATTCCTAACCACAAGCTGCATGTTCTGGACTTTGGCATTGGTGTGGTCTTGGAGGTGGGCTACATCTTCAAAACTACTTTCGTCGCATACATTGGCTTCGACCACGGCGAGTCCGACCACCGCGTGCAACCAGCTCGAGCGCCACCTCGACGCCAACCACCCAGAGTGACGATACAGGCGCGACCGCGACTGGACCACTGGAATTTCTAGCCACGCGTTGCATGCTCCGGACTCTGGACCTCGACGCGAGGACCACGGCGAGGCGCCTCGACGACGGGGCGGCCGAACAAGTCAAGCTGACGACTCGTTCTGGCTTTGGCTTCGATCACGGCGAGTCCGACCACCACGTGCACCTCCTCCTCTTCCTCCTCCTATCCTCCTCCTCCTCCTCCTCCCTCCTCCTCCTCCTCCTCCTAGTCGTCGTCGTCCTCCTCCTCCTTCTCCTCCTCCTCCTCCTCCTCCTCCTCCTCCTCCTCCTCCTCCTCCTCCTCCTCCTGTGCACAACCAGCTATGCGACCGTGGCGCCCACGGCAACGACGACCATGACAACCGCGAAAGCGCGATCTATTCCAGCGGCCATCAAGTTGAAATGCGGATTTTCGTGAAGGCGCTCTTGGGGAAGACCGCCATGCTCAACGTGGCGGTCGGCACTGACGCCAGCTGCAGTGGCACTGGCTCCGACTCTGGCACCGACGCCAGCAGCATGGACGCAGGCACAGATTCCGACACCGTCGCCAGCTGCACCGACGCCGGCGGCATGAAATTGGTCATCAGATCTCGTTCTCTTTTCAATTGCCTTGGGCGGGAACCAGAAGTGTACGGTCAACTTACTTCCGTGCGTTGTTCGGAGAGCAGAACTGGCTAGGTGAAAACTGTAATCTGGCCCCGAAGTCGGAAAAAAAGGAGGGGCGGACATTCGGTCAGGTATTCATGCTGGTTGACTCGGGCAGCGTCTGTCGACCAATAACGCAGCCCCTCGCCTGCGAGTGCTATTGCACAGGGTGGAAAGTTATGAGAGGGCGATGCGGCTCGACACTGTGAACGGCACTGCTTCTACATCTCCATCGGAGCATACCTTGCATGACTAGGGGGCCCGGCATCGAGTTCCATGGGCGGCCTGCGCTCTTCACCCCCCCCCTTCTCCCCTCTTCGTAGTTTTGTTGGCTGGGCCGCCCAGCCCACAGGTGGGCGCACCCTGCCCTTTCTCGCCCCTTCTTGGCAGGTTTCGGGGAGGCATTGCTGCGCACACCCTACAGTTACCAGACATCCAGATCCTGCCCTCTAGTTCTGGGGCCGCCAACTCGAGGCTGGCTTGCGCCTGCACGAGTTCTTCGCTCTTCCCCCTTCTCTCGCTCGCCTCCCTCCTCCCCCAGCACGGGTCCAGAGCGAGCGTGTTTTTTGCTATTCTCGCAGCTGTGTCTGCATTAAGTAGCGTGCTTTATGTATACATAGCCGGCTCGGCATCGGGGTTGCGCACACAACGCGTCTGTCCAGGTTCCTTTCTTCTTCTCGTCCCCCGCCGTCCTCCTCGTCGTCCTTCCTCACCCATCCGCCGTCCGCTGGGGTGTAGTTCGTCGGGCCTGCCAGGATCCACGGTATGTTTGAAGCTACCCGCCACGGCTTGAAATTTCAGTGCAAGTGGGCTTACTCAGTCCAAAAGCAAAGGGTGCGCGACAAGGTTTTCAACGCGAGTGCACACTATGTCTTGCATCTTGCAGTGATCTCCACAAATGACTGTCCTGGGAGGCGCGGCGGAGTAGCGGAGTGCGTGGAGACCAAGCCGAGACCTCGCAGTTCACTGGGGGGCTGCGGACTTCGCAGCTGTCGCCATTTTCGTGGGCTCCTGGGAGGCACGGCAGAGTAGCGGAGTACGCGGCCCCAGGCGAGATTGTGGGTAATTTTGCAGTTTCCTGGGGGGGGGCACGGCGCAGTAGCGGAGTACGAGGGCCCAGGCGAGACCTCGCAGCTCTTTGGGTGGCTGCGGAATGCGCAACTGTTGCCACTTTCGCGTGATCCTGGAAGGCACGGCGGGGTACGGGAGTACGCGGCCCCAGCTGGGACCTCGCAGCTCCCTGGGTGGTTGCGAACTGCGCGACTGTCGCCCCTATCGTGGGCGTTTGGGAAGCACGGCGGAGTAGCGGAGCACGCGGCCCCGAGCGAGACCTCGCAGCTCCCTGGGGGGCTGCGAACTGCGCAGTTGTCGCCATTTTCGTGGGTTCTTGGGAGGCACGGCGGAGTCGTGGCGTACGTGGCCCTAGCAGGGACGTCGCAGCTCTTTGAGGGGTTGCAAGCTTCGCAGCTGTCGCCACTTTCGTGGGCTCCTGGGAGGCACGGCGGAGTAGCGGAGTACGCGGACCCAGCTGAGACCTCGCAACTCATTTGGGAGTTGTGACTTGTGCAACTGTCGCCACTTTCGCGGGCTCTTGGGAGCTTCGGCGGAATAGCGGAGCACGCGACCCCAAGCGAGATTTCGCAGTTCCCAGGGGGGCTTGCGAGATGCGCAGTTTTCGCCCATGTCCTTGGCTTCTGGGACGCACGGCGGAGTAGCGGCGCACGCAGAGACCCAGCCGAGACCTCGCAGCTCCCTGGGGGGTTGCGAACTGCGCAACTGCCGCCGCTTCCGTGGGCTCCTGGGGGTAGGCACGGCCGAGTACCGGAGCACGCGGAAGCCCAGCCGAGCTTGGGGGGCTGCGAACTGCGCAACTTTCGTTGTTTTCGTGCGGTCCTGGGAAGCACGGCGCAGTAGCGGAGTACGCGGGCCCAGGCGAGACCTCGCAGCTCCTTGGGGGGCTGCAAACTTCGCCGCTGTCGCCCCTTTCGTTGGTTCCCGGAAGGTCCAGCGGAGTCGGGGGCCACGCGCACTCAGCCGGGACCCCGCTGCCCCCTGTGGGGCTGCGAACTGTGCAACTGGCTTCACTTTTGTGGGCGTTCGGGAGGTCGAGCGGAGTCGGGGGCCACGCTCGCCCAGCCGAGACTTCGCTGTTCCCTGGAGGGCTGCGAACTTCGCAGCAGGCGCCGTTTTTTCGTGGGCCCATGGGAGGTCCAGCGGAGTCGGGGGCTGCGAATACCCAGCCGAGATCTCGCAGCTCCCAGGGGGGCTGCGAACTGCGCAGCTATCGCCACTTTCGTGGGCTCCTGGGGGGTCCAGCGGAGTCGGGGGCCACGCGCACCCAGCCGAGACTTCGCTGCTGCCTAGTTGGCTGCGAACTGCGCAGCTGTCGTCACTCTCACGGGTTCCTGGGGGGTCCACCGGAGTCGGGGGCCACGCACACCTAGCCGAGACCTCGCAGCACCCTGGTTGGCAGCGAACTGCGCAATTGTCACCGCTTTCGTGGGCTCCTGGGAGGTCCAACGAAGTCAGGAGCCACGCAAAGCCAGACGGACTCGCTGCTCCCTGGGTCGCCGCGAATTGCGCAAATGTCGCCGCTTTCGTTGGCTCCTGGGAGGTCCAGCGGTGTCGGGTTTCACGCGCACCCATTTGCCCATTTGAGACCTTACTGCTCCATGGAGTGCTGCGAATTGCGCAACTGACTCCACATTCGTAGGCTTTTTGGAGGTCCAGCGGAGTCGGGGACCACGCAGACCCAGCCGAGACCTCGCGGCTCCCTGGAAGGCTACAGTGTCGCCACGTTCGTAGGCTCGTGGGAGGCACGGCGGAAATGAGGGCATCGGAAATCGTGCATACCTGGCGATGTGTTCTTTTGTGTGGAGCGCTCATGCAAATATTCGCCCCGCGTGGAGAAGGGGTTGGGAACTTGTCGGATAATTTCCCAACCCTCCCTTTGGCTCGGTTTTCGTTTTGAAAAGGGCGCTGCGTGCTCCAACCTTCCTCCTTCTCCTCCTCTGCCTCCGCCTCCCTCTCCTCCCTCTCTTCCTTGCCTTCCTCCTCCTACCTTTCCTTTCGTGGGACTGCGAACTGCGCCTCAGTCGCCACGTTCGCGGTCTCCTGGGAGCCACGGCGGAGTGGAAAGCCACGCAGGTGCAGGCGAGACCTCACGGTTGCTTGGGGGGCTGGGAACTCCGCAATTGTCGTTATTCTCGTGGGCTCCTGGGAGGCACGGCGGAGTGGAGGGCCACGCAGGTGCAGGCGGGACCTCGCGGCTCCCTGGGGGGCTGGGAACGGCGCCACTCTCGCTATTCTCGTGGGCTCCTGGGAGGCACGGCGGTGTGGAGGGCCACGCAGGTCCGGGCGGGACCTCGCGGCTCCCTCGGGCGCTGCCGAATGCACAACTCTCGCCCGTGTCGTAGGTTCCTGGGAGGTCCTGCGGAGTGGCTGATCATGCAGATCCAGCCGAGACCTCGCGGCCCTGGGGGGCTGCGAACTGCACAACAGTCGTCGCGTTCGTTGGCTCCTGGGAGTCCAGCGGAGTGGCTAGTCATGCGGACCCCTGCGAGACCTCGCGGCTCCCTCGGGGGCTGCGAATTGCGAAACGTTGGCCACTTTCGTAGGCTCTTGGGAGGTCCAGAGGAGTGGGTAATCATGCAGATCAAGGTAAGACCTCGCGGCACCCTGGTGGCGCTGCGAACTGCGCAACCGTCGCTACTTTCGTGTTATGTCTCCTGGTCTATGTTCCTTGTCGTGCTTCTCGTCGCTGCCCCTTTTGCGGTGTGTGTTGCGCAGGTGTGCGGCGCGCGTGGCCCGACGTTGGTTGGCGAAGCATTTCAGAGTGCGGAATATCTCGCAATGTGTTCTGTTGTATGGAGCGTGCACGTTATCAGTCGCCTCGCATGGAGAAGAGGTTGGGTACGTCTCGAGTACTTTCGACAGGGTGTTCCCAGAATTCCCGACCCTTTCCACAGGGCCGGTTTTTCATCCCGAGTCGTTTTTGGACGGTCGCGGAGCCTGGCGAAGGCCCCCAGAGGCCGAAAGGACTCCAAACCCTCCGTCGTGTTTTTTTTATGGATGCGAGCATGTCTGGGGCCTCTTCTCTCATCTCCCTCACACCTCAACTCCTCGGCAGGGTTCATGTCGAACCGGCCGATCCGATTCGATGTCGATTCTGGCTGGTCCGATACGATTCGACTCCGATGCAGTCGGGGCGCTGAAGAAGGAACCCTTTTCGTTGGGGAGGGGCTCCGTGTTCCTTGATCGTTTCACAGTTTGCCTCTGATTTTCTTTAGGTTTTCGATGGGAAGTCGAGGTTTAACTTCTGGAGAAAAGGGGCCTCGTTCCTTATTTAGGGTTCCTTAGGTCAACGCCCCGACGGTATTCCGACGATCCGATGCGGCCCGATGATTGTATGGCGTTGCCGTGCGTCCTGGCGCAGCTGATTCGATTCGATGTTGATTCCGTGCCGACGCACCCTAATCCGATGCACATTTCGATTCGATCCGACTTGCCGATTCGATGCTGACTGATCCTGCCTCCCCAGACCCCCGACGTCATGATTTGGTCACAACGTCGACCCCCAGAGGTCTCGACCCATTCCCCAGGATCGGTTCTGAATCCCGAGTCGTGTGTGGCTGGTCCCGAGGCCTCCTGGCATCGCTCGGACGTGTGCATTTTTTCTCGGCGAGACCCATCGAGAACGATCCTGGACCATCGAGCAACAAAAAACACGCACGAAGCCGACAAATGCACGGGACGTGGACGTCCGAGCGATGGCGAGGCCTGGTGAGCGCCCCCGGGGCCGACCATAACGCAAAACCTCCCGTCGTGATTTGGTCATGACGTCGACCCCCAGAGGTCTCGACCCATTCCCCGGGACCGTTTTTGAATCCCGAGTCGTGTGTGGCTGGTCCCGAGGCCTGGTGAGCGCCCCCCCCGAGGCCGACCATGGCGCAGAACCTCCCGTGTCGTGATTCCTAAAGGGACCCGAGGGGGGGGTCCGGGCCGGGCGGGGCCGGGACAGGGAGCATCGGCTAGAGTCGGGGCCCTGAAGAAGGAACCCTGTTCGTTGGGGAGGGGCTCGGTGTTCCTTGATTGTTTTACAGTTTGCCTTGGGTGTTCCTTAGGTTTTCAATGGTAAATCGAAGTTTGACTTATGGACAAAAGGGGCCGGGCGGGGTCAGGACAGGGAGAATCGACTAGAGTCGGGGCGCTGAAGAAGGAACCCTTTTCGTTGGGGAGGGGCTCCGTGTTCCTTGATTGTTTCACAGCTTGCCCTAGGTTTTCTTTAGGTTTTCGATGGGAAATCAAACCTTCACTGATGGGAAAAAGGGGCCTCGTTCCTTATTAAGGGTTCCTTAGGTCAACGTCCCGACTGTAGACGTGAGAGCGACCTTTCGCCGGAGTGACTCTGGGTGCGGGCATCGCTCGGGCGTGCGCATGTTTTCTCGGCGAGGACCATCGAGGACCATCCTGGGCAATCTAGCCCCCCAAAAAATACGCACGAAACCGACACATGCACGGGAAATGGACGTCCGAGTGACGGCGAGTGGTGCGGGCACAGACGGGGTCCCCAGATGGCGGAAAACGGAGCACTAGCAGCTGCTTGCGCGCCCAGTTTTGATCCCCCCCGCGGCCCCCCCAAAGCCGCGCACCAACGGTCACTCTTACCCAGGGTCGCTCTCGCGTATAGCCGAGATAAGTCCATTCCAGAGCGTTCCGGAACACTCTCAGAGCGTTCCGGAACGCTCTGAGAAGGCCGCGGTGCCCGATGCGTCCTCCAGAACCGCTGGGTCTCAGAAATCCCCGATTTATCTTTGTCCGATTTAACTATTTTCCTGGCTTCCTCTCAGGGGCGGCCTCATCGACCCCGTAGCAAACCATCCCCTTCTGTGACGTCCCCCTCGCCTCGCCCCAAGACGTATGTATGCGGCTGGAGGGAGGCCCGAACGGCGAGGATAACGTCACAGAAGGGGCGATGGTTTGCTCGGGGTCGGTTAGGCCGCGCCCGATCTTCTTGTTCGGGTTGACCCACAAGGGGGTCCAGTGACATGGGGGTGGTGCAATAGATTTGTGGGGTCGCAATGCATTTGGGGCATGTAATATATTCCGGGGCGCAAATGTATTTCTGGATTTTCGCGTGAAATGCATTACTTGCAGTTCAATGCAATACAAGTCTCTGGCTCAAGACGTGTGCAACACCATTGTCCCAAATCTATTGCACCACCCCCTTTCAGCTGGACCCCCTTTTGGGCGTGCTTGATTGCTCTGGTCCGATGCTGACCGATCCTGCCTCCGCGGGTGCGCCGAGGCCGTCGCATTGGCGGCCAGGCGGCGGCTGCTGCGGCGCCGGACCACGGCGCGCGCCGCGCCGCGGTCGAGGAGGCAACCGGTGCTGACGGCGCCCCGAAAGTCAGGGCAGCGGGCCAGGCGCCCAGCTTCCTCCTGGTCTCAAGCAGTGACGAAGCGTCCCGGCTGGCCTATAGGCCCACCAGAGTTCTAAGAAACCGTTGTGGTTTGCGCAAGATTTCCTTAGAACAGCATGCATGGCTGGGTCTGTCTTGTTGTCACACATTATCCCAGTGCGACCCTACCTAGGAGTTGGAGCATCTAGGAAAGTAACATCTACATCTACACCGACAGCTACATTTACATCTACACCTGCATCTACATCTACCTTAACATCAACAGCGAGACTCACATCTACATCTACATCTACACCTACATCTACACCTACATCTACATCTATAGCTACATCTACATCTACATCTACATCTACATCTACACCTACATCCACACCTACACCTACACCTACATCTACATCTAAGTCTACACTTTCGCATTGGTTTTGTTGTTGCTTTGCATTGCCTTTGCTTTTGCTCTTGCCTTTGCTTTTGCCTTTGCCTTTGCTTTTGCTTTTGTTGTTGCTTTTGCTTTGCTTTTGTTTTTGCTTTTGCTTGACTTTGTGTTTGCTTTGCCTGCGCACAGACACACACACACACGCATGTTTTCGCATTCGCTCACCGGGTGTGCTTGAGAATGTTCCGTATCCGGTATGTATATATATATATATATATATATATATATATGTATATAGCAGCAGCAATAGTGGATGCTGCGCTGCGCTATGCTATGCTATGCTATGCTATGGTATGCTATGCTGCGCAATGCTATGCTGGGCTAGGCTATGCTATGATATGCTATGCTATGCTATGCTGCGCTATGCTATGCTGCGCTATGCTATGATATGCTATGCTATGCGATGTTATACGATGCTATGCTGTGCTGTGCTATGCTATGCTATGCTATGCCTTTGCTTTGTCTTCGCTTTTGCCTTCACTTTTGCCTTTGCTTTTGCTTTTGCGGAGCACCCAGGGAGCGCAACCGGGGGAACCGCCCGGGGCGCTTAGCACTGCCCGACCCTCTGAGCAAACCGAGTAAGAACCCGTCTAGGCAGAGCCTAGGTAGGGAACAAGCTTTATGGTCTAAGAACTCTGTTTATTGTTATTGAAACATTTGTGGGTTCTAAGAACATTTCGTGGTAGGCCTATAGTCATGTCAGGACGGTCGGTCCCTGCTCAATGGTCATTGAGAATAAAATAACCTCGAAACCGAATAACTCAGAATAGGGAAATGTGCTCATACCTCTACCCTTGGCCCGCTGTCCCTTTCTTGGGCCTCCTGCGAGGCCATCGTTGCCACCGCTGGATTCGCCTCGAGATTCTGGTCAGAACGCACCCTAGGAGAGGTCTGGGAAGTAGCGGTATCGGTACTTGTGGGTTTCCCCAGGGGAAGAATTCCTAACCTTAATGACACACTGAAGGCGTAGCCTGACTTGGGTCCCCGAGCTTGCATTGCGGATATAGAAAAATATGGGTGGTTTCGTCTGATGCATCTGCTGAGAAGACCCCGTATCCCACATGTTTTGGGCCCCTTACCTGACGTCCTCTCCCAAAAGGGTTAAGGATCTTTTTGATGCCAATCCTTCAGGATCCTCCCATCGACCACGGGGGAGGCCATTCCTTTAGGTGCTCGATCATGGACCCCTTGCTGAACGCAGCCGTCCAGCTTTCGCCCCGAAGACCGCTGGAAACCGCCAAACACCGACGGAAACCGCCGAAACCCGTTTGAAGACCGCCGCAGACCGCCGACTTCGAGAGGGGCTGCTTCTTGCCGCAGTGCAACGACGCTGGCCAGGAGGTGGTCCGTAAAACCGCTGGATACGCCGAAGCGGCGGCGGCTGGCCAGGGGGTGCTCCGGAGGATGCTGGCGCTGACCTCGGCGGGTGAGGTCGGGGAACCCATCTATCCTCGAGGAGGTCGTGGGCTTTCGGACGGAACGCTCGGAACGAGCGACGATCCCATCGGTTTTGGTGGCGATGGGGTTCCGAAAAGCGAGCGTGTCTACCTTGGCAGGTGGCCGCTAAGAGTGCGCGGACACTTCCTGCGCGAGGACGCGCCGCACCATCGTCTGTAGGCTCCAGCAGCAGTTCGCAGTGATGCTGCCCGCAGCGCCTGGGAACGACGAAGCGATGGGAAAACCGTCTTTGGTGTCGCCGCCGGCGAGGACGACTGCGACGCCCGAGGCCGCTGTCCGCTGAAGACGAGGAAGAAGAGGCCGCCCCACGCAGCCTACGCGGAGGGCGGCCTCGACAGCGTCGCGGAGGAGCTGGAGGCAGAGCTCGACAGCGTCGCGGAGGCCGCTGTCCGTTGAAGACGAGGAAGAAGAGGCCGCCCCACGCTGCCTACAGTCGGGGCCCTGAAGAAGGAACCCTTTTCGTTGGGGAGGGGCTCCGTGTTTCTTGGTTGTTTCGCAGCTTGCCTCAGGGTTTCCTTATGTTTTCGGTGGGAAGTCGAAATTTGACTTATGGAAAAAATGGCCTCGTTCCTTATTTAAGGTTCCTTAGGTCAACGCCCCGACTGTACGTACGCGGAGGGCGGCCTCGACAGCGTCGCGGAGGAGCTGGAGGCAGAGCTCAACCGCGACCCCAGCAACTGGGGGAACATCCGTTTCGGTGGCGGGGTGCAGCAGCAGCCCCGCCCGAGGATACCGGCCTCGATGGGGCATGCAGGTATATCTTGTCTTGCACATGGAGAAGCTCAATGTGGCCAGGTTCCATGATGTTGGAGGCTGCGGCTGGGTTCCCTGCAGGGCCCCGCTGGATTCGGTCTACTTCGGCGAGATCCCGGATCCAGCGCCTTATGATCTGGTCTGCCAGAGGTGCTGGTGTTTTATCGTGGACCAGGTGGCGGTGGCGAGGGGGCGAGGACTCCGAGAGCTCGTCCAGCTCCGCGAGCTCCGGTGGGTTTGACGAGGTCGACCAGCAGAAAGCAGCCAGCCGAGGAGAGCGCCAACAACGGCGTGGCTCTACGCGACTTTTCGGGACGGGAACCACGCCTGCGCGCTGGCGAGGGGGCTGCAGCAGCCCGCTGAGAAGGGCGTCAGCAGCGACGGGGTTCCACGCGACACTTTGGGACGGGAGCCGCGCCCGCGCGCTGGCGGGAGAGCCCGGGGTCAGCCCGCGGAGAAGGCGCCTGTAGTGGGCGGGGTTGCGCGCGACCCCTCTGGACGGGGGCCAGCGCGCTGACGGGCGCGCCGGCCGCCACGCGGCCGGGTGAGAGACCGGAGCAAGCAGCCGCCCCCTGCGCCAGGCTCGGTTCGAGGGGTGCAACGCTCGGCGGAAAATCCGCTGGCGCGCCTCCGGGATTGCTCCGGGCCCGCGTCTGCCCAGGGACCCCCCTCGACAGCGAAGGCGCCTGCCCCACCAGCCTGAGACGGGGTTTCCCTCGCACCAGGGTGGGTCGGATGGGGGGCGGGCAAGGCTCCTATACCCGTCCTCGTTTGCTTGGTCGGGCCTGCTGACCATTCTGCTCAAGCCACCTCGCGCGGCCGGGGCCGAGGCGCACCTGGTCTCCGGTGTCTCAACCTCGGCGTCGCCAGCGCGACCCGCGATCGAGGGGCGGCTCGACAGCATGCCGCTGTGGGCTCTCTTGGAGGAAGAGAAGACGCGCCCCGAGGTGATCCCGCGGACCTTGGCTGGCCCCAAGATTGCCCCAACGGTTCAAATGCGGTTCCCATGCTATTCTCCTTTTTGTAGTTGCTCTTAGCTTGGGCCGATTGGGCTGCCGGGGGTGCTAGCCCCCCGCCCCCTCGTCGTCGCCCTCTTCCCTTCCCCTTTCGCCCTCGTCGCCCTCGTCGTCGTCGTCGTCGTCGTCGCCCTCGTCGTCGTCGTCGTCGTCGTCGTCGTCGTCGTCGTCGTCGTCGTCGTCGTCGTCGCATTGCCCGCCTGGCCCCCCCGGCCCCGCGCGTAGCAGAAGATTGAATTCCCGACGCCAGCCGAATCCATCATTAGTTTCTCTTGTCGGTCGGTTTCCGGGGCTGGCCACCGACCCGCGGCTCCACGGCGGTGGCCCGCGTCTCCGCGTCAGCGGCGAGTGCCAGGGGCCGCTGCCGCCGCTGGAGCGCAGCAGAGGCGGTAACGCTTTAAGGCCCAAGACCGCAGGGCTGTAGTTTGGCCCCCGCAACAGGGCGCGCGGGCGGCGCAGGGCATCGGCAAACTGGCCGGGAGGCTCATCGTCCATCGTGAGAGGAGGGGCCTCGCATGGGGCCGCTCGGTGGACCCGCGCGCGGCGCCGGGCGGGGGCTCGGGGGCGCCGAGGAGGGCCTTCCCAGCGGCGCGGGCCGGGGGCTCGGGGGCGCCGAGGGGGGGCCTGCCCCTGGAGAGCGACCCGCTCGGTAAAGGCGACGTTTGCACCGGCGGGGACATCGGCGAGGTCCCGCCGAGCAAAGGGGGCGACCCCGTCTCCGTCATTCGCCGCGGCAGGAAATGCGCCATCGCGGTCTGCGTGGACTGGCTCCCGACGCGGCCAGACCTGATCGAGGCGCGCTCGAGACTCGACGGCGGCGTCCTCGGGCGCAGCTGCGACCTCCGCTTCGACTGCCATGCGGGCGCCGTCATCGCAGCATGGCAAGCAGAACAGGAGCGCGCGCCTTCCGCCAATTCGCAGGCGCGGGGGCGCCGCGCAGCTGCGAGTGCATCGAGGGCCCGAAAGGCCCCCGCGACGGCGCGGGCCTCCTCGATCGCGACTGGCCGCTGGGCCCCGGGCCTCCAGAAGATCCCGGGCTGGCCTGGCTTGAGGGCCGAACGCGTCGAGGAGATCGCGCTGGCCCTGGGCGCCCCAGCGGCCGCGCAGCGCGCCCCGTGCGAGTTGGCGACGCAGGCGCGCGTGGCCGCGGCCGACCCGGGCGAGCCGTCAGGTCACGAAACAGGGAGGTCTACTGGCTGTCTTTAGGGCGGGTTTTAGTTGAGTCAGTTGAGCGTTTCCATGCGATGATGCCGACGCCGATGGCGATGATGGTGGCCGTCCAATTTTACATGGGCAATCAATATCATCACCATTCCCATCATCACCACCACCATCAATATCATCATCATCGCCGTCGCCATCTTCTTCCGTAGGACTCGGCCCAAGCCAGGCTCGATGGGGGCCATGCTCGAGGCGGCCGCAGGGCTCGAAGGGGCCGCGCGGCCCCCTCGAGCCCTGCGGCCGAGGCTTGTGGCCCGCGACCCCCTTGAGATCAATGCTACGCTGACGCAGACTCGTCTGTGCCAAAACCTAACGGATGCTGCGACAGACGTGGGTTTCTACGATGTCAAAGATGCGAGGTTGCGTACCATCTTCGAGGGGCAAGGCCTCGCCCGCCGTGGGCCTGCGCTGGGCGGGGGGGATTTCGGGCGCTACATCGAGTCACTGCTTCTGCTCATGGTCGCGGGGCGGGGCGCCCTGCGGGCGCTCGGGGGCCGCGCGGAAGCGAACAGGGCGAAGCTGAGGGAGATCCTGTCAAGGCGCAACTTCCTGATGCGGCCGTTCCACCTGTGCTGCAACACGAAGCAGATGCGGCAGTGCGGTCGCTTCAAGAAGCGCCGAGGCATCGCGCATTCGAGGGGCCACGAGTGCATGTTCGTTTGTTACAAGGGCCGCTTGCCGAAGGCGCTTGCGAAGACGAGGGCGTGCGTGGACGCGGGCAGCCCCGTTTTCAACGAGGTGGTGCGGAATGCGCCTGTCCTCCCGCAGAGGAACCGCGCCCTCGTGCCCCGTGCAATTCGGGAGACCAGCTAGTCTTCGATGGTCGGCGTCGGCGTCGCCGAGGCAGGGGCCCGCGAGCTCCCAGAGGAACGGGCCCCGCCCTGCGACGGCGAGGAAGCTGCAACGGCGGACGCGAATGCAGAGGCGGCCGAGGGAGCTGCAACAATTGCGCCCGAGAAGGCTCTCGTGACTGCGGCCCCGAGGAAGCGGAAGCTCTGCCGTCAGCTCACGGGCGCCGAGGTGCCGTGGTTCCCCCGCGACAGCGACGTCGAGCTCCTCGACGAATTGTGCCGCGAGGCGGGGGGGCCTCGGCGGGTGTACTTCGGCGCGCCTGCGCCCGGGGCGGGCGTTCACGGTTGCGTCGAGATGGGCCGCGGCATCTTGACCTCGTGTTACGACGAACGCCACAGGAAGCACTTGACCCCGTCTCTCGTGGAGCGGGCGGTCGAGGGCGTGCTCGGCAGCAACGCCGTGGTCTTCGCAGATGAGGCTTTGGCCGCGCGCTCTGCGCTGTTCAAGGCGACAGAGGAAGACGCGAAGGAGGAGACGAAGGACGACCATATGGAGGAGAAGAAGCAGGGCGACAAGAAGGATAACACTAATGACGACACGAAGAAGCCTCCGAAGAAGAGGAATGCCAAGACGGAGATCAAGAAGGCCGACGGCGACTCGTCCGAGGACTCGGCCTCCGACTCGTTCTCGGACTCAGCGCAGTAGAAGAAGAGGTCGGGGAAGCATTGAGCTGCGCCAGCTGCGGCAGCTGCAACAGCCCCTTTCGGGTGCGCTTTGGCACAGGCAGGGATCGGATGCCGCGCTTGTTGCCCATCGCCCAAAACAGGGCGCCCATTGCCCATTGCCCCTGGCGCGAGTGCGCTGGGGCATCGGAGCTTCTGAGCGGGCGCTGCGGCAGGCTGTTCGAGAGATCCGCGCGCTGTCGGCGTCGCCCCCGCGGCGTCGCCCGTGAACAGCGGCTGGCAGCGCGTTCGCGGCGTGCGCGGGCAGCTCGGTGCGGGTCGCGCAGAGTGAGGGTGAGCAACCTTCCCCAGGGTGCCCTTGCATCATTCAGTTTGGCCTTGCGTCCTCAAGTTTCGCATTTGGGTAGCGCTGCACCCCGTGGGCCCCCGAGGCACTTGCGTCCATGCTGCGCGGCCTAGGGGCCATCCAGAGGGATCTGCAGGAGGGAATGCCAGGGCACTGGTCGGACAGTGGGCAGGCGAAGAGAGGGGGCGGGCGAGGGGGGGGGCCGCCCGCGGGGGGAGGGGGGCGGGGGCGAGGGCCCGCAGCCGCGTCGGTTCAATGCCGCTTTAACAGCCATGAGGGCGCTTCGAGGCGCGCGGCCTCAGCGGGCTGGCGGCGATGCCCCCCAGGGAGGAGAAGGACAATGAGAAGGGCCTCGGTCGCGATCGGAACGCGGCGAGGCTTCCAGGCGGGGCTTCTACTTCAAATGCGACCAGAAGAAGAACCTCGAAGTCATGGGGAAGTTGAGGGGCGCCATCCCACGACGCAGAGCCAGGGTGCCAGGAGGGGCAAAATTCTGGCGCTGGAAAAGGTCTCGGGCCTTCGCGGGGAGAGTGCTGGCCCAATCCACTCTCCGTAGATACCTGCACTCGGATCTTGGGGCTTGCGCAGGGCGGCGACTGGAAGACCTTCGCGACGGATCCTGCGGGGGTGGCAGGCGCGAAGAAAGAGGCTGCAACAGTTGGGGAGGCAGCCGCGGACTTCGACCTGTAGAGCGTCATCGGGGGCGCGCTGCCCGTCGGAGATGCGCCCCCGCCGGGGCCAGCTACGCCAGCGGCAGCTGGGGGGGCGTCTAGTTCGGGGGCGATCGCCTCGGGCGCTGCAACATCTGAGGCCCGCAGGCCTGCCAATGTCAGCGAACTGAAGCTCGAATCGGCGACGCAGATGCACAGGGCCCAGGATCGGAGTAAGTATGAGGACCTGCCACATACTTACCAAGTGGACTAGGGGGCGGTGCTGGGGGAGGGAACTTACGGCCAGGTGTTTCTGGGAGAGGAAACGAGTCCGTCGGGATCAGACGACGCAGGCGGCCCTGCCGTCAAGATGCTGCGGGGCGATCCGGCTGCGGCTGCTGCGGAGGGATTCAGTTGCAATGCGGCCTGGGCGGCTGATGAGGAGGTCAGGCGACGCGTTGCCCTGGGCTTGCGCCCGAACGTCGTTCGGTTAGTAGTCGCGGGCCTGTTCGGGCAGTTGACGGCCGAGAGACAGCCAGGACTGCAACAGTCGCAGCGCAAGACCTGGGACTGGTCGGTCCACATCGGCCTCGTGTTCGAGCTGCGCGAGATCGACGTGCGCCAGTTCCTCCACAAGTCCGCCTTCGCACAGGGCGGCACGCGACGCGTCTTGACCAGCGTTCTCGACGGGCTTCAGTTCGTCCACGGGGGAGGCTGCGTTCATTGCGACGAAGCCAGCAGACATCCCCATGCGAGTGGCGATCCACTTGCACGGTTGCTTCGAGAAAGAGCCGCTGACACAGCGGGCGCACGGGGAATGGGACCCAGTGGCGCCGCCCCCCCAGAGCGAGACGCAGTTGCAGTGCCAGGCCCCGAGATCCTCCGAGGCGCGCGGGCGAAGCACTGTTGGCTGCAACAGCTGGGGGGCCAGGGTTGAGTTCTCACCGCTTTGGTCAGAGCTCGATTGACATCTGACCGATTTTGTTAGATCTCCCTTTGAGCTCCAAACCCCCTTGGTTAGAGCTCGACTTGAGATCTAGCCGACCTTGTTGGATCTCGTTTCGAGCTTTAACCACCTTGGTTAGAGCTCGTTTGGAGATCTAACCGACCTGGTTAGATGTCGATTTGAGTTCTAACCGCTCTTGTTAGATCTCGACTTGAACTGTAACATGCCACGTTAGATCTGGATGCGAGCTCTAGCCTCGCCAACTTTGTTAGATCTCAGTTTGCGCTCTAACCGACCATGTTAGGTCTCAATGCGAGCTCTAGCCGCGCTTGTCCGACATCGATTGAAACCCCACTGCCATGGTGGGAACTAGAATCTCCAACCCACCCCTCCCCCAGCCAGGGGTCGTCGTCCGGCTGCAACTCTCTTCCCTTCCCCCTGGAGGTCGCCAGCCTCGCTCCCCTCTCCTCTTTCCACCCCTCTCTTCAGGTGGTGATCGGCGATCCCGGCTGCGTGGAGATGGCGGGCCACCGCGTCAGGGTGAACGAGAAGGCGTAGCCCACCGACCACGAGATCCACGTGGGCACGCCGCAGCACAGGCCTCCAGACGTCTGCTGAGGGAACCAGCGCTTCGCAGAAGAGTTCGACGCGTGGCCCCCCGGGTGCGCGGCCGCGGAGTTGCACTCACGTCAGCCGCTCTTCCTCCCAGAGAGGCCGACTCCCATGGACGTGGCGCAGGCCATCGCGGAGATCGCGTGGCGGCTAAGGGGCTGGAACAGCTCGGATGCCGGAGTGCCCAGCCACGTGGTTGGATTCCTTGCCGTTCTTCAACGAGTGGTACAAGCAGTCGGGCCAGGCTTGGCTGACGCCCGAGAGCGCGCCTCGAAGGCTCGCGCCGTCGTTGCCCCCTGCGCGTCTCGAAGGCTGCCCCAAAGGCCTCGCCGAGCTCATCCGAAAATGTTTGGTGTGGCACCCGTCCGCCAGAAAGGCCGCCGCCGAGGCCGGCGCCCAGAGCTCCCTGCAGGTTCGGAACGGTAGCCGAGGCAGACCTTGACCCAGATTTGCTCCACTTCTTGCAGACATGCCCCAGCTGGAACAGCCTGGCCGAGAGGCGCCTGCAGACGGGAGCTACCGAGTCGAAATGCGCGCGGGAGGACGAGGCGGCCCTGGGCATGAAAACCGAGATCGCAGGCACCGTGGACGAAGATGGCCCTTCGAAGTGCCGCAGAATGAACAGCGACGCGAACTTGCAGCTGATCCCGTCGAAGCGCTTCGCCGCTTTCGTGCGAGCGATTCGGAAACAGTGGCGCCCTTGACTGGAACAGCTGGGATACAAGATGCGCGAGGCAATCGAGCACGACCGTATGCCATGGGCCATTGGAGATCTACGAGAAGAACGGGGCGCCCATCTTGAAGGATAACTTCGCCGACAATGCGTTCACCTATGCCTCCATCCAGCTCGTGCAGCCAGGGGCGCGGGGCGATGGGTGGCACGCCGACGGCTGGTGCAGCCTGTTGCACGCGTCGGTGACGCCGTTCGGGACACGCTCCGTGGAAGTGAAGGTTGAGGGCCAACCACAAGTCACCATCGAACAAGTGCCTGGCTCGTTCTACGTGGGCAACCTCTCGGCCCTCGAGCACAACGCCCCCCGCCACGAGGAGTGCAAGCACACCTTCGATGGGGCGGCTGCAACAGCCAGGGGCGACGACGGAGCGGCTGACCAGAACCATCGCCTGCAGATCGCCATGATGGTCCGCTCCGACGCGTCCCGCGACTTCAGGGCGCGCAAGATCAACTCCACGCCTGGCCCTAAGGAGTTCTTCCACGTCGTCAACTACGCCGTGGCCGAGCGCTTGCCCGATGTCCCCGTGGCGCTCCCTGACCTGGCCGAGGTGCTGACCGAACTTGCGCGCGCTGACCGCATCGGGCAGCGACTTGCTACCGCTGCTGCTGGTGATAGCGACTAGGCACCGCTGGCGGCTCGACTGTGACTTTCCTAGACATTTTCTGACGGAGAGCTCGAGTTTCGATGGCTTCAATAACGCGGCGGAGAGGGGGGCCCTTGGGCTCATGGATGCTAGCGGGCGCCACGTCAGCCCGACGCTCACCGACCCTGTTGCCGTATTTGCGGCCGACGACCTGGGGAACGAGTATGGTGTGCATGCTGTTGGCGGCCTGTTGGCCCTGGATGCTGTTCGGATGCTGGTCATGTTGGAACAGCTAGGCTAGCTTGTCCAGCATGACCAGCACATGAAACATATCATCGTCATCATGAACGTCATCTTTATCATCATCAACGTCAGCGTCATCTTCATAATCAGCTACGCCATCGCCATATTTCACGTTATCGCCATCAGTAACGTCATCGTTTCCAAGCCGTCACCATCGTCATGCATGTCATCATTTACGCTGACACTATACGATGATGATGGTGACGGTGACGACGATGACGATGGCGATGGCGATGCAAAAACCATGATGATGACGAGGGCGATTACGAGGACGATGATGCTGATAACGTTGATGATAAGCATGGTTTCGAGGTTGAGTCGGTTGAATCCGAAAAGCCCGCCCTGAAGACAGTCAGTCTACGAGGCAGCCAGACGGCCCCTCGAAGGCTGGTTTGGGGCATGGGGCAGAGCTGGCCACGGCGACGACTTTTGCTGCGTCGCAGCGAGGCAGCCCATTTGCCCCCTCGGGCCGCTGTGCGCGCTCCTCCTTCGCGGAGCAGCGGGCCTGGGGGCAGACTTGAAAACGGAACTGGGGAAAGGGGTCGCAGCGGGCATCCTGCGCGAGATTGCCCCGGCAGGAAGCGCTCTTCGAAGAGCTGGCGAAGTGGGCCCTCGACCAGGAGGCGGCCGACTGGGCCGCCCCAGGATCGGCCGACTGCGCGGCGCGGAGGACCGCGGCGACGTGCTCTAGGAGCGCCTTGCGGACGAGGCGAAGGCGCGCAGGTCGGTCAGGATGTCCATGGGGCGGCTGCGCAACCGCTTCCGCGGCCACTGCGCCGTGGCGGCGTTGGCGGCCCCGGAGAGCGCCGGCCAGGGGGCTCCCGCGGGGCCTGCGCCACCTCGTCGAGCGCGTGCCACTTCAGTTCCGCGGCCGCCGCGTGGATCCTGAGGGGCTCGACGAAGTTCGACGTCTTCGCGTTGCTGAGGTCGTCCGCCCCCTGATTCTCCTCGCGCGGAGGTCAATCCAAGCCCGGCGCCATCTCGCGCGGCCTCAGCTCCTCCGAGAGCTCGACGAAGAGGACTGCAAGCGGCCACTTGGTCGACATGGCCCTGGAAGGCGCGCGGGCGCCCCCCGAGTTGTCCGTCGACCCCGCCACCTCGAGGCTCGCCCTCTGGCGGAGCGCCCCGAGCCTCGAGATGGGCTTGGCGCGGGGGATCGCGCCGAGGAGTTCCAGCGCCACGATTGCCCTGTTCGGATCGTCTGTCTTGGCCCACGCCCGCGGGGGCCCGGCCTTCTCCGCCTCCAGCGCGCGCCAGCGGGCTTCTTGGGCGCGGCCGCCCAGCGGTGCTTCCCAGCCGGCAGCGCCCCGCCGCTGCCTGCGCGCCCGGGCGGACATGGTCGGTGCTCTCGGCGTCGAACTTGATGGGCGCTTCCAGTCTCCGCCTCCCTGCCAGCTTGCCGACGCGCGCAGGCGCGAGCCTGATCGCCCAGGGCGCGGACGCCCGTGCCAAGTCTGCCCTCGCGACGCCGGCGAGCTTGGCGCGCGACCCCAAGGGCGGATGCTCCCAGACGAGGGCCCTCTCTGCGAGGCCTGAGCGCCCCAATCTCGACGCCATCTCGCTCGCGCAGATGGCGCCGCGCCCGACCGCCTCCAGGCGCCGGGCCGCCAGCCGCTTCGCCTTTCCGGCCGAAGGGTCCACGGCGCAGATGGCGCAGTCGCAGTTGAGGCCAATCCAACCCACCTCGAGGCCGCCCCGCGCCCGGGCACCCTGCGCCGGGAAGGCCAATCGCTGTTCATCAAGCAGAAGATCGCCCGCCGCGCGGCGCCGGGCGGCCTGCTGGCCCACCATTCCGACGCGCTGGAGATGCCGAAGGTGCCGACGGCGTTACAGCAGATCACGCCTTCGAGCTCGCAGTCCAACGCGCGCCGCCCGTCTTCGCGGATCGTGCTGAGCCGATGCGCGCCCTTGACGTCGGCGACGAGCGAGAAAATGCCTTCGCGCCGGTCCCTGTAGTAGCTAATCAATAATTATTCCGCGCGGCCATCCTCTGGCGGCGCCAGCACGCGGCCCGGTAGTTCGCGGTGACCCCGCGCGCGCCGTCGCGCGCGAGTCGCCCCTCGCCGCTCGCGAGGAGCGGGCGGCCGCAGCGGGGGAGGCGCCCGCGTCGGGGGGGCGACCGCAGGCACCGCGGGCGACGTGCGCGATTGCGGCCGCGGTGACAGCTCCGCTCTGGCGCGTCCCAGACAGCGTCGCACAGGTGGGGCTGGCTGGCGACGAGCGCCAGCAGCGTCGGGGCCCCACGCGACGCTGCGGGACGGGGGCCCGACCGCGGGATCTATAGCGTGCCTTCGGGGTAGCCTTGAACCCCCAACCCCTGGTGGGCGCCGCCGCGGCGGGGGGCCCTTTCCTGTCCGCGGGCCTCCGTCATGCCGCTGCGGGCGGGGGCGGGGGTCCTGGGCGGGATGGGTGCCTCAATCGCGGTGTGCCCATACGGAGGGTGAACGGGGCTTCGGGGCCGCGCCCGCGCTGCGCTTTTGCGCGCGCGCGCGGCGCGGCGCGGGCGGAGGCGGTGGTGCCGTGAGAAACGGGAGAAATTGAGCGAGGTGACGTGGGGCATCGCTCGGCCTAGGCAACCCCCCTTTGCCCTGGCCGCCCGAGCGGGGCGGGCGGCCCTCCCCGCGGGTTTGGGCGAAGGAGCGGGTGCCAGGCCGATGGAGGGGCCCGCGGCAATGGGGACAGGCCCCGCGCTCGCCACGCCTGGGGGGGTGCCTGAGATCCGCTTCGTCCTCTTTGGGCCCCCCCCCCCCCCCGGGGGCATCAATTTCCCGGGAGTGGCAGGGGCATTGGGCCCGAGAGCCGCCGCCCGTCAAAGAAACATCGCCGCCATCTCCTGCCCTCCTTTTTGCCGCCGTCGCACCGCTGCTAGGGCTGATCGAGGGCCGCGCAAGTGTATTCATCGTCCTCTCTGCCCGGCGTCTGTGGCTCTTTGGGCTCGGGCGTTCGGCCGATGTTCAACAGCCCACCCACCACCTTGGGGAAGCAAGTTCCTGGGAGTGGCAGGGGCCCTGCGCCAGGGCCCCCCCCCCGGGACTGCCACCGGTAAAAGAAGCATGTCCGTCATGTCGTACCGTTTTTTACCGCTGTCGCACCGCTACGATGACACCGGAGAAAAAACCCAATCATATTCTTGTTGGGGCTATGGGGCTGTAGGGTTATAAATCTATAAGGTTATGAGGCTATTGGGCTATTGGGCTACAAGGCTATAGGGCTATAGGGTTGTAGAGCTATAGGGCTATAGGGCTATAAGGCTTTGGGGCTATCGGGATATAGGGCTATAGGGCTATTGGGCTATAGGGCTATAGGGTTATAGGGCTATTTGGCTATAAAACTATAGGGCTATAGGGTTATAGGGCTATTGGGCTATTGGGCAATATGCTATTGGGGTATTGGGCACCCCGGGCGCCCGGGCACCCGGGCACCCGGGCCCGGCCACCGAAATCGGCCACGCGCCTCACTGGCCACCCGGGCACCCGGGCACCGCCGGGCACCCGGGCATCTGGGCACCCGGGCCCGGCCACCGAAATCGGCGACCCACCTCAGCTAAACCTTTAATCCGCTAGGACCCCTACAAAGGCAAGTTCTGATTGGGGAACTACTCATCGGGGAAACAGTTTCAGACGTATGAACCCTACATGCACCGTACAAGAATGCAGGCCTGCATACATCATTATATGGTTTACGCACGGCTACGGAAGTGTACCCCCGCAGGCATATTATGTTACATTTGCCAAACACAACGTGCCATCATAATTTGAATCGTTTCGCACACGATCCACGTCTATAGCCTTGCATACCGCACAACATGAGTATGTAAATGCACACACAGTCCAAACACTTACCCTACGTAGCTGGTGCCCTACATACATGTACCTTGCATTCCATGACATACAGTATCTACGGGTGTTGCTTAAACCTTGCATATTGAATCCAACTTTGTAACCCTACACGCGCTTTAGCGTGATGTACGACTATTTAGATCATCGTCATCATCATCATCATCCAGACCTTCATCCCGCATACCGTGTACCCCAGATTCCTGTACCACGCCTACAAACTAGTGCACCCGTTCATAGTACCAAACGTAAATACACCACCCAAGCATGCAACATCACAGACGTCATAAAATGATATTTGCAAGGGTTGGCACCAGTAGCACATACATATATATATATATGTGTAGATGTATGTATGTATGTATGTATGTATGTATGTATGCATGTATGTATGTATGTATGTATGTATTGAGGCGCGCCGCGGTGTCACAACAGGAAGGTTCGGTCGGACATGCCAAGAACCCATGGTTCATGGTCAAGGTTCATGGTGCTTGACCATGAACCATGGTATCTTGACCATGAACCATGGTATCTTGACCATGGTTCCTTGTCGGTAATTCTATGGTTGGGGAGTCGCAATTCAAGGTTGTCGTTTCGCATATTGGCCACATGTCCCGCGATTCGCTCTCAGTGGCTCCCTTTTGTATGTGTGTTTTGGCGTCGACGCTTTGCCCTTTGCCCTTTGCCCTCTGCCTCTTACACGGGATGAGGGGGGAGGATGGCGAGAGGGAGGAAAGAGTTGCAAATGCCAATCACGTTTGCCCGAAACCCGAAGCCCACCAAAGGCGATCCCATCGCTACATCAAACCCCAGAAATAGTAAACCAAAACAAAATTTATAGGATTGTGGTCCTGGGGGGGGGCCTCCGTCAAAGCGCTGTCGGAATGCTAACCCTAGTAGTGGCCGATGCGGCGCGTAGGCCTCTGCCCGAGATCTTCGGGCTTGCCGTTCCCCCTTGGCTTCGGTCCAGGAAGTTGCGACTCTGGGACCCGAGTTGGCGTCGCCCTGCCGTGCCCAACTAATCCACGGCTTCCCTCCGTCCCAAAGCCCTCGTCTTCTGCCTCCCTCCGCCTCCCTCGCCCGCTTCGCTCCGCCGGCCGTGGTGAAGCCATTTTGGCTCAAACATGTCCCTTGTGGAACTCGCGCTGCAAGTTGCACCGGCAGACGCCGACGCGCAGGATGCCGCAGCTCTGGTTCCAGCCGAGCCCGCTTCGCTCGCGGAGTTGGCCGTGTGGAGCCCTAGGGCCGATGCAGTGCGGGTGCCGCCGCAGCGAGTGGCGCGCGCGGCGAGAGGCGCTACATCAGTTTGCTCGCGGACCAGACGTCGTTGGGCTGAAAAGATCAGAGGGCACAAACTCACGAAGTACGAATCGGGCGCCAGAGGCGCGTTGGTCACGAAGGAACGGCACCGTCAGAAGGAGCCTCTTCTCGAACTCGCTCGTTCCCATGAAGTTTCGCAACGCCTTCGCCCAAGTGCTTTCACCAGGCAGTGGCACACGGCAGAACAACTGGTCCACGACGCATTTTTCAAACATGTTACGGCTAGTACTGGCGACGACAATGGTGGCGTTGATTTGCGCAAATCGGTCCTCGATGCAAAAGCTTTGGTCGCAGACGCGGTCCTCAACCATCAATTCAGGTCTGTGAAACTTGCAGGTGGAAGCGAGTGGGAAGTCTTGTTCTGGGGTTGGGACTCCACGCCAGAGAGATCACGACGGAAAGTACTTGTCAGTGGGGCACCGATAGAGTGCACCAAATCATGTACGACACATGCCGAGCATCTTGTTCAGATTGGGCAATTATTCCGACCTGGTGAGGGAGAGGAAATCATATCACTGCCCACGGTGATTGACAACACGCGATCTGGCACAGTGCTCTCGGCTTTGCAGCTGCGTTGGGACGATTGCGGCGTCCACCCATGCACCTTGGCAGTTCGGACCAAATTGTTGCTTCTCGCTTTCGTGGTGGACGCAGCTGGCTCCAACTTGAAAATTATTCGTTGGATGAAACACGTGTTGCCCGATAATTGCATCTTGCTGTTTATCATTTGTGGACTGCATCAAGCAATGCGAGTTGTGCATGATATGGACGGTGGCAGCGTGATGAATAGCTTGTATTCTCTTGGCAAGGTGATGACGTGGGAATCGAATCATCTCGCATTCGCGAGAAACGTAGTATCAGTTGTTCGATCCAATTTCGAGTTCATCGAAGGTGAACTTCCGCCTGTTCGCGACGCAGACAGTTTCGAGGTGAAGTTGGTGCAATACTGTTTGCAGATTGACTTGCTAAGCTCGCCACCTGCGTCTGAGAGCATCGTTGCGAGAAAATCCCGAGCAGCAGCTGTATTCTTGAACGGCGACTGGAGGCAGTCACGCATTCAACATTACTGCCGCGGCTGCTGCACGAACAGAGCTGCATCGGAGGACAAAGCAATCGTCAAAGTTCTTGACCTTTTGGACCACGAGATGCCACCGATTCCTGCTCTGAGCCGATGGGGTAAACAACAGCCAGCTGCTGCATATTGGTATTTGGGGATTCGGTGCCACAACATCTTCAAGGAGGCGTTCGTGCCGATGTTTGAGGGGCTGGAGGAACGCCCACCTATCCTGCATATCGGATTTCTCCCTGTGCAATTGTTCCAGCATTCACTTCTAGTGGCCATTCGCTGTTCTTGGAATCCGTCCCATCAGTGCTGCTGTTCATGCTGCTGCGCCTGCGGCTCCTGCTGCTGATGCGTTCTGCTGCTGCATCTCTGCAAGTCCCCATTCACCTACCCTCCTCCTAATCGTCTTGCATCTCCTCGCAATCCTCGTCCTACTCCTCATCCCGCTACTCCTTTGCCTGGAGCCTCCGCCTGCCCCTCGCCCGTTATCGCCCTCTCCGCATCACCCCCCCTAACACCCTTGCGAGACTTTCGAAATCTTGAAGAACAGGTGAGTATGCATGTGTGCTTTCCCCAGGAAGTAGCAGTTTACACGTTGACATTTGACACCTGTTGGTTGCTTTCATCCTGTTTATCCTTTGTTGACGCTTCTGCCTCCGCCCCTGCCACCGTCGCGAGGACGACCTTGCCAGGGTGATGTCCGATGGCGCGGAGGCAATTCGTGATGCGTTTGGTTTACCGGCTGGCACGGCGACGATCAATGATTGCAGAGACGAATTCAGGGCTCGTCGACTTGCCGGCCAGAGGTTCATCGGAAGCAAGGAAGAGAATAACGCCCTCGGCATTCATCTGATCGCGCTCAATCCTCTGAACCACCTGGTGTCTGGGCTCATGGGTAACGACAGCGAGAGTAAGTGCCCGGTAGGTTTCGACAGAACTGAGCGGCCACCTAAATTCGATCTGCATCGGCGGCGCGCCATGCGCGTCTACTATGAATACTCTCGACTTCTACTGGAGCCCGTCGACGTCGCGAGAGGCAGCTGGTCACTCCTGTCCATGGACGAACCGTCGCAAGATCTTTCGCTCGACATCCGAGCGGTCGTGCCGAGGAGCATGACGGGCGTGCTCATGAGGACCATCATGCCCTACACGTCTCCTTTCGAGGATGGGTTGACGATGCCCTTCGAGTTACTTATGTTACCATGGTGCCCTGCTGGCGATCGTAGAGGTAGGGCAGATGTTTTTTTCAACCATACGCCCGAGTATTGCTTGGACTACTTCGCTTTAAAGGTCAAGAGACATGCAGGCACCGTAGATGGCCTGTGCAACTCTGACATCATTGCGGCCATCAAGCGAGCCGCGAGCACTTCAGTTCATTCCCAATTTCTCGAATCACGGCATGGACGATCTCGGCAGTACAGGGCGGTGAGATCCCAAGTGAGGGGTTTGAGACATCAAAGTTCCCAGTATGTTATCCGAGAAGTGCACCGGCTACATAGGGTCCACTTGAAATGGAGGTGCGGTGACAAGAAGAGAAGGTGCCGACGATTTTTCGGGCGGCCTACAAAGGATCTGCAGCGAGCAGTGGGCCGACGGCGGGCTCGAATCCAGTACCCGAACCACCGTGCACACTTGCGCAAGCTCGAACACGGACCCACGACGAAGGAGGAGGCCAAGACATTGAGGGACCAGTGGCGACGTGAGTTCGATGCCATGTCGAAGGAGGAGCAGGATATATTTGCCTCATCTCAGTTCGTCGTCAACGCTTGCGATTCTATCATCCCCGCAGATGTGGCAGCAAACATTCAACAGATTGGGCATTTCAAATGCGGGAGCGGTGATCAAGTGCTTAACCCAACACTGCTGTCTGAAAGGGTGCGTGATCTTGGCTTCCCGACTGTCTTTGACGGGCCCGACAGGCAACCTGAGGGTCGGTTGACAGAGATTGCGCTCAAAGCTTTTCCTGAGGATGCTCTTATCTTACGCAATGCGCAGGGGCTTCCAGAGTTGGGCGAGGAGTCAGAGCTGGGAGCGCACCTGAGCTGTGACCAGAAGCATTACGGGTTTTGCGAACATCTCCATGCCGGCCGCGCAGTGCAAGTGAAGCAGCTTCATGGGTGGCTTTCGCACGTGGCCAGCTACGCCAAGAGAAGCCGCAACGAGTATCGTCAGAAACACCTTTGTATTTCCATAGATGTGACAGGGCCTAATTGCAACAACTTTACAATATTGTACATCAGGTCTTTGTTGCAAGTCGCGACTCAGCAGCACTTGGACATGTTCGCTATCGGTGACGAGTGTGACGACGAACGTGGTGACGGGCGGAGGATCATCCGCTTGGCTTTCAAGGATGACAACACCTCCTTGATGATCAAGAATAGCTGGGCAATTGCAGCAGTGCTTTCAGATGCGGACACAGTTGTTTCACATAGGATTATTTATGATATTGACCCCGTGGACCTCACCGTCATGTATATCAAAGAGCGGATCCCTTTTGAAGGTGGCGCTGACTGGTTGAAGGGGCCGCCCGCCAAATCCAGAAAGGAGAAACCTATATTCTAGACGCTTCGCGTAACCACGTCCCCCACCAGCCCATCCAGGAATGATGGTAAGACGTCGTACCCCAAGAGGGGCATAATAGAGGAGCGAGACTTTCCAAACGCATGTGAAACGTCAGCCAGCCGTCGGTAAAGCAAAAAACAGGGGCAGGATGGAGGAGGAATTGGAGGAGCAGGAGGATGAGGATGAGGAAGAGGAACAGGAGGAGGAGGAGGAGGAGGAGGAGGAGAGGAGGAGGAGGGAGGGGAGGAGGATGATAAAGAGGGAGAGGGGGGGGAGGAGGAAGACGGAGGAGGAGGAGGAGAAAAGGATACTGAATAGGCGGATGAGGAGGAGGAGGAGAGGAGGAAAAACATGGTCAAGCCGCCAAGCCCGTGCGGTCAAGTCCCCCTTCCGTTTTACCTCCTCCTGGAGGAGGAGAAACGTGGTCAAGTCACGACCCCCTCAGTTTTTCCTCCTCCTCCTCCTCCTCCTCCTCCTCCTCCTCCTCCTCCTCCTCCTCCTCCTCCTTGTGCGAGGAGGAGGAAACACGTGGTCAAGTCCCCTTTCTGTTTGTCCTCCTCCTCCTCCTCCTCTTCCTCCTCCTCCTCCTCCTCCTGAAGAGGAGGAAGAACGTGGTTGAGTCCCCCGCGTTTTTCCTCCTCCCCGTCCTCCTCCTAGGAAGGGGGAGGACAACAACGTGGAGGAGGAAAAACGCTGTCAAGTAGGAGGAGGAGGAGGAGGGGGATGCCATCTTGAGACCATCTAAGAGGAGACTGATCAAATGAAGGGCCGTACGTTATGCATTAGCCCCCCACCATGAGGCCAACATGTCGCCAACACCTTTAGCCAAATCGATGACTTTGATTGCCTTTCCCAAACCCATCTTAGACGCCCCAACCCCACCGCGCAACGCCTTCTCAGGGCCCGAGTGGAGAGGGTAGGGGGAAGGTAATCGGCAATCCCTAAGGCCCTTCCCCGTAGGTTAGAAGAGGAACTATCAAAATCACTCACGCCCTCAAGGGCTGGTAGGATTGAAGCGCAGTGGGGCCCAGTGGAAAGCGCTCAGCGCTCTGGGCAGGGGCTGCGGCCGAGGGGGCTCTCGGAAGAGAGCGGCGTCGACGGCGCCCGCCGGGGCTGTCGGGGCCAGCGCCCACGGACGACCAGCCAAGGCTGGAGGGATGTCGCTCGTGCGTTGACGTCGGATCAGCCAAGCCCGTCTCGGCATAGGTTTCGATCAGTGCGCGGGCAGTCCCAGCCAGAGCCCGCATGCCGATCGTTTGCCGGGGATGGGCTTGGCGGCCAGGGTCAGCGTCGGTACATCCTTGGCGTTCCGTAAGGCTGGCCGCTTCGAGGTCGTGGCCGAGCAGCGGCGGCTACTCGCTGCTGCCCCTGCAGGGCCTGTGGAGGATGACGGCGATGTCCTGGATGACGGCGATGAGGCGGCGAGTCGGTGCACGTCGGACCGGCATTCGGACGAGGACAGCAGCGACGGCGAGGGCCAGGACCCCCGCTTTCTCCTTGTCTTCTGGACTGCAGTGTCAGAGAGAGGGGGTGGGTGAGAGTTTGTTATGTCTCTATTTCTGTAGTGCATTGTGCATTATCATGTCTCGGGATCCCCCCCATGGGGGACGAAACACATGCTTGTTCTGTCTGGTATTTAGCATCCCCTCCAACCCCCCCAGTCCTCTTCCTCCTCCTCCTCCTCCTCCTCCTCCTCCTCCCTCGCCCTTCTCCTCCTCCTCCTCCTCCTCGCCCTCCTCCTCCTCCTCCTTCTCCTCCTCCTCCTCCTCCTCCTCCTCCTCCCTCGCCCTTCTCACCCTCCCCCTCACTCTCCTCCTCCGCCCTTCGCTCGAGTGCTCCTCCTCGTCCTGCCCCTGCTCCTCCTTCTCGTCTACCAACCCCTCCCCCCCTCTTCCGCTCCCGCCCGTCAACGGCGCCCAGGACGACGCGGGCGACGGGGTTGTTGAGGCGAAGCCGGCGGCGGCGGCGCTGCCAGAACCTGCTCCACCTGCCCCGCCGCCGCCCCCCCCGGCGCCTCCCGTGCTGCCCCCGCCGCCAGTTTGTTTCCAGAAGTTAGAGCACGGTGGTTACGTCATGGCATCAGCCGACGTTCCACACGAGAAGAAGGCATCTAAGGCAGCAGGCCGCATCACCGAATGGCCGAATAATCGACCTACGAGTGTGTCAGCAGTTTGTTATATCCACGGGACGTCCAAATGCAAAGGCGTGTGGCCGTCCCACAGGGCCCCATCTAAAGAGGCCTTGATCAAGTGGATCCGGAGGGGCCCTGGGATTTCAAGGGAAGACCACCTCAAGTCTTTGCCTGTGTAGCTCGGCCACCAGGGGTCGCGGCCGAGGTGCCGACGGCCGAAGGGGCCCACCTGGGGGATGGCGGATAGAGAAGCAGAGAGATTGACAGAGAGAGAGAGAGAGAGAGAGAGAGAGAGAGAGAGAGAGAGAGAGAGAGAGAGAGAGACATAAATACACAGAGAGAGAGAGAAATAGGCAGAAATCCATAAAAGGCATTATATATATGTATATATGCAGATGCAAAATATTTACACATCAAGATATATAGTTATTATGCGTACAATAATTATAACTATATACTATATATCGGAGGTTGGGGGGGGGTGAGTCCGACGTGAAACGGAGACCCCCCCTACCGGGAAATCGATTTCGGTTTCGGGCTCGCGTCGCGCGTGCCGCGCGCGCGCGGGCGAGGCGAAGCTGCGTGGGCGGGCGAGAGGAAATCCTGGAATCCTCCTGTCACTGGGCCGCGGCCGGACCAAATGTAACTCTTCTGGCGGCCAGCGCCGCGCGGTGCCCCGCCGGTGTCCCGCGGGTGTCCCGAAATCCTCTTCTGGGTGGGCCGCAGCCGGACCAAATGCTTCTCCTCCTGCGGCAGGTGCCGCGCGATGTCCCGCCGCTGTTCTGCGGTGTCCCGCGGTGCCCCGCGGTGTCCCGTGGTGTCCCGTTGAGTGAGATCGAACGTGAGATCGATATTTAGATCGATACTGAGATCGAGGTGTCCCGTTGAGTGAGATCGATGGTGAGATCGACATTGGGAGCGACAAGTGTCCCGCGGTGTCCTGTGGTGTCCTGTGGTGTCCCGTTGAGTGAGATCGACAGTGAGATCGATTGAATCAAATATTGGTTCCCCCCCTCTCCCCCCCCCGCGCAACCTCCTTATCACCCGAAGGGTCGTCGTATAGGCTATAGGTATGTCATGCAGAACGAGAGAGAGGAGCTCCAGCAGGCGGCGCGGTCCTGCGGCAAAGACACACGACGCACTGTGTTGTAATTCGCGTTTCGCCACTCTCGTTGCCCGAGGGTTACGTCCTGTCTCGCAGTCGCCGGGGCCCAGATGTACTTTGAAGCGTTTGAGCTTCGCGATGCAAATCGCCCTGGCTGCTCCACGCGGCGGGGGTGCCAGGGGGGAGGGGGGCTGCCGCAACGTGCGAGGGGATGCTGGTGATGATTACGATGACTAGCCCGTGCAATTGTGAGTGCCGCAGTTGTGAGAGCCGCAGTTGTAAGATCGTCTTCGGTGGGACCCCCTATACTATGGGCCATGGGGCCACAACACGCAGGGGCCCGAACGACTCACCTCAGACCGAGAATTGAGGAGGAGGAGGAGGAGGAGGAGGAGGAGGAGGAGGAGTTGGAGGACGAGGAGGAGGAGGACGAGGAGGACGACGAGGAGGAGTAGGAGGAGGAGGAGGAGGAGGAGGAGGAGGAGGAGGAGGAGGGGTGCGGCGACGACGAAGGGGGGGGGAAAGGACGAGGAGGTAGCAGAGGAGGAAGTTTTTGCTCGCTTGCCCGAGCTTTGACATTTTTATGTTTGACAGCGCCACTCGGTGGCCCGAACTGCCCTGGTGGCCAATCGTGCTTGAGGAGTCCGCAAGCCGCCAATCTGGGTGTAATGATTGCAGTGTTGACTCCTGACTGTTGCGCCATATGATGGCGCATTGTGCAATGTGCGTTTTAGCGTTCGAGTTTGGCCATGGAGGGGGCTGGCCGTTACCTGCAGTAAAGAACAGCATTTTTGCGGTCCTGTCATTTTTCGCCCTCATCCTCTTGCCACCCCCCTCTCCTCTGGCCTCGCCCTCCCTCTCTCGCCGCCCCCGCGGGCTCCGAGGCGATGGGCCGATCGGCCCACGGCCCGAGCCAGTCGCACCGGATGGAGGGCCATCAGAGGGCGTCGGAAGAGCGGGGCGATCTGGTCAGTGTGGTTGAGATTTCAGAATGCTTGAGAAATTGCCAACTTCGAGCCCTTGAGAGACTAACGATCGGAAGATGACGTAGTAGAAAGAACGTGGGCCAGCGGCAGTGCCCGTGATCCGCGTGAGGGGTGCGCCGAAATTGGCTTGGGGTCTCTCGGGGTCTCTTTGGCAACGATCGGAAGATGACGTAGCAGAAAAAACGTGGGCCAGCGGCAGTGCCCGTGATCCGCGTGAGGGGTGCGCCGAAATTGGCTTGGGGTCTCTCAGGGTCTCTTTGGCAACGATCGGAAGATGACGTAGCAGAAAAAACGTGGGCCAGCGGCAGTGCCCGTGATCCGCGTGGGGGGTGCGCCGAAATTGGCTTGGGGTCTCTCAGGGTCTCTTTGGCTTCCGCCCACTCCGCGGCCCCCCCCGAGGCTTCCGCCGCCCCCGCGTTCTTTCGGGCCAGCGGCAGTGCCCGCGATCCGCGCGAGGGGCGTACCGACTGAACATGGGATCTCTCGAAGTCTCTCTGGATTCCGCCCCCCTCCGCGCGGTGGCCATATGGGGCTTTGGCGCTTCCGCCCCCTCCGCCCTCCCCGCCGCTGGCCTTATGGGGCTTTAGGGCTTCCACCCCTTCCGCTCCCCCGCCGCTGGCCCTATGGGGCTTTAGGGTTTCCGCCCCCTTCCGCCCCCCGAAGGCGTCCGCCTTTTCCGCCCGCCCCCCGCCGCTGGCCCTATGGGGCTTTAGGGCTTCCGCCCCCTCCGCCCCCCGAAGGCTTCTGCCTTTTCCGCCCGCCCCCCCGCCGCTGGCCCTATGGGGCTTTAGGGCTTCCGCCCCCTCCGCCCCCCGGAGGCTGCTGCCTTTTCCGCCCGCCCCCCCGCCGCTGGCCCTATGGGGCTTTAGGGCTTCCGCCCCCTCCGCCCCCCGAAGGCTTCCGCCTTTTCCGCCCGCCCCCCGCCGCTGGCCCATGGGGCTCTAGGGCTTCCGCCCCCTCCGCCCCCCGAAGGTTTCGGCTTTTTCCGCCCGCCCCCCCGCCGCTGGCCCTATGGGGCTTTAGGGCTTCCGCCCCCCTCCGCCCCCTGAGGCTGCGCCTTTTTCCGCCCGCCCCCCCCCGCTGGCCCTATGGGGCTTTAGGGCTTCCGCCCCCTCCGCCACCCGAAGGCTTCTTCGGCGTCTCCGCCCGCCCGCCTGCCGCTGGCCCTATGGGGCTTTAGGGCTTCCGCCCCTCGCCCCCGAAAGGCTTCCGCCTTTTCCGCGCGCACCCCCCGCCGCTGGCCCTATGGGGCTTTAGGGCTTCCGCCCCCTCCGCCCCCCGGAGGCTGCCGCCTTTTCCGCCCGCCCCCCCGCCGCTGGCCCTATGGGGCTTTAGGGCTTCCGCCCCCTCCGCCACCCGAGGGCTTCTTCAGCGTTCTCCGCCCGCCCGCCTGCCGCTGGCCCTATGGGGCTTTAGGGCTTCCGCCCCCTCCGCCCCCCGAGCTTCCGCCTTTTCCGCCCGCGCCCCCGCCGCTGGCCCTATGGGGCTTTAGGGCTTCCGCCCCCTCCGCCCCCCCGCCGCTGGCCCCATGGGGCTTTGGGGCGTTTGCCCCCTCCGCCCCCCGAAAGCTTCCGCCGCCGCCTTCTCCGCCCGCCCCCCACCGCTGGCCCTATGGGGCTTTAGGCTTTAGGCTTCAGGGCTTGCTCGCTTACTCTATATATTCACGTGGCGAATTGAGGCATGTGATCGGCTAGCAGCGCCACCTCGGACTCCGCGCCATAACTGAACTTAGAACTTAAGCATCTGTGTTGGCACCTATGTAGCCGCGGCGCCCTGATACATGCAATTTGCAATGCCTCAGGCATTCGTTAATTCGGGCCAACGCCACAGCGTGAACGCAATCGCCATCAAGCGCATCGGCATAAGACACAAACTCGGACATACTTAATAATCAGGGCCGGCCTCGCGCAAACAAAAGCATATAATCCTACGCGCGTTGACTAACAACACGTACCGTAACTATCCTGATGCAACGCGCGGGTTCCGAACAATAGGTTCTAGTTCTAGCGTTCCCAGCCTGCAAACTATGTCAACAGTGGCGTCAAACACGCGTGGACAGACGTGCACCGTGCACCGACCATTCAGAACAGGAAAAGTCAACGGGCATGGGCTTGCCGTCGGGCGCCGACAGTGCGTGGGAAGCTGACTTGCCCGTGCGATCGGGGACCAACGTCACCGAAAAGCTGGCGACATTGGGCTCCGTTGCGCGGGCAAGTTGGCGGTTGTCCGCGCCGCGCCCGATTGCTCGGCCCATGCCGCGCCCCAGGCTTCGAACGGGCCATCGCCGCGGATGGACGCGACTCGAAACAATGCGCGGCGTCGGCGCGGGCCGCGACAAGGCCTTGGGACGTTGCTCGGTCCTTCCTTCTCTGGCATGGTCGACCCAGCCCGTCACCGCCATCACTCGCCATATCGTCCACAAGCACAACACACAAAACAGCCATCATACATCATATGATTAAAAAATAAAAAAGTTGCGTCAGGCTCAAGATTGCAGCGTCATAGCTGGCTGAGCGGATGGAGCTCAATGAGCTCATCTAGCACCTCGGCCTTGCCCTTGGCGGGGTCAGGTGCGCATGTTGAAGATGGGCGCTGCCGCATCTCCGTAGGGCGCCCCCAAGGGTTGCAGTGGCCCCTGGGAGCCCGAGCACTTGTCGCCGGGCACTCCCGGTAGGTGCGTGTTACCGGGCGTTCCCGGGGGCCGCTCCCCTGTAGCCGTCTTTGGTTCAAGAGAGGTTGGAAGGGGCAATTCTGCCAGCCGACTTCCTTGGCGAGGGCCGCGACTCGGCTGCGGTGAACAGGATCATCGCACCAGCATGGGTAGCGGAGCTACTAATGTCGAGCGGGTTCGATCCACGGCAAAAGGGAAAAATAATAAGGCAGCCGGCAGAGATGAGAGCAGCACGGAAGAAGCAAGAGGGCGGAGCGACGCGCGCCACCGCTCTCTTTCCCCCGCGCCGCGCCGCAGGCCCTCCTCTCCTTTGTTCTCGCAAACTCAAGCCTTGAGTCGTTCGAGGCAGCGCGGCTGCTCCGACGGCCGACTATATGAGGGCGGCGCCCAGGGGCGGAGGAGGGCTTCTGCTCTGCCGACGGCGGATCGCGGCGATCATGCGCCCGCGCACAATGGTGGGGCAGCTCGCCAACTGAACCCTCCGCCGACGGGGCGCGGGGCGCCCCCTGGCGGGCGGGGGAAGCCGCGGTCCCGAAACAGTTCGCCGATGCCGACCCATCCAGGGACATTCGGACGCATAGTAACACGGTAACACGAGTGCTACGAGTCAGACGATATGGGACGTCGTCATCCCCTTCTGGTCAGCAGTTACGACGGGAACCAAGAAATGAGGGCATCGACTGCAAAGCCAAAGCCCAGCTGTGACGGCAGGGGTTCTAGCAGCCAGCTGACTGACTGCAGCTGGCTGGGAGGGTGCTCGAGACTGCCGCAAAGACGGGTCTCGAATCGAGGGCCAGTCAGCTCTCGGGCAAGACATCTTGCAGATGAAATGCATGGATTTATGTTGTCGGTTTCTCGTTGCTGACCGCCGCTGCCCATATGGCCCATGCGTGGCGTACCCACGTGGATGCTCGCATGAATTATCGCGTGACTTCTGACCGTATGCCGCATGCATTTTACCATGTGAATTTACATGGGATTGCGATGGGGTAAAGTCCATGCTGAATCTACACAGGAATCCACATTAAAATGCGTTGTGATGTTCTATGGCCCGCGCAGCGAAATCCACGCGCAAATCCGCGCCCTGGATGATCAAGACATCCATGCACAATCCACTCATAATACATTATGCAGAATGCCCTGCATGAAAAATCATAACATTCAGGGGGCAAGCTTGCCGTGTCACCCCAGAAGTTGACATCGCGACCCATTTGGCGCTTGGCGCCGCTACGGACGCGCGAGCGCCGAATCACAATCTTCGAGCTGAGCGCGGTTGTCCCGCCCAAGAGACGGGGCGCGCATCTGCTCTCGCGGTCCAAAGGGGGCGCCGAGACCAATACTGGGAATATCTACTTCGAGAGTCTCGCTAGGCCGGACGGCGTCTGGGCGCCGATGCTCTACTTGCACGGTACTTCGGTGGACGCGTGTTTGAGGAAAAGCTCAGCCGCAGCGCTTGCGAAGAGATCTTGGACTTCATGACCTGGTGCGAAGCGGAGATGCGCGAGCTCGAAAAGGCATTGGGCGCGCTGCTCAACAAGCACCTGAAGGCGCGCTACTTCTTTAGGACTCTGCGTGTTGGCGGGGACAGAGGGAGCCAGAGCGAGCTAAAACCAGCGACGCGCCGTATTCCGCTGCCCGGACTCTGTGATTCGTTGCCCGCCGCCGCGCGTTCAGGGCGACCTTGGGAGCTTGGGAAGTCGCCCCAAAGGCGACCTTACATCGACTTACACCAGAAAACCAAAGACCTTAAACGCTGGAAATCATGACCCTACCCTCCACCCTGGGACCTTGAGCCCGGAAAGCCCCGGAAAGCCTCCGGAAAGCCTCCGGAAAGCCTGACCTTGCAAGGTCGACAGGCCAACCTTGGGCCCGGAAAGCCCCGGAAAGCCCCCGGAAAGCCTCCGGAAAGCCCTACCTTGACATGGTCGGAGAAACCTTGGAAAGGTCGGGATTGCCTTAGAAAGGTCGGGAAATTCGACCTTGATGCGGCGAAAACTCGATCTTGATATGCCGAGGGCGGCGATCCAAGTCCCGGCGGTCGCGCGCCAGGGGCGAAAGCCCTGGCTGAGCGGCTCAATTGCAGCCGCCGATGGCGCGACGGCCAACACCGTCCAGGACCGTCCGCCCCGAATGAGCCCTGGCCGCCCCTGGCCAATCGGCCAGTCAGCCAGCCGGCCAGTCGACCAAGTCGGCCAATCCGCCAATCCGCCAGTCGGCCAGTCGGCCAATTGACCACTAGGCCCACTGGTCTTCCGATGGGCCAGGGCCTGTGGGCCAATGGGCCAGGTGGCCAGTGGCCCTACGGGCCAGTAGGCCAGGCGACCAGTCGGCCAATCGGCCAGGGGGTCGTGGGCCAATATGTGCGAGAGGGCCATGCATTTTCTAAACAAAATAAGAAAATGTGCCTGTGGGCGGCCACCTGGCCACTCGGCCAGTGGGCCCAGTGGGCCAGTCGGCCGGTGAACCTGCGGGCCAGTGGGCCAATGGGCAAGTGGTCTAATTCGCCAGTGGGCCAGGCGGCCAGCCAGTGGGCCAGTTAGCCAGTAGGCAAGTGAGCCATTAGGCCAAGGCGCCAGAGTTCTAATGGGCCAAGGCCAATGCCAGTGGCCCTACAGGCCAGTGGGCCAGCAGGCCAGGCGACCAGTCGGCCAATCGGCCAAGGAGCCGTGGGCCACTATGGGCGAAAAGGCTTTACATGTTCTAAACGAATTGGCAAGCTGGCTAATCGGCCAATCGGCCAGTAAGCCAATCAGTGATATCAGCCAATCGCTAGGGGGCCGTGGGCCAGTGGGCCCATGGGCTTTCGGCTTATCGGCTAGTCGGCCAATCTGCCGGTCGGCCAGGTCGGCCAGTCCGCCAGTCGGCAGGTCGTCCAGTCGGCCAGTGGGCCAATCGGCCAGTATGGACCAGTGGTCCACTGGGCCAGTGGGCTAGTAGCCTAGTGGGCAATATCAGTGGCAACCATCGGGCCAATGAGCCATTGGCCCAGTCGGCCACTGGGTCAGCGGGTGGGCCCCCATAGGCCAAGGACCTGGGGCCGGCACGGGAACGGAAAGAGCGCTGCAGCAATCTGCCCGAGAGGGCTCATGGCACCCTTCGATCTTGGGTGCCTTGGTGGGAAGCGTTTGTGACGTCACCGCTCGCTCTTGGGAGCCTTGGTGTTTGTCCTCCTCCTCCTCCTCCTCGTCCTCCTCCTCCTCCTCCTCCTCCTCCTATTCCGCCTCCTCCTCCTCCTCCGCCCTCGTCCTCGTCCTTTCCCTTTACCTCTTTGTGTCCCTCCTCTTTCTCCTCCCCCTCCCCCTCCTCCTCCTCCTCCTCCGCCTCCTCCTCCTCCTCCTCCTCCTCGTCCTCC
>CAUYUJ010017194.1:416694-460251 GCA_963575745.1 Prorocentrum cordatum | reverse complement strand
AGCTTCGTGGAGCCCCTTTGGGGTGTCTTGGAGGTCTCTTGGCAATCATGGGTCATAGGGGCTTCCCGGGGCGTCGCGGGTGCCTCTAGGGGGCCGCTCGGGGCCTCTTTGGAGTTTCTCTTGAAGAAGGGCATTGGCAGAGGAAGCGCTCTAATCCTATCAAGCCCTCAATGGCTGGCGGGATTATCTTTAAGTTGTTATTGATTGTTGCCTCAGGCGGCCCATGATTGATGACCAGCAGGCCAATGCCAACTTCGCCCACGCGGCCAAGAAGCAGAAGCCGTCGGGCAATCAGCCGATCTCGAAGGCTTCCCTGGACGACATGATCAGGGCGGCGCAGCGCCCGCAGGGGTCCCCTGAGAAGTCCGAGGAGGGCTGCAGCGGGCTTGACAGCATCGCCGCCGAGACCCCGCAGAAGGACCTAGTGGAGAGCGACGAGGAGCAACAAGACGCTGAGTTGGCTGCCGAAGCGGCGCTCGGAGTCCTGCAGGGCGACAAGAAGAGAGGCCAGAAGGGCGCTAAGAAGCGCGGCGCCAGCCTTGCCGAGGGGGTTGCGGACAGCGGGAAAAAGCCAAAGAAGGGTAAAACGGATGGTTTCTTGGTCGCCTCCAAGGAGAAGGCAGACAAGGAGTTGAAGGAGCTGATGGTGAAATTCCAGAAGAACGCCTTACTGCCCGGCCCCCTCGCCAATAAGAAGAAGGCTCTCTCGAAGAACATGGTGGTGTTGCAGGAAGCGGTGCTGGGTCGGGAAGACGAGTGCTCAGTGAACGCGGTTGCCGCATGGACGCTACTTGTGGATTGCGGCGAGCGTATGTTGGGTCTACTTGGAGCCTACTCGCAGTTGAAGGCCCTGATCGGCCCCTCGATGAAGCTGCGCGGCAATGCCGCGCACGATGCAGCCGCGAACTTCCATGCCGAGATGCAGCTGTGCCGCCAAGTGGACAGTTTGATGCAACACATGCCGTCTGCGTACCACGAGCTGGACTTCAAGATCATCGCGTGGCGTGCGATCGAGGAGAAGACCTACGACGTGTTGGCTGCAACGATCTCATTGGTTCACGTCGGCGCAGCTTCGGGTTCGACCTTGACTGGCGACGGGGCGGCGGCCGTGCAGAGATCCGTGATGACAAAGTTAGTCCTTGAGAGCGTGCAGGGCCCCGAGCCAGGGGAAGTGCTGAGCGAGTGGTTGTCGGCGGTTGACTTCGAGCAGCATGGCCACTTTGTCGAGGACATCGTTCGCGACGTCGGCGTCATCAAGCTCGTGATCCAGACAGCGACGGCGAAGGAGGCGGAGACCATGGTCGACTCGAACCTGGAGGCGCAAGTCGGCTACGCGAAGGCTGCCACGACTGGCCCTCTGTTCCACTTCCGGGTCTCAGCGTACGGCGGCAAGTGTTTGACTGAGTTGGCCAAGAAGGCGCAGTCCCAGAGAAGCAACATGATATTCGAGAGGCGCTGGGCGCAGACGTCAACCGATATGAAGGTGATAGAGTCTTTCCAATGGGATGCGAAGACGTTCTTCACGGACTTGTTGTGCCAGGCGCAGGTGTTCGACCGAATCGCAGAGAATCGCACTTTCTTGAAGAGCGCTCCCGCGTCTTTCTGGACGCCTGATGTCCAAGCCGCCGTGACAATATACGAAGATGCGCTCAAGAAGAAAGTCTTCGTTGCTATGGGCAGTGCCGTCTTGGACATGTCGAGCTTTTTGGTGAGCCAGCTTGCGGATCATCTCGAGAAACTTCCCGAGGACGTAGCCGGTGCGGGCAAATTCGTCGAGGACTTCAGCTTTAACGTCCAGGCGATGACGGAGGAGTTCAAGGGCGGCTTCGCCATCTTGTCCAAGCAGGCTAACACGGCTACGGCAAGCATGATGTCTTTCTTCGGACGCGCGATCCAGGTGGCGAACAACATTGTCAGCGTCTTGGACTTCGGGGCCAAGAAGGCACCTGCTTCCTCATCTCCTCCTCGTCGTCGAGTCGTCCTCGCCCTCCCGAACCTTAGAGGTCAGCTGCAAGAGCGCGGTCAAGGAGCTCGCGACCTCGGCCTGCTCCGACTTCGCCCGGATGCGCGTGGCCATGTCGAAGGACGGCGATTGCGATGCCTTGTTTGACGGTTTGAAGGAATATCTTGGCATCCCCAGCAGCCACGATGATCTGGACCACGTCAACGCCATCGTCAACCTGTGCAGTTCGATTGAATCCCACCTTGCTGATATTTCAGACGTGGTGTTCAGCGAGGCTGTTTTCTCGTTTGCCATGTCCCTGTCGACGTTTGCGCCTGAGTTCAAGCAGCTTTGCGACAAGCTAGGCAAGACGGGCACGATGACAGAGCACTTCTTTCCGATCGACTTCGACGCCGCAGATTTCGTGGGCAAGCTCACCGCGGAGGGGATCGCCGTGGCGATCCAGCAGCTGTCCCAGTTCAAGCGTGTTGACTCCTCTGAGAAGCAGCTGCGGGATGCGGTGGCCGTCTGGAAAGACAGATCCATCCTCCGCGAGGTGCAGCTTGCCGTCTTCTACAACGACGCCCACGTAATGTTTTACCGAGTGGCGAATGCATTCCACTCAACCATCTTGTTGTCCTGCCCGGCGGTGCATTGCCACAGGGCGGCGTTCGTGAGCGTGAAGTCCGCCGGTGCCAAGGCTAGCAATTCTTCGAGTGGAGCTGGCGCTGATCAGGTTGGTGAGCGCTATATTGTCAACAACGCGCTGGTGAACCTCATCGGCGAGTGCCGCAAGATGAACACTGGCTTGAAAGACTACGCGTCGCCCACTCTCGAGGTCACGATCGGCGACGAGAAGGTCAAGGTGCTGCAGAGCAAGTGCAGGACTATGGCAGACGCAGCGCTTGCAGGTATTGCCTCAAAGGTTGCCAAGCGGTGGTTGGACGCCATCGACGCTGGCCACACGGCGTTGTTAGAGCACTTCCCCGACGGCGACTGGAGGAAGAAGGCTTTGCTGGAGGTGGACGCTGACTACATCAAGGGCACCCTCATCAAGAACCCGAACCCGAAGCACGTCCGCATGGCGCAGCTGTGCGAGTGGCTGGAGAACAACGTGCGTGAAGCCAAGGATCCATGACCTCTACTTCCTCCTTCTTCCTCTCCCTCCTCATCTTTCTCCTGTTTTTGGCAGCCGTCGCCAGCGGTTGCAAGCAGGAGGAAACGTATTAGGTGGAAGCAGACGGGCCAAACAGAGACGCACCACGCTCAAGGGCTCCAGGACACCGAAGGTCCGTTGGTGTCCTTGAGCGTGCGGTTTCTCTCGTTGGCCCGTCTGCATCTACCTCATCATATGTTGTTGTTTCTTTCGATTTGTGCATCGGTAGGACGCGATGGTCAAGCTCCCCCCTCTGCCGACGGACGTGACCATGCAGCCGCAGGACTTGTGGGCCAAGATCGAGCCCACGATCGCAGATGTCAAGCAGCTCGTCGGTGCCTCGGTGATGTTCCAGCTCGTGTTCGTGCGCTCCCCGCAGTTTGCCACCGTAGAGGCCCGCCAGAAGGCGACGGGCGAGCTCTTGGAGACCCTGGCGAAGAACAAGATCGAGCTCAATGCTGTGCTCACCAACTACGTGGAGAAGTGGGCGATGGGCCCGATCCCGGTCCCTTTGGACGATGGGCCGGGCGGCCCAGCTTAGACGAGAGGCTAGGTCGCCAGGTTCGCGGCACGCGCGCCTCTTGTTTCCGCTCCTGCTCTGTTCTCATGCGTTTCTACCCTCCTTCTTGCTTCGCATGTCAGACTAGCGTGCCGCTGGCGGGGCTCTCGGCGCAGATCGAGTGCCGACCTGGGACGGCCAGCCAGCGCGAGAGCCTCCGAGGGTGCAGCAAATGACAGTTGAGTCAATGAAATTGTTGCGAGAGGCCTTTCGCCTTGCTGGATGGATTGTTGTCCCCGCTGCTGCAGGGAATGCACATTTGGGAAGATGGAAAGAAAATGGCAAACACGATTCGTCCTCCTTGATCCTCCTGTCTCCTCCTTCCTCGTTTCCGCCTCCTCATCCTCGTCCTCCAGGTGCCCTTGAATTTGGATAATATAAGATACCCAAGCGTGGACCAATTTCAAGATGCGAGCTCCTCCTTCATCCTCCGCCTCCTCTGCCTCTTCCCTCCGCCTCCCCGTGGACGCCCCCGCCGCCGCCGCCGGCATCGGCTACGAGGCGGCCCGCTACGTCCCCACAGAGGCCTCGGGAGGGAGAGGAGGTGAGAAGAGGACGACGAGTAGGGGAGGGGGCAACCCCCTCTGCCGACGCAAAGCGCGAGGAGGGGGAGGAAGAGGAGCACGAGGAGTAGGAGGGGAGAGGTGGGAAAACAAGGAGGAGGAAGAGGAGGAGGTGGAGGAGGAGAGGCAGGAGGAGGAGGAGGAGGAGGAGGATGAAGAGGACCCCTCATCCTCTTCGTTATGTGACATTATGTGGCTCTTTTGGCTGTTGCCCACAACAAACCTACTAAGCAGATGGTGGATATTGGATTGCGCACTCCTAACCTTGAAAGTAGATATTAGGTACCTTGGTTGTGAACCTTGAACCTTGCTCTTGCAAGCCTTGAACCTTACTCTTGAACCTTGAACTTAGACCTTACCTTGGACCATGAGGGGTGTCCTCCCGCTTGTGGCGCAGGGCGCGCCTCAATGTATGTATGTATGTATGTATGCATGCATGTATGTATGTATGTATGTATGTATGTATGTATGTATGTATGTATATGTATATATGTGCATGCATGCATGTATGCATGTATGCATGTATGCATGTATGCATGTATGCATGTATGCATGTATGCATGTATGCATGTATGCATGTATGCATGTATGCATGTATGTATGTATGTATGTATGTCTGTGTATGTATGTATGTATGTATGTCTATGTATGTATGTATGTATGTATGTATGTATGTATGTATGTATGTCTGTATGTATGTATGTATGTATGTGTGTATATATCTATATATGCCGGGCTACACGGCCGGGGGCTCCCTGGCCGGGACCGCAACCCCCCATGGCGGGATCGGGCCTCCGGGAGCGCCCTTGTCCGGCCCAAGAGGCGCCGAAGACGGTCCAAGCGTGCCTCGAGACGCTTACGATCGATCCGCCCAAGATGGCTCCCAGACGGCCCAAGAGGCCTCCAAGATGTCCCAAGAGAGCCCCAAGAGCATTCCCAAGAGGGCTGCAAGAGGCCGAAATCATTGATGTCCGTTGGTTTTTGTAGGTTTTTGGTTTTCTTGTTTTTTCTTCGTCCCGACCCTCCAAGACAGCCCACGAAGTCCCCAAGACCGTCCCAAGATCGCCCAAGAGGCCCCCAAGAGCGCCCCAAGACGGTCCACGAGTGCTTAAAAATAACCCAATAGGCGCCTAAGACCGCCCGAGAGCTTGCAAACACGGCCCAAGAGGCGTCGAAGACAGTCAAAGCGTGCCACGACGCGCCTAAGACCGCTCCAAGACGCCCAAGATGGCTCCCAGATGGCCCAAAAGGCCTCCAAGACGTCCCAAGAAAGCTCCAAGAGCATTCCCAAGAGGGCTGCAAGAGGCCGAAATCATTGAATTCCGTTGGTTTTTTGCAGGTGTTTGGTTTTCTTGTCCCTCCGAGACAGCCCACGAAGTCCCCAAGACCGTCCCAAGATCGCCCAAGAGGCCCCCAAGAGCGCCCCAAGACGGCCCAAGAGGGGCCCCAGACGGCCCCAGAGGCGCCCAAGACAGCCCAAGAGAGCCCCAAGACGGCCCCAAGATGCGCCCAAGAGGGGGACCACGACTCCAAAATTCGACCTTCCCGCTTGAAGAGTGCCTGAGGAGGCTCCAAGGAGCCCCAAGAGGCCCCAGGAGGCCCCCGAGAGGCACCCAGGAGGCCCAAACGAGGCTTCAAGAGGCCACAAAACAGCCCCGAGGAGGCCCCACAACGGTCCCAAAACGGCTGCCGAGAAGCTGCGAAATTGCCTTCACGAAGTCCCCGACAGGCCAACCACGAGATCCAAACCAACACCCATGAGGCCTATGACCCACCACCTAGGGCACCCGCCGCCCGCCCGCCGTCCGCGTAGCACGCACCACTCTGTACTCAACAGCTTCAGTCTCCAAGACAACACCCTGTAGTCAACAGCCCCCGTCTTCAAGGCAACACCCTGTACTCAACAAGCTCCCGCTGCAAGAGAGCATCCTTAAGGAATTCATTCAAATCCCGACCCGCCCGCCCGCCACCCGCCCGCCCGCCCGCCCGCCGCCCGCCCGGCCGCTCGCCCGCCTTCCGCGTAGCACGCGCCACCCTGCACTCAACAGCCTCCGCCTCCAGGACAACACCTAGCATTCAACAGCCCCCAGGGCTCCTGGGACTGCCCGGGCCCGCTACCAAAGACGCCACGACACGCCAAGAGGGCCCTAAAGATTGCCAAGACAGCCCCAAGAGGCCCCGGACACACCGAAGATGGCCTCAGGACGGCCGACCCCGCCGTCAAAACGCCCCAAGAGCGCCTCCAGAGGCCCCTCCAAAGGGCCCCGCATTTTTGCGCTCTCGCATGTTCCGCCTCCCCACGGTCCCGGACGGCGTCAGAGGCCCTTCAGATCGCTCCAAGACGGCCGAAGAGGCTCCCAAGAAAGACCAGAGGTCTCAGGAGGTTCCCCAGATAATTCAAGAGGTCCTCGAGAGCGCCCCAAGAGAGCCCAAAGAGCGACTCAAGAGGGCCCGAAGAGCGCGACATTTCAAGGTCTCCGGCCTGAGAGGCTCCTGGGACGCCCCCGGAGGCCATCAAGAGGCTCCCAAGGAGCCCCGTGAGGCTCCCAAGAGGACCCCAAGCCCCAGTAAGCCCCCAAATGGCCCCCAGGGAAGTCCCCTGCGGGCCCCCAAGAGACCTCGGCAAATCGTATTTCCCAAGGAGCTTTCCGGGAACATGATTCCTTGGGCTTCCGCCCACCGCCCCAACCATGTTTCCAATAGGCTTGCCAACAAGGCCAAAAAGGGCCCCTCGGTAAGCCCCCAGAGGCCCCCCTCTTAAGAGAGCCGAACAAATCATGATCCCGGAACGCTTCCCAGGAACATGATTCTCGGGTTGCCGCCCTCTCCCCAAACCATGTTCCTTAATCTAGGGGGTCACGCGTGAACCCTACCCCTACCCCCCGCGATTTCAGAGGGGGAGGGTGGGGTTCACTTCGCTTGGGAGCTCCCGAACGAAGTGAACCCCACCCTCGCCCTCAGAACTCGTGGGGGGTAGGGGTAGGGTTCGCATGTGGCCCCCTATAAACGCTTGCCAGGATAAAAATCCGAGAGTTCCAAGCAGCGCTACCTGCCGCCACGCTCGGAAATGCGTCAGGCCCCGAAGCCTCCAGAGACGCCCAACGACACCCCAACAATTCATGTTCCCAGGAAGTCTTACGGCCAGTGCCGCCGACGTTGAAGGAGGAGTGTCCAGAACACCCAGAAGTCTTCCAAACAGGCTTCCAAGAGGGCGCCGAGACAGCCCAGGGCCCCCCCAGACGGCCCAAGAAAGCCCCAACACATACGAAAAGGGCCGCAAGAGGCCCCGGAACGAGGACATATCGTTCGAACACGCCCAAGATGGCCTCCGGACGGCCCACAAGGCTTCCAACACGGCCCACAGGGACGCCAAAATGATTGATTGTCTTTAGGTTTTTGATGGATTTCAGGCACCCAATGTCGCCCTAACAGGCCCCCACGAGGGCGCCGAGACGGCCCACCCACCCCCTGCCGCAGGCACGAGGCGGGGCCCGGGACGGGGCCCTCGCACCGGGGGGCCCGGGGGCCCTGCCGTGGCGCTGGGGGCCTTGTAAAGTCGCCCGAAGACGGCCCTGGATTGCCAGAAATGGCGTTTCCAGACGACGAAAACAAACAATGACCGCTGGAGAACACCCCAGAATTGGTCCCTGACTGTCCAAGAGGCCTCCAAGACGCCTCAAGAGATCTCCAAGATGGCTCCCAAGGAGCCCCAGGAGGCACAACTAATTTGTTTTCCTTTGGTTTTTGATAGATTTTCCAGTTCTTGCCTTTTGAGTTTCCTGACGCTCCACGACGGCCCAATCGGCTTCAATTTCCGCTCCAAGGCATCCCCAGAGGCCTCGAAGACGGTCACAAGGCAGCCCAAGGCGCCCACGGGGGTCCCAAGACGGCGCCAGAGGCGCCCAAGGCGGCCTGAGAGGGCCCCAAGACGGCCCAAGATGGAGCCAAGAGGATTGACACGACCCGAAAATCCGAGTCTTCCACCCCGAGGGGCTCTCAGGAGGTCCCGAGAAGCCCCTAACAGGCTCCAAGAGGCCTCAAGAAGCCCCCCAGGGGGCCGAAGAGTATCCAAGAGGCCTCCCACGAAGGCCCCAAGAGGCAAACATCCATGTCTTGCCATAGGTTTTTGATTGATGTTAGAGTTTTCAGCCTTTTGGCGTCCTGACGCTCTAAGATTACCCAAAAGGTCTCCACGACCACTCCAAGATTGCCCAAGAGGCCTCCAACAGGGCCCCAGACAGCCCGAGAGGCACTAATACGGCCCCAAGGGGGGCCCAAGATGGGTAAGACGAACCGAACATCCGAGCCTTTCACCCCGAGAGGCTCTCAGGAAGTCCCAGAGGCCCCCAAATGGGACCCAAGAGGCCCTCAAGAAGCTCCCCAGAAGGCCGAAGAGGTTCCAAGAAGCATTGTTTTCGCATCGGCTTTTGATGGATTTTAGAGTTCCCAGCCTTTTGGCATCCCGACGCTCCAAGACGGCCCAAGTGGCCCCCAAGACCGCTCCAAGATAGCCGAAAAGGCTTCCAAGGGGGCGCCACGACGGCCCACGAGGGCCCCAAGATGGTGCCCGAGGCGCCCAAGACGGCCCGAAAGGGCTCCAAGAGGGCCCCAAGAGAGCCCCAAGAAGAGGAAAGCGAACACAACAGCAGAACGTTCCGCCCTGAGAGGCCCACAGGAGGCCCCAAGAGTCCCCAAGTGGTCTGATGAGGCCCCCCAAAGCCCCCCACCAGGCCGAGAGGCTTCCGGATTGCCCCAATGTGGCCTCAAGCCGGGCCTCCACGCAGCCAAGACGGCCAATTGACTGCTTCAGACTGCAGAACATCACTTTCCGACTGCCCGGAGAACCCTGACGATGCCCCCAATGGACCCCAAGAAGCCCCAAGATGCCCCCCCGAAAAGCACCCAAGAGGTGCTTCCAACAGCCAAGTGAGGAAGCACGGAGAAACCCCCAGAAGCCCTTCAGATGCCTCCACGAAGACCCAAGAGGTTCCCAAGATGCCCTCAGGAGGCACGACTATGTCACGCGCCTGTGCTTGATAGCGCTGTCCAAGGTCTTCTAGCGCGCCCCTGGCCTGGGCTAGAACCTGAGCGCGCGCGAAGCGCGCGCGATGGTTCTAGTATGTATTTATGTATACATATATATATATGTGCGCATACATATATATATATATATATATTATATATATATATATATATATATATATATATCCGACATACCCTGCATGCCACATGCGCATATCCAACAGGCCAAATGCCATACATACTAATGTGCATACGCGTGGCATCCAGCATCTAGGTTTTTAGCTCGCGTACATCATCATGTGATGCAGTGGAGGCTATGCATAGAGTGGCAAACGATACAACACCATAGGGTCGAGTAGGCCAGGGATGGGATTTCACGCTGCTTTGGGGCCATCTTGGGGCTATCATCGCATGTTAAAACGCATCCAACATTTTCCCTACAACGGGGTGCACTAACGTATTCCATCTAGTTTGCAGTTGGTGAAAATTTTGGGTTCTCCTGAGGACATATTGTGGCTCTCTTGGGGCCGTCTTTGGGCCCTCTTGAGCCCTCTTTGGGCCATGTTTGGGTCATATCGGGCCTCCCGACGCCTCCTGGGGTTATCTTGCGGCCATGTTGGAGCCATCTGGGTTCGTCAAGAAGGACCCACTATCGCCACCAAAGCAATCTATCCTTCAGTGCATCTTGCCGTTAGGTCTAATGTGGATTTTTCCTGGGGCCATCTACCTATGCCCTACCCTGTACGTGCACTACGCACTTAGTTCCAGAGATCTTGCGTATATCTTCCAGGCCTGTAGCCTTACAGACAGCAAGCTAAGATGAGCGTGAAGCTATGCGTCAGCAGCACCTGAAACTGCATACCTCATACTTTACACACCTACATCATGCTTTAGAAATGCCCTGTACCATCATGATTATGAATCCTTCTATGCATCATCCAAAGCTACAGGCTAATCTGATGTAAGTGAGGCTAGATGCCATCCACACTTTTTAATCATGCATATAATATGATATACGTCCGGCTAGGCATCACCCAAATCCCCACCCCACATACCCTATACCCTACGTGCCGGTACCTGTCTGCGCGATACCCTGTACCCTCATATTGGTAGATCTTACATGTACCATCCGAACCGGTAGTCTTCCATACATCATGATATGACGTATGTAAGGCTACACATTCTCCAAGCCTCTACCCCACATACCCGATCCAAGGCATACTTCAGTCTCGATGCGTTCACTATTTGGTTACAAGCGCCAAGCAACTTACAGGTTTACAGACATCAATGTACGATGTGTGTGTGTGTGTCAGGCTATACACCATCCGAATCAATACCTTGCATACGGTCGGCACATCATACGTTGATTCCCGCGTACCGCCTGCACTGTGCCTCCGCACAGGTAACAGTGAATACGCAATTCACACCTACATCCTGTCATACATCATGGTAGGATATACGTAAATCTACACACCACCACCACCACCTAACCCCGACATTCCCGTACGCCCTACATGCTTATGCCGTACCCGCTAAAACGTACCCTTAACTTACCCCCGAATGCCTTATGCGACCACTTCTTGTAAGCCTTACATACACAATTCAAACATACATACAGCTCAACCTACATCATCATTTTGCGTCTGTAAGGCAATGCATCGGAGGTTGATAGACCTCCTACCCTGACACGTCGATTAAGGAATCGGCCGTTTTCGGTTCGCGAGAGGGCGTCGCGGCCGTCATTTTCGCGGGTCCAGGTCCGTCGGTTTCGGTCCCAGGCCGTTTTCACTACAGGGAGGTTTACTAAAGGGAGGTTTGTCCACCGCCGAATGCATCATGCTAACCTCTCTATCCTGCCTACTATGCACTACATGGTTAGTTTCTGACCTACTATTAACCCCTGCATTCATACATACACGCCTCATATGTGCCATGCAAGCCTATACCCGCAAATACGTTGAAACATGATGTGTAATGCGATGCAACATCAGAACTATACCTCTCTACTTTGTCAGTGCCGTACGCATTTGGATGTAGAGACCTTCCATCGATCGCCAATGTCCGCACATCCCTAGAACGTTGCGTGGCCCCGCGGGAAGGCGCCGCAAGACCTTCCAAAACGATTCTCAATATTAGCAACCACCATTTTCGAACCATTCCGCAACTGCAAGGCGGTGCATCTAGATTTCTCAGGAACCAATCCCAAAGGTTTGAGTGGGTTGAAAGGCTGCGGCACCTATCCACCTGGGACCGTCAGAAACAGATCCAGGGTGAAAAACTGCACAAGGTCCGGGGACCGATTTTGAAGGGCTTCTCTCTCCTGGCCGATTTTCTGGGGTCCCATTCAGCCCCCCTGGCGGCCTCCAACCCTCTCCCACCCCTTCTTAGGATGTTGTTTTTTTGAGTGATGCGGGGTCCTAGCGATGCCACCCCCTCCTCCAGGGCCGGCTTCTCATCCCGAGTAGTTGTTTGGGCGGTCCTGCAGGGGGGGAGGCGGGGGGGGGGGATTGAAGGAGGTCAGGGGTATTGTTGGATGGGAATAGGCTTGGGGGGGATGCATCGACCCCCACTTGCTCAGTCATTGCTGATAGCGGCCTGGTAGCCCACCCCGCCCAGGAGCGGCGGTTTTGCTATCGGGGGCCGATTGTCCATTCAAGTTCGATGTTTCCCCCTTCGTAGTCCCCCTGTATCGTTCCCCCTCAGGAGGAGGACCAGCAGGAGGAGTGCAAGGAGAGGAAAAGGAGGAAAAGGAGGAAAATGAGGAGGAGGAGGAGGAGGAGGAGGAGGAGGAGGAGGAGGAGGAGCAGGAGGAGGACCAGGAGCAGGATGAGGAGGAGGAGAGAGAGGATGAGGAGGAGCAGGAGGAGGAGGAGGAGGAGGAGGAGGAGGAGGAGGAGGAGGAGGAGGAGGAGGAGGAGGAGTGGGAGGAGGAGAAGGAGGAAGAGGAAGAGGAAGAGGATGAGGAGGAGATGGAGATGCAGGAGGATGAGGGGAGGATTAGTAAACGAAGGATTTGACTTGGATGGAATGGACCAGATCGGATCGAATCGAATTGTAATTGGATCGGATTGGGCTAGATGGGATCGGCTTAGATGATAATGGGGAGGTGCAGGCGCCTAGACTCGCCCCTATGAACGCCCGATCGCTTCCCGATTCGTCTCTTGCGAGACACATGAGGTTGTTGTGCCATTCCGTTCTTCCATCGGTGCCCCTCCTCCTTCCTCCTCCCTCCTTCCCAGTAGTTTCTGCCTTCCTTTATTTATTCCTCTTCCTTTTCTTTAGCTAACGTCAATCGCCCTCTTTACTTTTTCCTCGTCTTACCCTCGTCCTGCTGCTCATCTTCCTATTGCCCGTCCTTGTTTTGCTGGTGGTGGCGGTCGTCGTCGCCGCCGTCGTCCACGTGGTCGCCGTGATCCTCCTCCCCCTCACCCTCCTCCTCCTCCTCCTCCTTACCCTTCCCCCTTCCTTATCTTGCTCTTCCTCTCGCTTCTGTCTGCCATGAGGAAAGGGTGGTGTACGATTGCCAACGTGAGGTCCAGATGTGGTGCGTAATGGCGCGGATTGATTGGTAAGACGGGAGGGTGAAGGAGGATGCCAGGAGAGGACTTCAAAGACGAGGAGGAGGAGGAGGACACCTGGGCCGAGAGAGGGAGGAGGAGGAGGAGGAGGAGGAGGAGGAGGAGGAGGAGGAGGAGGAGGAGGGAGGAGGAGGAGGAGGAGGAGGAGGAGGAGGAGGAGGAGGAGGAGGAGGAGGAGGAGGAGGAGGAGGAGGAGGAGGAGGAGGAGGAGGAGGAGGAGGGAGGAGGAGGAGGAGGAGGAGGAGGAGGAGGAGGAGGAGGAGGAGGAGGAGGAGGAGGAGGAGGAGGAGGAGGAGAGGAGGAGGAGGAGGAGGAGGAGGAGGAGGAGGAGGAGGAGGAGGAGGAGGAGGAGGAGGATTATTGGAGGAGGAGGTGGAGGAGGAGGAGGAGGAGGAGGAGGAGGACGACAACGGAGAAGGCACGAGGCAGGAGGGGGGGGGGAGGAGGATGCACCATGGGAGGGCCGAGCCCCTGCTCTTGCTTCCTGCTCTTGCGCTTTGCGCTCCGCACTCGCCCCTGCCACTGCTTCCTCGCCCTCGCGCCTGCCCCATGGTCTCCGCCCCGTGCCCGCCCTTGGACCTCGCGCGGCCGCGTCTGCCCTACCCGTGGTTGGGTCGCGGTGCTCGCCCCTCCTACTCCTCCTACTCCTCCTGCCCTTGCGTGGTGGTCTTCGTCCTCGCGCGGGAAAGCCTCCTTGAGGGGCGCGGATCTCTCTTGCCCCTGGACGGGCGGCGTTCTTCGCGTTCGTGCTCTTGTCCGCCCTTATTTCTTGGCAGTGGCGCTCCTCCGCCGCCTCCTCCTTCTCCTCCATTCTTTTTCCCTATGCGTAACTTATCCCTGTCGCACAGCAAGGCCGATTTTTAGGGCGGTCCGGGCGTTCCGCCTGAGACCCCCTCACCATTTATGACTCTGCAGCCTAAACAGTGACAACTGTTTCACAAATGGAGGGCCGGCCGTTTTCAAAATGTGGCTCTCGCCTTAGCACCGCGCACATTCGTTTCAAACATGTGCAACAGTTTCACGGATTGAGGGCGGGTCGTTTTCAATATGTGGCTCTCGCTTTAGCGCCGCGCACATTCGTTTCCAGCATGTGTAACAGTTTCGCGGATTGAGGGCGGTTCCTTTTCAAAATGTGGCTTGCGCCTTAGCGCCGCGTACATTCGCTTTAAACGTGTGCAAGAGTTTCACGGGTTGATGGCGGTTCGTTGTCACAATGTGGTTCTCGCCTCAGCGCCGCGCACATTCGCATTAAACGTGTGCAAGAGTTTCACGGGTTGATGGCGGTTCCTTGTCACAATGTGGTTCTCGCCTCATCGCCGCGCGCATTCGTTTTCAAAATTCGTGAAGGTGTCACGGATTCCCATGGTCAGCGTACAAGACTAAGTTTTTTGGATGGATTCAGGATTATGCGGGTGTAACAGTTATGTTGAGTCGCGGTGTTGAAGTCTCAAAAATGGCGATCTGGCACGACTCTGGATCGTCTGGTCGCAGCAGTCAGGTTGATCCTTGGCGTCGACATCCCGATAACAATGCTTTGGCATGCTTCAGGATCTTCAAACAGTTGTCTTCCAACGAGGCAGTTTCTTCAATGAAAATGAACCGTTGTAGGGGCCTATGAAGAGGGAGCTTGGAGGGAGGGTTAATTCCAACATCGTTGACGACTCTTGGGTTTACACTGGTCCTCCTCCTCCTCCTCCTCCTCCTCCTCCTCAAGCAACTTGGGCTCAGACCATTTTGGCAAGAGCCCGCCTTCTGTGCCTGCGCGCGGTGCTTGGGGCACTTCACCCACGCTCTCCAGGAGAGCCGCTGGTGACGACTAAAACAGAAGGTGCTCACATATGATGTCTCGTCCTTGATGTCAGGCTCGGGAAATTTGTTTTTGGCGCCCATGCTGTTCACTGGAGCGACGCACTTGAGGGGCTCAGATCGGGTCGCGTCCACTTTCCGTCTGGCCGTCCTCCCGTTCTTCCTTGTCCCGCACGTGTTTTTCAAGCTCCCACAGGCTGGGCGGGCACTGGTGTCGTCATTTACATTTCAGCCATCCCTCAGTGCCGCACGAAGGGGGTATTCTCTTTCGCTGGCCTCGGGCGTTTGCTGGTTGCAATGGCGCTCAGTTCCCATCATCTACAATGCTGCTATCTCCCAATGCCGCGTGGGGAGGGTACGGGCGGCGGCCTATTTGTTCTGCGTTGCTGGGACTGGGCCTCTTACTGTTTGGTATGTCCAATCATGGTGTCTGGGGTCAACATTTGGTCAGGGCAGAAAGCCCTAAGTGCTCCGACGGCCTACACGTCAGGGCAGAACTGCCCCGACACCGAGGGTTGTCGGGGCAGAATTGCCCTGACAAGAAGACGGCCGCATCTCATGTTATGTGGTCGTGAAACAAAACGCGCAGAACAGTTTTCAGAATGTTGCCATCGACAACGTAACATGTTGCCCTAGATAACGTTGAATGTTGCCCTATATTCCCTCCAAAAAACAACATTCGGCCCACATAAAACAGTATGTTGCCTTATATACCCAAGCAACATTTTGCAAATCAGTACAACCGAAACCGAAAAATGGCCATTGCATTCCATTCGGTTGCGTTGCGGTGTATTGTGTTTTGTGCCGCGCCACGTTGCTCGACCTTGCGTTGCACCGCGGGTGAAATTCAGAATGCATTGTGCAACGCAGCGCAAAGTCAAATCGAGCACCGTTCACTGTTGCGTTGCATTGCATTCAGCAGCAGTGATGGCGTTGCATTGCATTCTGCCCCTCACACCTCATCCCCCTCTCCCCCTCTCCTTGGCTCTTGTGCCATTTATTTTTTGGGCCATTTTGGCCGCGCTTCATGAAGCGCCGGGGCGCCGCGGCCTGGCTGGCCGAGCCGCCCGGGCGGCCCGCCGAGGCCGAGGCCATCGTGGCCGCGGCGGCTGGGGCCGAGCCGCCGCCGCCGCCCAAGGTAGGATGGACGGCAAAACATACAGGAGGGGAGGAGGGAAGAGCTGAGGATGAAGGCGAATCAAGAACGAGAGGGGGAGGCGGAGGAGGAGGAGGAGGAGGAGGAAGAGCAGAGGGAGGAATTGGATGAGGATAGTGAGGAGGAGGACGAGGCTGAGGAGGAGGAGGAGGAGGAGAGGAGGAGGAGGGCGACGAGGCAAGGGAGGCAAAGGAGAATAGGGATGAATGATGAGGACAGGGGGACAGGGAGGAAGAGGAGGAGGAGGACCTCCATTCCTACTCTTCCTTCACCTCCCCCTCCTCCTCCTACCAGGCTGTGGCTACGCTGACTCCTCCTCCTCCTCCTCCACCTCCTCTCTCCTCCACCCTCCTCCTCCTCCTCCTCCTCCTCTTCCTCCTCCTCCTCCTCCTCCTCCTCCCCCTGCCTCCTCCTCTCCCTGCCTACTCCTCCTCCTCCTACTCCTCCTTCTGCTCCTACTCCTCCACCTCCTCCTCCTCCTCCTCCTCCTCCTCTTCCTCCTCCTGACTCCTCCTCTTCTTTTCCTGCTGCTGCTGCTCCTCCTCATCCTCCTCATCCTCCTCCTCCTGCCCAGGTGCTGCGGCCCTACTGGCGGGCGCCCGCGCTGCAGCACTACGAGGCGCTGAGCCGGGCCGCGCTGCTGGAGGCGATCCAGCGGCGCGACGCCGAGGTGGCCGTGCTCCGGCGGCGGCTCAAGGACCCTCTGGGTCCAACATTTCCCTCCTCCCACTCTTCCCACCTCCTCCCGTTCTCCTACTTGTTCCCCTCCTGCTGTTGTTGTTGCTGCTGATGTTGCTGCTGCTGCTTCTCCTCAGCCAGGACGCTGGCCTCATCGAGAGGGTCGGCGCCGCCGCTGCCGCGGCGTGCGTGGACGAGGACCCTGGGCGAGGAAACGAAGGGAGAATGAGATAGAAGATAGAGGTGGGAGGAAGGGAGGGGAGGGGGGCAGCAGTGGGGGTGGGAGGGAGCCTTGAAGAAAGGCGAGTGGACGAATGGACGGAGGAGGAGGGGAGCGGCGGAGGAAGAGGAGAGGAGAGGGAAGGACGTGAGGAGGAAAGGAGGAGGTGGAGGAGAAGGAGGAGCAGGAGGCGAGGGAAGAGAGGACAGGGGAGGAGGGGGGGGAGGAGGGGGAGGAGGAGGAGAAGTAGGAGTAGGAGTAGGAGTAGGAGTAGGAGTAGGAGTAGGAGTAGGAGGAGGAGGAGGAGGAGGAGGAGGAGGAGGAGGAGGAGCGCAGTCAAGTGAACCATCCGAGGAGCCAGATGCCGATGACATGGCCTGGAACCTCGTGTATCGCAGCAGCAAGCTGCGCGTGGGGCGCAAAAGCAACCACTTGACGCCCAAGTCCACCATAGTTGTGGGCCTCCGCCGCAACCTGTGCAACGTGTCGGCCGAAAACTTCTCGCGCGTCCTCATGCACGATTAGGCTGGCTTCACGCCGCACTCCGCCACTCAACCACTCAATTCCATCACATCACCTCGACACCTGGCCCGGGTTCCATGCGAACCCTTTCAACTCAACCAAAAACAACGTGCACTAGATAACATAGCATAACATAACATAAAAGTACATCAATCATAACATCTCAACAAATTCAACAAATCATAACACATCATAACATCTGAACGTCACGTATCAAAACATCAAAACACCTAATCATTGCAAGCCCTTGGTTCCAGGAATGGAGCTAGCGGTCATCAGCCGCCAAACGGTGACGGCGTGCGAGGAGGCTGTTGGCTCGGCCTTGATCGGGGCCTTTAGGTTCTTCCACTTCCACTGCGAGGCCAAAATCAGGAGCTTCGCTGGTCGCGCTGGTCGCGGCCACACCTTCATATCGTGCCATTCCTTCAGCAGCGACGCCACCAATTCAGGAGTGTGGCGGAATGCTAAGCTGCAGGCCTTGAAGTTGCTTTCGGTTTATATCGGCGACCATCGCAATGTGGAAACGAATGGTTTCTTTTCGAACAACGTGAGTTTCGAAGCCTATGCAGACTTGCACAAGGTCACGTCCACGACAGCAGAAGCAACGATGGGCCTCATCTGGAAACAACTCGTGTCGTTGGGCTGCCCCGTCTGGAAAAAATATTCGTCCGTCTCGGATGGGCCTGCTGCTGCTGCCGCGAACGTTCTGCACGGCGCGCTGCAAGGTGAACGTCGGTTGGTGAGAATACTTCTCTACACTAGCGACGGCGGCCCGGATCAGATGAAATTCAAACGGATGCTGATCGCAGAGACGGCCCTCCAGGGCCACGTGCTGGTGATTGGTTACCCATGTCTGATGCGCAGGCTGCAGTTGATTATCAAAACAGGACTGGAGTTGATTGATAGGTTCCTTGGCAGGGTCGAGAAGACGTTCAAATACTTCAGTTCCCTGTCAAAAGTTACGCAGGTCACAGGGCCAAGTATAGGCTCAACCAACTTTTGACGGGGACGAACACACGATGGGGGAGGGAGGAGGAGGAGGAGGGGGAGGAGGAGGAGGAGGAGGAGGAGGAGGAGAAGGAGGAGGAGGGGGAGGAGGAAGCGAAGTGAGGGGGAGGAGGAGGAAGAAGAGGTTTTTCTTTAACGGTTGCGGTTGCGCCCGAGGTCTGGAGAGACATGGCTGGCGACATCTATGATATTTGGAAGGGCACCTTCGGGCCCAGAGCGGCACGAGAGTGCGCTGCTCGCCTACCTCCAAAGTGTTTGGCTGGCCGATGGGATTCAATTTACTCGACCCAGAAGCACTTGCGCTTTTGCGCAAGCAATGCGGGCACTGGTATTCGGCAGCTGCCCGCCATCATCCGCCAGGCCGTCGAGACTAAGAAGAAGGGTAAGGAGAAGAGGGACGGCAACGTGCCAGCGTTGGACGATGCCGCCAATGAGACATCGAGAGAGTATAGTGCCCGACTTGGGCGGTGGCGATCGGACGTGCTCCGCACGGTGAGTGATGAGTTATTTTGGATCGTCGTGGACGTGGCAACCGACTCCCACGAGGCCCTCCAGCACCACATGGCGTTCGTATCACAAGCACGGAGCACCGAACACATCGAGACATATGGCAATGTGGTTGCTCAACTTATCATGGGCAAGGGTCAAGAAATACTCGAGGAATGCACTAAGTGCTTCCGCAACTTCCAGTGGGCAGCGGCAATGAGTCACCTGAGCGATCTGGGCGAGCACGTGCTTCCAGATATGCTGGCCTTCACCGTTGAGCTGAACGCCCACCACGCTGCCGCGTACAACAGGAGGATCTTGAAGGATCTGGACAGGTCCAGCGTCAGAGCAAATCGCTCAGGATGAGGAGGACGAGGAGGGGGAAAGGAGGGGGGGTCCCGGGGATGACAAGAAAGGGGGGGAGAGGGTCCAGAGGGTCGGATGACAGGAGGTGGTCACTCCCACATTTCCTCCCGCCCTCCCCCCCTCCAAGGGGGGTGGGGCGGGCAGAAGGCTGAGGGGGTCCACTCGTCACTCTGCCTGCTGTCGTGACTGTCGTGGATCGTGGCCCGAGTGCCGAGGTTTCCATATTGCTTGGTCAAGCTGGCGCACTCACGCCCCTGCGTCGACTGCCGACATCGCCGCGGCCCCAGAGACCTCAGAAAGAGGGGCCGTGCTACGGGGGTCAAGGCAGGGCGCCCACTAGTGTCCACTTGAGTGGATCGTCAAGTCAAGCTGAACCCGCGGCGATGGGGGAGGCCTTGGGCTAGACGATCTTTTCAAGCAGGGCCCTAACCTTGTCCTTTTGCTGACTCTCGAGTTGCACATGCCCAGCCCAGGAATGGCTTCCAGAATCCTCGAGGCGGCGGAGGGCGAGCTGGAGATCACCACGCGCAAGCTCCGAGCCCTGTGCCACCATGATCTCGTGCAGGCGCGTGACACGGGCACATGCGGCACGCTGTTGTACAGCATTACCATGTGCATGAGGTGCTACTCCAAGGCGGACGTCAGGGACAACGAGCAGTACAACAGCTTGATCAGACAGATGAATATGCGATGCAGAAATATCGGCTTGCCTTTGATGAGTTCGCGCATCAACGTGAAGAAGTGGCTCGGGGTGGGGGCCAGAGGCGCGAGCATGAGGTGGTCGAGTATCAAACCGCGGGCGGAGGCGCTGCTGAGACAACTCTTGCCATTTGCAGAACAGGCTCAGGGCATCGCCATCGAGGATGCGCGCTTCGAGGCGGCCAAGCCGATCGAGACGGACGTGAATGTCAGTGCTACATTGAAGGTTGCTTGCCCTGTCGACACATCGCCTGCAGCCCTGTGGGCAAAATCATACAGCGTGAAGCTGTTCCGTTGCTCTTCTGGGAGGCCAGACGCGAACCAGTTGATCGTCGTTGGGATGTGCAATCTGGGGAACATCGACGAAGACAACCCCGACGACTTCGACCTGTTAACGTATGACGATCATTCTGTCGGCTACATGATGGCTGACACCAACTACACGACTTCCGAACTGCTGAAGATCAATCTATCACCTTCGAACATCCCAGATTATTTCATTGGTAAGATCAGCGATCCGTGCGAGTTCAGCTAAGAGGCTTCGCCGTTTTGCCGCAATCCCCTTTCCCCCCTTGGGCCCATGAGGGCCCGTGAGCCCATGACGTAACTTCGGCACCTTTGGCGACGGACGAGCAGGGAGCGCGTGGTGTCGGGCCGACGGGGTCGGGTTGAAAATTGCGTGCGCATGTGTGATACGCGTGGGCATGCTATCTCCATCTCAGCCCGTCGACGTCGGGCGAGCGGATATCTTCCATAGACTTGTTCACTCAGTGCCACAGGCAGCTGAACGAACTCACCTTCGACAAAGCTGTAGAAGCAGCGCTATCGCCATATGTAATGAGTTCCAGTGTCCATAAGATGATATGGCGCTACGATAACCCCGAAGAAGTTGCCCTGGATCCAGATGTGCCAGCCATGCGCGACCTCTATGCAATAATTCAGAAGAAAGGATCCATACTCTTTCCAGTGACACATCGGCGGGCTCACGTCGAGATTCCTGCTCACGATGCGCACGATGACGGAGATGCTGCTGGAGATCACGATGCTGGTCTGCCACCTGGCGACCCGGATGATGATGATGGCGAAGCTGATGGGGCCAGGGACGTGCCTGCCGAAGCTGACGCTGCTGATGTTCATGAGTGGGGAGGTCCAGACCCGGCGCGAGAGGCAGCTGAGGAGAAGGTTCTGGGATTGCGGAATAATGCTTGTTGCTTCCACTGGTGTTTCTGATGAAATTGTGGCGGGGATTGGGTGGGGCAGACCTGGAAGGATTCCGAAGGATGCTCGACATGTTCGGCGAGATTTCCAATCCAGGGGCCATCGTCAGTGTGAAACGTGTGCTTTGATGTGAAGAGCCCGGGCGGAACTTCCCGATGGGCCCTGGGGGCCCTGGGGCGTTGTCATGGTCACGGTCGGGTCACCGCGATCGCCCTTCGATCGGTGCCTCGACGACGACGACGACGTCGCGTCGCGACGTAAGGAAGAGATGAGCGCGTTGTGTCGCGTCGTCTCGCCGAAGCGGCGCCGAGCGAGGGGCGGTCGTGTTTCTTCTTGACCCCCAACTCTCAATTTCCGTCTCGCCCTCACTATCCATCTGTTGCCACCCATGCTAGGTCTTGGAGCGCGAGCTGCAGCGCGAGGGCGGCGGCTCGCAGGAGGCGGACGCCAAGCGCGCAGAGTGGATCAAGCAGGACACGGCGGATGCGAATGAGGATTCACAAAGGCTGCGCCTGACCGCCGAACCCAGGACTCAGATCTCTGGCCCAGGGTCACGCAAAATTCCAGTGGGGCCAGTGGGGCCTTCGCATCGCACCTCGGTCGTTCCTCCTTGAATTCACCACGGCAGCCATGGTATCTTCTGGGAAGCGACTTGTCTGGGTCAGTGACAAGGGCGTGCGACTCAAGGCCAAACCAGTGCCAAACCATCAATCAAACAAAGACTGGCTCCAGAGTGGGCCCAGACGATTTAGTGAGTAGTCTTGAGGCTCGTTTGGTCAATGCCGTTCTAGGGTCACAGAAATACAAGAAAATTCGAGAGGATGCGATGCAAGGGCTGGACGCCCGCATGCGCTCCACAGAAGCCGAAGATTTAGATTTCGAGCACGAGTCGGCTGTTTTAGACGTCGTTGCGTTTGACGGCAGCTCGAGGGAGCCACCGTTGCCACCTCCAGCTCAGCCGCCAGACGCTGAACCCTCGCTGAACGTTTCAGGCGCCCTTCGTCGGTGGCGGCAGGGCGCATCTGACGGTGCAACTGTTCTCGATAGTAGCCAGCGCGCGCGAGAACAGTTATGTTTGGGGCGCGCGAGCAAGCCCCGATTTGAGATGTCTATTATGGCGCCGCCCCCTGGCGACAATGATAGTGACGTCACTTGCGTAGAATGGTCGCTCCCTAAGATTTTGTTGGGGAGGCCCGTTAGACTTGAACGCGGCATCGACCCAGCGAATCCTCTTCGAACCTGGGAGGCCGTGTGGCCCACAGCTGCCAGGGTGAAAGAGAAGCGGTTTGATGGGTGGCAAGTTGTCCATCCTGCCATTGGCGTCTTGACTAAGACGGGGCCCCGATTTAGGCTCGACCCTGCGCTCGTTGATTTAATTCGTATGTGGGAGGCAGCTCGAGCAGGTGGATCGTTCGCAGAGCTGGACGATACGTGCGTGGCTTGCGGCGAAGAGCCCGCGGCCAACTCAGGCCCCACGGTTGTGTGCCCGCTCTGCCTCTGCCACTGGCACGCCCGCTGTTGCAATCGCATCGAGGAGAAGATTCCCGATGCGGACATCTGGGCAGATCTGTGCCACACGCTGCAACAGCGTCGCACTGCCCACGAACCGCCCGCGTGGCTGCCGGACTTGTTTGCGCAGCCGCTCGCTGGCGGCAAGGAGGGCATGGCCGAACGGGCCATGTGCAAGCTTTGCATGAAAGTCTGTCAGATTGACAGGCCAGGAATCGGCCCTCAGCCTTCAGCAACAGCCTGAGCAAACAGTCAAGGAGTCAAGGAGTCAAGGCGAAGAGGCGAAGAGGAGGGGAGGGACACGGATTAGGAAGAGGAGGCGGGAGGGTGGAGGTGGGAGGCTGGAGGAAGAGGACGCAGGAGGACAGAGGATGGAGGGGGATTGCTGATGGAGGCAGAGGTTGGAGGCAATATGTTAGAGGAGGAGCACATATAGGCAACATGCATCGTCCTTCTCCTGCCCTTTCGCGCCGTTAACTACTCGATGTGCCCGCTTCCCTCATCCATCCTCTTCCTTCCATGCCTCCCTCCTCATCCATCTCTCCACCGCTCGACCTCCTCCTCCTCCTCAGGCGTCGAACTGGGTCAAAGTGTGATGATATCTCAATGGGGCGTCCAAACGAGTCCAATTGTGATGATGTCTCGATCAAGCGTCCAACTGAGTTAAATTGTGATGATATCTCGATCAGGCGTCCAACTGAATCAAATTGTGATGATGCCTCGACACTCCAAGACTGGATTCCAGAGTCATGTGTTAAACGTGCCAGCGCACTGGAGAGTAACGCCAGCCGCCAGACAGCCATTTTGGCTCGAAGGTCAGTCTGCAAGCCTTCCGCGTGCCGAGCTATCCCAGCCCGGCCATCAGACCGCGCAATCAATGATGCGGTCGTTCGCTTTCATGGGCGACGTGCAGGAGCTGACAACGGTCAACATGTGGCTGGAGGACTTCAACACGTGGGCCAAGGTCGCTGTGCCAGTCCACAAGGGTGACGAGTCCGAGGCTGGCCACAAGCCGATCATGGTCAAAGACATCATCGCCACGCTGCGTAAATTATTCTCTCACTACTCCGACAAGGAGGACAGCACCATCGTAGTCTCCACCGCGCAGGGCAAGGTCATCAAGACTGCTGACGGCAGGAACATATTGAAGCCTCCAACGCCAAAGGCAAACATTTATGCACCAGAAGAAGTATTGTATTCGAACAAGTGGTTCTACATCGGATCTAGCCAGGCCAGCGAGGAGTCCCTGCAGTCGACGCTTGACGAAGCGTGGTCGAAAGAAGATCCGTTGAGCCCAACTCCTGAGAACATCGTCGAGGAGGTCATCGTGTGGGTCCACGACATGCAGAAGTGGATCAACGTGCCTGTGCCCAACTTCGGAGGGTGGAGTCGCCCAGGTGGTCGCGAGAGCCATTGCGTGGTCCACCTCAAGAAGTGTCTGATGAAGGTCCTCGAAGAGCGCGGGCTTGGCACCGCCGACTCCATCGCCACTACCCGGATTTGGAGGTGCTCTGGCGGCGCCACGGCCGTTGCAATCGAGCCGCCGCTGAAGCCGAACACGGTCATCGCCACGCATCTGAGCTACTACGCGTGCATCGACCAGCTTGTGACGGTCAAGACGATCGACGTGGAGAGCAAGAGTCCCAAGACGTACTCCATCGTGGCGGACTGGGAATCCGAGTGGATGGATGACTTCGGTCCGAATTGAGTTGGGAGGTCTTTTTCGTGCGCCGATCGGTGTACGCTATGCGCCGTGCGCCATGCGCAAGGCTGCCGCCTCTTGCGCAGATTCACTGACCGCCCGAGGGCATAAGAGCACAGTTGGGGTGCGACCGTCCTTCGGCCCCGCCGCCTGCGGACAGTGGCCAGCGCTCCGCCCCAGCGCTTCGCTTCGTCGACTCCTCCTGCCGCTCGGAGGGTCGGCTGCGCACAGACAATCCTCGCCAACGAGTCAACGCCGTCCTCCGCCTCATCTTAATCATCTCATCTCATCTCCAAGGCCCCAAGGCCCCAAGGTCACCCCAGGGTCCTCTCTTGCGTCTGCCGTCCCGCCCAGGACTCCATTCATTGTGCACCGAGTAACCTCAGGAATTATCCACCACCTCCTCCATGATCCTACTCCCCGTCTGTGCCGCCCTCGTCCTTTAGTCTGTGTTGTTGAGTCTGTGTTGTTGTATTGTGTATATTGTGTTGTGTTGTGTTGCGCTCTAGCGCGGCCCCTTGCCTAAAGGATCTCACCCAAGCACTAAGGAAGCCTCGCGAGCCAATCACAAACAAAACCCGTAAGCAAAACAGTCTGAAGCAATTAATTGAAATCATTTACCCACAACAAAACACAGTCATACATCAAGCCTCACGAACGCTAAACAATGATCGACACACAACATAATATCATCACGAAATAATGCGCAAAAAACCAACACGCACACAACAAACATGAAGACACGATCATACAATCCACCCGGCCTCCTTATTCGGAACATGTGTAATGCGCCTATTCCTGACCGTGGCTGCAAGCATGCCCGGGCGGCATGCCCCGACGAGAGCGCGTCAACAGGGCAAGTCCTGGCGACGCTGCACCGTCAGGGCGATCGCCCCGACAAGGATGTCTTGTCAGGGCAGTTGCCCTGACGAGGTCGCCCTGGCAAGGCGTTTGCCCTGACGGGCATGGCGGGTCGACCTCGTCGGGGCAGTTGCCCTGACACGACATTGTCGCCAAGACATTGGCCTTGGCGGGGGGGGGGCTCGTCAGGGCAAATGCCCTGACGACGCGGCCGCCTTGTCAGGGCAAATGCCGCGACGGTCAGGGCATTTGCCCTGGCGCGCCTCATATGTCTAGGCAAATGCCCTGACGAGGTTGCACAGCAAGGCGACTGCCTCGACAGAGGCCCCCGTGTCAGGGCACGCGCCCTGACAAGATAGCCCTGCAGCGGCATGTGCCCTCACTAGTCCGTCGCGTCAGGGCACGTGCCCTGGCGAGGCCGTCCTGTCAGGGCAATTGCCCTGGCGAGGTCGCCCCGTCAGCGCGCTTGCCCTGGCGAGGCCATCCTGTCAGGGCAAACGCCCTGACGGGGCAACCTCGTCAGGGCACTTGCCCTGACGCGCATGCCTTGCCAACCATGGCAAGGCGATTGCCCTGGCGAAACCACCCCGTCAGAGCAAAATCCCTGACACGGCCGCCCCGCCAGGGCAAGTGCCCTAACGAGGTCGACATGTCAGGGCAAACGCCCTGACGAGGTCTTCCCCGTCAGGGCAAATGCCCCGACGATGCCGTCCCGCCAAGACAACTGCCCTGACGACGTCGTCGCGCCAGGGCATTTGCCCTGACGGGGTCGCCCCGTCAAGGCGAACGCCCTGACAAGGTCCTTCCAGTCAGGGCAACTGCCCTGGCCAGGTCGCGCTGCCAGGGCAAATGCCCTGACGAGGCCGCCCCGTCAAGGCAATCGCCCTGACAGGGCCCGTCCCGTCAGGGCAAATGCCCTGACGAGACAACCTGGTCAGAGCGATTGCCCTGGCAGTCATGGCGTGGCAGGGCGCGCGCCCTGACGAGGAAGCCCCGTCAGGGCATCTGCCCTGACGCGACGGCCTCGTCAGTGCATTTGCCCTGACAGGGCGCCTTGTCAGGGCAGATGCCCTGACAGGGGGGGACATCTTCAGGGCGTTTGCCCTGACAGGGCGACCTCGTCAGGGCATTTGCCCTGAGATGGCGGCTTTGTCAGGGCAAATGCGCTGACGGGAAGGACCTTGTCAGGGCGTCTGCCCTGACGAGGCCATCATGTCAGGGCAAACGCCCTGACGTTGTTGCCCCGTCAGGGCATTTGCCCTGACGCGCCTGCCTTGCCAACCACGGCAAGGCAACTGCTCTGGCGAAGCCACCCCGTCAGAGCAAGCGCCCTGGCACGGCCGCCCCGCCAGGGCAATTGCCCTGACGAGATCGACCCGTCAGGGCAAGCGCCCTGACGAGGTCCTACCTGTCAGGGCAAATGCCCCGACGACGCCGTCATGTCAGGGCGTTTGCCCTGACGAGGTCCCCGGGTCAGAGCATTTGTCCTGGCGGGGCCGCCTTGTCAGGGCAAACGCCCTGACAAGGTCCTTCTCGTCAGGGCAACTGCTCTGACCAGGCCGTGCTGTCAGGGCATTTGCCCTGTTCAGGCCGCCCCGTCAGGGGAATCGCCCTGACAGGGCCGCCCTGTCAGGGCACGCGCCCTGACAACCATGGCGTGGCAAGGCAAGCACCCTGGCGAGGAAGCCTCGCCAGGGCAACTGCCCTGACACGACGGCCTCGTCAGGGCATTTGCCCTGGCAGGGCGGCCTTGTCAGGGCAACTGCCCTGGCGAGGTGGCGTCCTCAGGGCGTTTGCCCTGACGGGCCCCCCTCGCCAAGGCATTTGCCCTGACAGGACGGCCTCGTCAAGGCATCTGCCCTGCCGAGGAAGCCGAGCCAGGGCGTTTGCTCTGACGGGTGGCCTCGTCAGGGCAGTTGCCTTGATTTGACGGCGTCGTCAGGGCAATTGCCTTGCCACGACGGCCTCGCCAGGGCACATGCCCTGGCCCAGAGGCCGCGTCAGGGCAAACGCCCTGACATGACGGCGTCGCCAGGGCGTTTGCTCTGACGGGTGGCCTCGTCAGGGCGTTTGCCCTGCCATGGGTGTCCTGGCAGGGCAATCGCCCTGTCGAGCGCCCCCCGCCAGGGCAAATGCCCTGGCGAAGCCATCGCGTCAGGGCATTTGCCCTGACGAGCCTCCTCTGGCAAGGCAACTGCCCTGACAAGGCTACCTTGTCAGGGTATCTGCCCTGACGAGCTGCCCTGGTCGGGGCATCTGCCCCGACGGAGCTGCTAAAGTATGCGATGTACAAGCAAACACAACGTTATATGTTTATGGATTTGCAAACATCATGTACGCATTAGTTGGCACACATCATTGCGAACCGCAAACCAACTTTCGCACATCGAGAGTCTAACTGTAATCTAACCCCCGCCGAATTCATGGCGATGTGCACCACGCAACAAGAGACACGCTGTGCGGATGAACCATGTCGACGCCGCCCTCCAGTGGTTTTCTTCCTGCTTCCTGCCCCTCTTCGTCATGCCCTAGCTCATGATACGAGCTCCCAGCATCGCCTCTGCTACCGATATCCTCGTCTCCTCGTCTGACTCCCCCTCTTCGCCCCATTCCTTCAATTCCTCCAGGGGTATAGTAATAGTGTTTTGGCTCAGCGTTCTGGCGCCGACGTGTTTGTGGAGGCTTACGCATACGCAACAGACTGCCATTCCATACCGTTCACGGCGCCTCCCAAGGCGAAACATATGATTCAGGCAGCAGAGGAAGCCACGCAACCGTGTGGCACGCTCGAGATGTTTGATGGCGGCGGCGATACCCAATGGGAAGGGCCGCCCGATTCCCTAACGGACTCCCAGTTGCCACCGGAATACGGCATCTCCGTTATTCCACCAGACGTGTTGCAGCATCGCCGCATGCTCACAGCCGACTTAGACAACGCGATCCCGTCGCAGCAGACGCCAACCCCGTCGCCCTGCCCGTCGCCATCAGGACATGCTTCATCGGTCGCGCCACTGCGTAGCTTCTCCGATGTGGCCGATGTGGCGGAGTCGCTTCGCCAGGCCCCATCGCCGCAGCATTCGGCGTTCACGCAGGCGCTCAACAAGGCAGTTTGTGCACCAGCAGCCGTGATCAGCAACCAGAAGGCATCGGCATCGGCGGTTGTAGCAGCGGCGCCGCCGCCGCTGCCCCAAGCCAAGGACACCAATGCCAAGAAGAGCGCTGCGGCGGGAGCCGAGGTTCCTCGCTCACGGTCGCCGCCCATGACGAAGAAGATCACCACGGAGAAACTTATCATGACGGCAGCCTCTCGCTGGGACAAGTGGGATGACGTCCCGCCAGGCATCCAGCTGGGCTTCGTCGATAAGTTGGGCTCGAGGTTCCCAGTGAAGTTGGGGGAGCTGCCCGTCGAGAGCACCAACTATAAGATCTTCTTTGAGGTGGAGTGCAATGCAGGCCCGAAGACTCGGCAGAAGTGAGCGGGCATCGTGTGGCACACAACCAGCTTGAGCCTACCTGCAGGCAGCTTTCTTTGCTCGGAGGTGCAGCTTCATCAGATTGCTGCGTCGCTGCGTCGCTCGTTTGGATTTTTGTGGCAGGATCGTGCGGCGATGCTCGGAGGCCGCATCGACAGGCCAGTGCGCTGGCAGCTGGCATCAGTAGATCGTTCGGGGTGGTGTCTGAAATGGCACTCTCTCGCCTGGTTATCCTGCGTCACTGTGCCACTGTTACTTCTCATTCCATCTCCTTGTGATCCACAGGACGCCTACCAGACAGCATAGAACACCCATGCAGACAGCATAATAACACCTACCAGACAGCACAAGAAACCTAACAGCCAGACAGCAACATAAGACCTACCAGACAGCACCATAACACCTACCAGACAGAAAACGAAACCTACCAGACAGCAGCAGTACACCTACCAGGCAGCAACATAGCACCTACCCTTACGTCGTTTGGACCTGCATGCGCCCAGAGCTCGCAAAGGGGTTGCATCCTTGACGGCCCTAGACGGTCAAATTATACGCAGGCAACGTCCGCCCAAACGACGCAACATAACAAACGTAACGTCGCAATTGTGGCTCGAACCCTTTGAGCGCCTTTTGGGCGCCTGGCGGCGCCTGGTAATACTTGGCCCCGCGCAGTGTAGTGGGTCAGCGTCCATGGCGAGGGTCCACATGGATTGCATTCGAGAGGAGCACAGGCGCCATTGCTTCATCGTGAGCGACGCTGACCTTCAGAGGTTCGAGAATGGCGCCGCCGCCATATTGTCCTCGAGGACCTTCCACCACCAGCCGAAGACGATCCCGACCGTTGTCTTCTTGGGAACGCTCTGCCCCCAGGGGGCATCCAAGACGGTCATATGCCAGAGACAGGCGAGCTACTACGGCATCTGCTCCTATCACTTGGAGGATCTGAAGAGCGACAGGCAGAAGACCAAGCACAAGGTCCATGATGATGTCGAGATGGAGCGCATGGCTGGCGTTAGCCAGAAGCTTTACATGATCGAGCTGCGCCAGTCCGCGGGAATCACTCCGATGGCGATCACGTGCGTTGGCACGACCACGAACAAGGTGCCCAGGGATGAGGATGAGGAGAGGAGTCGGAGAGGAGGCAGTTGGAGGACCTAAGCCCTAAGCCAGAGGAGTGCAGATAATTCCAGAGGGCTCAAGAGACTTCGAGACTTACATTTCTTGGCGACTCCAGACTTTCCTCCCTGGGCCTTCTCAACTGCCTCCTCACTCCCTCACTCCTCCCTCTTCTCCCTCTCTCCATCTTTCGCCGCAGGTGCACGTCATCTTCGACAGTCGCACCGCCGCGCCTTGCGTGCAGACCGCTCCGAATGTCTTCAAGCCGTCGCATGCGCCAGAGAAGCAAGCCATTGCCGACGGCGCGGTCGACGCTGCTGCATCAGGCGCACCTTCTCCCGCGGCTGGCGCAAGTTCGTTTGCGTCGGCTTCGCCATCAGGAGCCTCATCATCATCGCCAGCAGCATCATCAGCCGATGCAACATCAGCAGCAGCATCAGCGAGACAAGGTCCGCAGCTTGGGCGATCGTTGACTTCGAAGGATATTCTTGATGCCATGCAGCACGATGAGAATGACTCAGACGGAGATGGGGCCAGCTCCGCATGCGCCGCAGCAGGACCGTCGGGACAGTCGTGGTCAGACTTGGCCGCGCGAGTGGAGGCGCAGAACTTGAGGTCGATCAAGTGGAGCGGGTATGGGTCGCTAAAGAAGGGCGAGCGTCGTGGTGACGGCAGGAGCATCGAGTACGACGGCCCATACCCTGAGGTCAAGGACGTGTGGGATATGTTCCGGTGGCCGATGGACTACTTCGGTGCGGCGGACGTGTCCATCGGCCTCAACGAGGCGCTCCGGCATGCGAACCAGGATGACGGGCTGCAGTGCACAGTTGATGGCACTGGCGCAGCCTTGACCAGATTCGTGCACAACATGACCATCACCAAGGTGGGCCTCGGTTGGGCGGGCGTGGACGCCCCAGGGACTGCGTTGGCCATGATGAGTTGCCAATTGTTGCAGTACTTCAAGAAGCACTACCCGGGTAAGCACGTGCCCGATCAGGAGAGCAACGCTATCATGCCCACCATCGAGTACGCCGTGGAGATCGATCACGAGAAGAAGGCAGAGCTGCGGCTGTCACCGCACGCGCCGAGGTGCATGTTCAGCGACTACGAGGACTTCTGGAAGGTGGAGATCAAGTCGACGATCAATCGTCTGAAATCGGAGGGCCAGAAGGTCAGCTTGACTTGCAATGTGGAGTGTGTTCCTGTGTTTATCCTGGTCGGATCGTTTCGAAGGCTGTACCTTGTCTGTCCATGTTGGTGTCTTGGAAACCTCGGTGCTGAAACACATCCTCTGAAATCTCGGGGCTCCTGCGTCGATCTGGACAGGGCGTGTTAGCAGTCGCCCGTGGCCTCGTCAGGCCGCATAGTGAAATCAAGCCGTCGTCTCGTTATCTTCGCCACACTGCAACTCAACAACGCAACAGGTGAATTTGAACTCCATCCTCCCGCTCATTCTCAGCGATCGTGCTGTGAACGCGAAGGCGAAGTGCAGCAAGTGCAACAAAGACTGCATTATGGAGTACGTTGACATTCACGTGGCAGGCGTCTCCTGCAAGCCCTTCTCAAAGTTCGGCAAGCGGGAAGCCCTGGAGTCCGATGATCACATGAGCGCATTTGGAGCCTGGGCTGGGACTGTGCGGTATACGAAGCCCAAGGTGGTCGTCTTCGAGAACTCGGACAGGTTCAGGGAGCAGACTCTCATCACCTTGTTCGGCGACATGTACGCCATCGAATGTTTGAAGTTGGGCGGGCCGTTCTTCGGCTGGGCAGGGAAGCGCGACAGGATCTACGCAGTCATGGTCAACAAGGACAGCTTCTAAGCATGAAAATTTGGCCCTGAATGGTCCGAATAGACCGCAATAGCCCTAACCGTGAGCGCCAAGGAGACTCCCAGAGAGCCCCAGCCCCAGGAGGGCTCTTGGTCTTCAAGGTACTCCAAGTTTCCAAGTTCTCCCAACGATTCGCAGCCCTGGAGGATGACGGCATCTTCACGATGCCGTCATCTTCCAGGCAGCGCAACGACAGTCGTAGAAGCACTGCTGACCATACTGCTCCTCCCTGCCAAGGAGTTCGTCACCGGGGTGGTGTTCAGCATGAAGAACGTGCTCCCGTTGTTCCACAGGGTTCTGAAGTGTACGTTCCTGGAGTTCTTGGTGGCGGATAAGGACGGTCGCTTGGGGGACAACTTGGCCGACGAGCTGGCATGGGCGTCCAACCGGCCCACTTCGAGGGCGCAGCACAAGTGCGACACCGTGCACGACCTGATCAACGCGTCGTCGGAGCCATACTACGACGCACTGACGTTCGGCGAGCTCAAGTTCCTGGACGAGTACACGCTGAAGGGCATCGCTGACGGGCGCGCGGTGATGCTCAATCAAAGTGAGGAACGCGGCTACGGCATCAAGAGCAGCGAGGACGGGATCTTGCATCCGCTCATCGCCAACCCAGCCCTGCATTTCGTGGTGAGCAATGCGAAGGGCATCAAGAGGTGGATCACGGGCTACGAGATGCTGGTGTGCCAGGGCTTCCCCGTGCTCAACGAGCTGAGCAACCCTTGTGGAGATTGCGTGAGGACGTGCAGCTATGGGAGGCTGGTGGGAGACAATGACCTTCCGCAGCGACACCGCAAAGACATGGTGGTCGCAGCAGGTGACAGCATGCAAGTCCCAGTGATTGGCGCGGTGCTCTGCTACGTTCTCCTCTGCGTGCGGTTCGGCGACGCGTACCCGAAGCAGAAGGCAATCGTTGGGGACTTGGAGGTTCAGAGGATGCGCCCGGAGGCCAGCGACCCGTTCGACTCGCTGGGCGAGATTTTCAAGAACAAGGAGCGCAGGAGCGGCAAGAAGCGCAGGCTCTCGTAGATAGTTCGGCCAGCCCGCCTGACTGGCACGCTGATTTCGTGCACACGCTGTGCGCCGCACAGCGACTGGGGAGCCCTCGGTTCGCTAGACTCCGCAGGGCCGTAGCTCGACCTACTGGGACAGCAGAAACTAGCAATCGTGAAGTTTACGTCAGGTCGACGTGGCGCCGATCCCAGAGCGGATGCTCAAGGTTAGACCGCCGCTGAGTCGGCCGAAATTCAACGTCCTGACGATCGGAATGCCGCGGAGCGGCCGAGCGGGTTGAACGATCCAAGCGGCGTCGGAAACCAGCGCGCACGTCGTCGCGAGACGATTTCAAATCGCCGCTGTCGGCGTCGTCATCGCAGTGAACGCAGCAGTATACACCACTGCACGCCCTTAGCAGAGCCATTCTGGGACTACCACGCCCTCCTGGACTCCTGGTCGCAGCCGAAGCCAGAAGGCAATCCCGAGGGTCAAGGCGACCCCAGCCAAGGAAGACGGTGGAGGTGGTGGTATTGCTGCGTTCTCCGCCCCTCCTCCTCCGACCTCTTCCGACCGCCTACCGCCTCCTCTTCCTCCTTGCCTCTCCGCCTCCCCCTCCCTTCTCCCCTCCTCGGCCTCATCCCTCCCCGTCCCCCCCCCCCATCTTCCCCCCCGCGTCCCTCGCGTCGCTGTCGCCCACCTCCACCTCCTCACTCTTTGCCCTTGACGTGTGGGGCCCAGTGCCCAGCGAGGCCGAGGAGGAGGGGGGAAGGTGAAGAAGATGAGGGCGAGGAGGGGGAGGGGCCGCTTGCCTGGGGAAAGCAGCGGGGGTGAGACAAGTGGGGGCAGGGGGCCCTCAGGGGGCCCGGGAGAAGGATACGAGGATACGAGGACAAGGGGAGGATAAGGAGGGGAGCCCAGGGGGGTGCTTGCATAGGGCGCCTGACCCCAGGGAGGACGGGTCGACCCCATGGCCCATTTGGAAACGACTGGACAAGAAAGGGGAGGGGCGCCCCCCAGGGGGGGAGGGGGAGGAGGAGGAAGAGGATTGTGGAGGAAGAGGAGGAGGAGGGGGAGGAGGAAGAGGAGGGGGAGGAAGATAAGGAGGAGGAATGGAGCAGCAGCAGCAGCATCAGCAGCAGCATCAGTGGCTGTCAGTGGCCTGTGGATGAGGATATGACGAAGGTGGGGGGCACCTACAGCAGAGAGAGAGAGAGAGAGCAATCTGAACAGAGACACATCTGAACATTGTCTGAACATGCTCTCTATGATTGCGCTCCTTCCGACCAGACCAAGGCCAACGCTCCGCTCTTCCTGCTGCTCCTCCTGCTGCTCCTCCTCTCCCCTCCGACCCCCCAAAGCCATTTGGCTTGGACCTTTGCTGGCGACGTCCAGCGGGCCTCAGGTGGCCCCAGAAGCCCTTCCAGAGGGCGGTGCTCGCTCGTGGCATATGGCATCCAGAGGCCCTCCACAGAGCAGGGCTGCGCGGCGCGCAAGCCATGGCCCAGGGGCTGCGGCCGCTGCGCAGGTGCAACGGCCACGGCCCGCGGCGACGACCGCGGCCCAGGTGCCTCGGGCGCCCCCCCTGCACCTCGACAAGTACTTCGACCAGAATTGCCAGACCATCGACTCAATGTTTCCAGGCGTCCCCGAGGGCTTGCAGCTCCTCACGAAGATCAAGGAGGTGTTTCTGGTTCGTGCGGCTTGCAGGGTCGATTAGCATGGCTACGCCTTATCCGCCGCGATTGACATAATTCGGGTCTATCGGTGTTTGTGTCATAGATATACATAAAGATTCGGGGGTTGTTGGAGTCAAGGAAGCGGGCCCTGGACGGGCTTCAACTGGTTAATCGATTTTCTGGGTGACCCCTCTTGCGGGGCAAGCGTTCTTCTTTGATGATTGCAACCGCCGACAGGTTGTGCCTCACGAGTTGAACGTGCGGCACCAGGCCGTCGCAGTCAGGAAGTACGTCTCCAGCATCTTACAGCATGGCAACTGCCAGGACTGTAGGGGTGGTGCTTGCGGCATGCTGAGCAGTGGTGGACAACCACCATGGCGACTAGTATCCTACGCATCGCTCACCAGGGCGATCTTCTTCGCGGCCGAGAGGTACCCAGATAATTCAAATGTAGCGGCAACCTTGAGAGAAGGGTTGGTGTTGGATGAATACCACCATCGGACTCCAAAAGTCATAACCGTGTGGATGCGAGACTTCTTCAATACTCATGGCGGTGGCACTGGTGTTAACGTCCACCAGGTTTTGGAGGCGACTCTGACCATCGAGGCCGAGTGGATCGACATCGCAGACGCCAAGAAGATCAAACTTACTAAGTACGCTGCTCAGGTCCAGGCATTCGAGTGGACCAGCACGCACGCTACCTACAAGAACTTCTTCAAGGACAAAGACCAGTGGGAGCAGACGAAGTCCGTTATGCGCTTCCTGAGAACAAGGAAGTGGCACAGTGAGTTCTTGGAGTTCCTGGGAGATGAATGCGACTTTACAAGCGTGGACTTGGACAAGGACGAACTTCTTGCTAACCTCTACTCGGCGGTCCTGATCATCAAGAAGTCCGTCCAATACGTGCAGGGCGATGACTTGAAACTGATCTTCTTTGAACTGGTGCGCTTCATGATTCCGCTTGGTCCGCAGCTGAACCTTTCTGACAGGCAGCGACGAAGGGTCGAAGCTGTTAATATGCCCAATGGCGACGAACCTCTCCCTCGTCCGTCCGGACAGAGGAAGGAGGGGGAGGGAGAAGAGGAGGAGGAGGAGGAGGGGGAGGAGGGAACGGAGGATATCCAGGAGGAGGAGGAGGAGGAGAGCAGTAATCGATTGAGCTCCGAGAGGCACCCCCCGCAGCTGCTGAGGAAGAAGGACCCTAGGCGCATCGGCCTCCTCCGCATTCTCATGGGCAGCAGCGAGGTCGTCAGTCCGTCAGAGAGAACGATCAAGAAGAGAGAAAAGGACAAGGGCAAGAAACGGAAGGCAGAGTCTATGTCTTCGTTCAGACTCCCAGACGAGACGCCTGCGAAGATGGTATTGAGGTTGGCGTCTGGACCGTCTGGATCGTCACCATCGTTGGCGGACTCCCAGACCGTCGATGGCGATGCCAGAGAGGAGGGAGCAAGCATCATCGCTGAGGAAGACGCAGTCGCGGGAGATGACGAGGACGAGGAGGACATGGATTGCACCGATGATGAGTCTGAGAAGCGCGAACGCATGTTCTTGGACGACATGGTTGACGCCGTCAATAGGGTGTACAATCTCTTCGAAACGCACGGGATCAAAGTGGCAGGAGACATCAAGCTGAAGGTTAAGTCCGTGGTATACTCGTACATCTTGGAGTTCATGCTGAACGCCGAGGTCAATCTTCCATCTGGGAAGCTCGACAAGTGGAGCGCCGTCCGCGCAGAAGTCCAGCACCTGATCCTGAAATCGCACGTGACGGTTGACGGTGCACAACAGGACTCCAGCATGCCGTGCCTCCCAGGTGCTGCGCAGAGTGTTGCAGCCGAGTTGATGCAGGCGCTCAAAAAGGCAACAGGCGACGGCGACGTAGGTATGTCTCTAGTCGAGAACAAGATGAGCAAGGAGGATCAAAAAGCCAGAGATCTCGCGGAGTTGAAGGGCTTGGCGGAACAACACGGTGAGGACATATCCCAATTCTTGAGCACGAACAAGCCCGATAAGCCGTCTAAGATGCACATGGCCTACATGCAGTTCATGCAAGCTGCTTGGGATGGGCTCGATAAGGACGTGCAGACAGTGGACAAGCTCGTGAAGCAAGTTGCCCCCCTAGACGTGTTCAAGACTCTGGCGATTAGCATCGAGCCGATCATCCCAATTGCCTGGGTTGACTTCGCCATGCTGGCAGCCGAATATCTGTGCAACAACGAGGAGGAGAGTGCCATTCGTTTGAAGCCAGCAGTTTTTACAGACAAAAGTTCAATCCAAGCTTTCATGAAGATTCGCGTCAGTTATGTTCTTCATGCACTTGTCGATGGAGTCCTTGGCGGAGGTCCCCTGGAGAACTCATGGGCGCAATCGACTCCTGCCCGTGATGTTGTAAATTGCATTGCGGCTAACTTCAACACGTTCGTCCAGCTGGCCATTACATTCGAAGGCGACCTTTGCTCCGACGACTCCAGTGACTTCGACATCGCGAAGGAGTGGCCCATGCAGTGGTCCAGGCTCTTCGAGGCACTCATGGACAAGAAGGACAAACTCCTTGCCGAAGCCAAACCTGTTTTCGACGCGTTCCTGCGCGGGCAAGACGACGATGGACAAGGAGAGGCCACAGGCGCTAGCAAAGGCCAGGATGGCGGCAAGGGCAGCTCCGAGGATCCGTTGCCGAAGGTGACGACGATGAAAGACATCGCCAACTTCATCCACCCTGATGCAGCCACGGAAGCAGCGGGCTGCAAAAAGCAATCGAACACTCGCAGAGGGTCGAAAGCTTGGGGGGAGGGCCTTCCACAGAGGTTCCCAGGCCCAGGGTCCCTACCCAGTGGGCTTCCGCGGTCGGCAAGGTCACCAAGGTCGGCTCCCCTTCCAAGCCTTCGAATCTTTTGCGTTTGCTCGGGTTCGGCCAAGGACGCTGAGCGCGCCACGGTCAACATGGGCAGCATGCTGGCGCTCACGGCTAAGGACGACGGTGACCACCATGGTGCCAACAAGATCCAGACTGTGAATCTCCCGAGGGAGTCGTATTCGACTCAGTTCGTCAAGATGCTTAGCATGGAGTTGGAATCGGAGCTCTACAAACTCGCCTTCATGAGCAAGGGCAACGGATGGTTGGCCGACCTCGAGTGTATCTTCGAAGATCCTGCTGCTCCGGACCCCAAGACCTGCGTTATCAGGATGAATTCTGACACGATCGGCAAACTGTAGCTGATAAGCCTTTTGGCCTGATCCGCCTGAACTCTGATGCGAGGGTGACTGATGTGAGGTTGTGTTCTCGGAGGGGATGTTGAGGTTGAGGAGGGGTAGGGCGCCCTTCTCGACTGGATGTGATCATGCACCGACTCGGTCTCGACCTCCCCCAAAGGGCCTACCTGGGTCTACTCCTTCGGTGCAGTCCACAGTCCACAGCCTGGCCGATGGTCGTCGGATTTCGCTGGACGCGTTCAGATCTGCCAACCGAACTACGTATCGAAGTTGCCTCTTGTGACGCTGCTGTTTGGAGAAGATGTCAAGCTGACCCTGTGTGTCACGTCCGACAAGCTGGTCGATCTGTGGGGGGAAGCCTCATTCGTTCCTGCGTGGATCATCCCAGTTGCCGACAAAAGCAACCAGCCGACGATGACCTACGAGCAGGAGGCATACGCGGTAGAGCTGTCCAAGAGCCTGGTCAATTTTGCCGAGTTAGCGGCCCTTCGCGATGTGAACGGGAAGGTGATCGTGCCGCTCACTGTGCACTATGTGGAGCCTGCCCACGGTCTCTTGAAAGGAGACGCCCTGACGCGCCGTTTGCCAGGGGCCAAAGGTCTCGGCAAGGGCAAGGGCAAGGGCAAGAGTAGCAACAACGATCAGGCTGTGAGATTCAACATTTCAGAGTATTTAGGGTTCGCGGGCTTTGCCGCAGCTGCCGCGAAGACGCCCGCCAGTGCTTCTGCCGCCGACAGTTCTGACACAGGTGCCAATGGCAAGGGCTCGAAGGGGTCCAAGGCCAAAGGCACCAAAGGCAAAGGCAAGAGGGCCAGCTGCAGCGACGGGTCTCACCTTCTGTCATGAGCTCGGTCTTTTCTGGAGCTCGGGGTTTCTATAAGGTTCGGCCGCCTGTCATGAAAGGCACCGCCAGCCGCATGCGAAACGTGTTGGTACGGGCCTGAACTGGCCAGTCAATCCACAAGATTTGGTTTGCACTCAACGCGTGCTGGCGGTGCCTACGGGTTTGTTTTGCTGCGTCGCAGCACCAGGCGAGGCGTTGCACCTTATAATGCAATATCTTCTGCTGGGGCGAATTACCCGTGCCGACCATGAGCAGATTTCCTCCTCCCTCCTCGCCTCCTCTCCTATCTCCAATCCTATCCACCTCTCCCTCCTCTCCCTCCTATCCCTCCTCTCATATCTTGCTTCTGGTTTCACTGGACGGCGACTGGGCGGCGACTGCCCGGGCCTCGATTTCGAGGGGAAGAAATATCTAACCCAACCCCCCTGCTCCTCTTGCCCCCCCCCACCCCTTCCATTCTCCAGCCTTTCAGCGTCACTCTGCATCCTCCTTCCAGGGGATTCCAGGCGATTCCATGGGATTCCAAGCGATTCCAGGGGATCCCAGGGGACTCCATGGGATTCCAGGGATTCCAGGGGATTCCAGGAATGGCAAAAAACACGCAGTCACGTCGTCGGACGTCGGTCGTAGGAGGAGGGAGAGGAGGAGGAGGAGGAGGAGGATGAGGAGGAGGAGGAGGAGGAGGAGGAGGAGAGGAGGAGGAGAAGGAGGAGGAGGAGGAGGAGGAGGAAAAGGAGGAGGAGGAGGAGCGCTTTGACACTGGGCCCTCGGCGGCCATCGGTGGCCATCGGGATAGGGGCACAACGGGGCTAGCCGGGCTACCGCTTGAGTCTTCTTTGCAACTTCTTCGGGGCCCCCGCGCGGGTTTTCCTAGACATTTTGGGGCACCCTCAATCGACACTCTTTCGTTCAATAATACAAAGGTTTAAGCTTGACGCGTCCAACCGATGGTGGCTGGAGTAAAGTGAAGGGAGGGCATGGTGAGGGCGACGACGGTTATGCGACAGGCTCGACCTATGATGAGGATGATGATGATGATGATGATGATGATGATGATGATGCTGATGATTATGGTTGTAATAATGCCATTGATGATGATGATGATGATGATGATGCCAGGGCACTCCTGCTGATGACTGAGGCAGCCAGCGATCATGATGAGGATGATGACGATGAAGATGATGACGACGGGCAGCCTCGTCAGGGCAATCGCGCCCTGACGAGGCTGCCCCGTCAGGGCAATAGTGCCCTGACCAAATGTTGTCCTTAGATGCTATCATTGGACTTACCAATCTTACTGTTATCTTTTTCACGCGGTGCTGCGAATGGTGGTCAATTATTGCAAGGGCTGGAGGCTTTTTCCTTGAATGCAATGAGGCTGTTTTCGGTGTGAACGATCCGTCAGGGTTGCCCGATGACCAGTTTACTGTAGTGGGCCGTATCGAGTTTGCTTCGATTCAGCTTATTTGTATCAAGGTGGCTTTTGGCATTCTTTCAACTTCCTCTGTATTTGTCTGGTGTTGAAGGGGTGAACTGACATTCTATGTTTGGGAGGAACCCATCCGCGGGCTTATGGTTCCACGGGCTTCTCTGCCAGCTTTTCAGAAGAAGTGCGTCCTCTTCCTGTCCGTCGTGCTCTTCGACAAGTCCAGGGGGGGGGGGGCGTCTGTTTCGATCTTCGCTTCGCGACTGTTCTCACTCACTCACTCCTCCTCCTCCTCCGCCTCCCCCTCCTCGGCCATGCTGCTATTTTGTCAGTCGTGAGGCGCAACAGTTGTCTTCTGTTGCCGCCAATCTTCGCGAGGAGGAGGGTGGGCAGCCTCTCTTCCCTGCCATCGGTCAGAGGCATCCTGAGGATGACTCCGACTGAGTCATTTGAGCTCACTGACATCTCCCTCCGCTGTCAGTGAAGCCTTTTCTGACTAAATGTCAACTTTGGAAGGCTGGGCGTGGAGCCAAAAAAAGCCGGCCATGTTGATGCCCTTTGCACTTTGCCCCCGCCCTCGTTCCCGCCTCCGGGGCTTGCCTCTTGGCATGCCGCTGCCGCGGCCCCTCGGCGCCTCCCGGGCTCCCGCGCCCCCCCCTCCCCCGGCCCTGACCTCGGGGCGCCTGCCGCGGCCCTGATCGGGAAACGAGCTCTATATACACCGACGCTTTTTCCGACCATGCGCTGAAATTCGCACAGGAACGCGGATCCTGGTGTATACGGGATCCTGGTTTATACATTTTTCGTTGTTTCCTTGGGAAAACAGGGAAACGTATACACCACACCACCCCGACGTCGTCCCCGACCGTCAAAAAGTCGTGGGATTGAAAAACAACCCGCCATTGGCAATGTATATGTTCCAGCTTCCGACCTGAACAACGTGCAGGGTACAGTGGAGGCCCATGCCAAGAATCACCCTGCTTGTCTCCAGGGTGCCCTGGGTGTCTTTGGTTTCGGTGGGTGTGCCATGGAGAGCGTGACGTTCTCACGCCGAAAATAGATGGACGTCCTGGGGTCTCAGGGTTGGGTTTCTTGTGGACGGTTTCTTGCGGTCGGGCCTCCACTGTAGACGAGATGGAGGAGGAGGGGATGACAGATGAGAGGGGAATGGCCGGAAGAAGGCAAGGCCAGGCAGGTGAGGAGGAGGCGGAGGAGGAGGAGGAGGACGAGGAGAAGGAGGAGGGCGAGGAGGAGGCAAGGCCAGGCAGGTAAGGAGGAGGAGGCGGAGGAGGAGGAAGAGGCAAGGCCAGGTAGCTGAGGAGGAGGAGGACGAGGAGGAGGGCGAGGCCCCAACCGGGAGCGTCTGCCGAGGTCAAGAAGATTCCTTCGGCAGAACAGGTGGCGATCTACAATGGGGTGCGCCTCCCCCCCCTTCTCCTCCTCCTGCTCCTCCTCCTCCTCCTCCTCCTCCTCCTCGTTGCCTCCACTGGGCGACGACGGTGATCATATTTCTCCTCATCCTCCTTTTTCTCCTCTTCCTCATCCTTCTGATAATCTCCCTTCTTCCTCCTCTTCCTCTGGGCACCTTTTCCTTTCCTTCCTCCGCCGCCTTCTCTTCTTCCTCCTCCCCCTCGTCCTCGGCTATTTTGTCAGGGGTGGGGCAATCCATGAAGAGTTGCGGCTTCAAGTGAACCTTCAAATGTTGGCTTGTTTCCTCCCCTGCCACCATCAGCTTCTTAGGAGGACGAGGTGCAGAGGAGACAGAGGAAAGACTCTCGTAAGCCGCTTTCTGAGTGTGCCTTCCCGGCGTGCGTTTCCTCATCCCTCCACCCTCTCTCCGTCGTCCTCTCCCTCCTCCCCATCTCCCTCCTCCAATCTCTCTCCAACGTCTCCCCCCATTCCTGCTCTCTTCCCCTTCTCCCCTTTCTTGTCATGCTCATCTCTTTTATCCTCCTCCTTCTCTCGCTCTCCCTTCTCTTCCAGTTCTTGCCACCATCTTCCTTCACACGTTGTCGCACCGCAGTGCGTTGAACGACTACTAGTCGACCATGATTTCATGCATCAGGTGTAGCAGCAGGGGAGTCTGGCCTGCCAGTGAGCCTTGTTTTGCTGCTGCTGCTGCTGATGCTCCTCCTCCGCCTCATCCTTTTTCGCCTCCGCTGCCTTCTCCTCCATGTACTCTTCCGTGGTCCACCACCTCCTCCCGTGCTGCTCCATCACCACCTGTTTTTCCTCCTCCTCCTCCTCCTCCTCCTCCTCCTTCTCTTCCTCCTCCTCCCCCCCTGCTGTTTTTTGCTCTTGCTGCTGCTTCTGCTGCTCCTCCTCCTCCTCGATCCACGGCGCCCAGGAGAAGCCTATGAAGATGACGCCCAAAAGAATCTGGGAGATCAAGTCGTTCCAAAGAGAGGATGTGGTTGAGAAATTGTTTGCGCGTGTGTGTGTGTGTGCCATTGTTATACTCTCACGGTTATATTCCATCATTTCTCTTTGCGCTGCGTTAGCTTCCTGTGCTTCCTGTATCCCTCTCTACTCTCTTTGCCCCTCCCTCACACATTCTCCTCTGTCTCTCTCATTGTCTCCTGGTGGTCGCATCCCTTGAGATCCGACGTTGCAAAACAAATGCAACATTACCAAACATCACGACCAGAGCCATAGACCTCTGTCATCCTGGGGCATTTCTCAAACCAGATCGATCCTTGATGGTCCCGAGGCCCAGAACCAGGCGAACACGCCCAGTGTGAGAGATTTGCAACGCCCGGATCTCATGATTCGCTCACCATTCTCCCGTGACTCTCTCTCGACCCTTCCCTCTCGTGCTCTCAGGCGGGCGAAGGTGATCAGGGCCGTCGGCTTTGGGAGAGGGGGAGCTCGAAGGGGTCCGTGAGCTTGGCCGCCGTGCCCTTGAGCGTCCAGGCGGGGATAACAGTGCCGAGGAGTGTGAGTCAGGCGCCCAGCTATCCCGATCTTCTCTGAGGCAGTGGCCTCGCGTCCGGCGCAAGCCCATACGGCGGGGGTGTTCGTTAAGGAATGTGCCCAGGAGCCTTCATACCCTTGGGGCTTTGTGCAGCAGCGTGAGAGCACTCAGGCGAGCGGGCGCGGCCGCATGGGCCTCCCTAGCCTTCACCCTCCGTCGTGCCCTGAGACCCGACGGGCAGGCGGCGTGCAAGGCGACTGCGCAAGCACGCAGCACCGACGGAAAACAGTGGCGTCCCACGCTGGGCCTGTCGCCAGCGTGGCAGTGCGGGGCGCCGCGGCTCTTCTTCGGTCACCAGGACGGGCCGCCAAAGAAACGCGGACCAGGCAAAGGGCAAAAACGAGCAGCGAGGAGCCGAGGAGCGAGAAGGGGAGGGGGAGAGGGAGGGAGGACGACAGGAAAGGGCAGACCGGGCCGACAGACGGACGGACGGGGGACAGGGAGGGGAGCCAAGCAGAAGGGAGAAGGAGAGTAAACACAAGGGCAAGGGGGGACACGGAGAGGGAGAGGGGGAGGGGGGGGAGGAGAGGGAAGACGGAGGAGCCGGGGGCTGGGGCCAAGGCAGCAAAAGAGGCGGGCCGAGGAGCACACCGGTGCGTCAGCGCATCAAGACAAATGCCAGCTACCCTCTCGACGGGAGAGACGCCAGGCGGAGGAGGAAGCAGGAGGAGGAGGAAGGGGAATGGCCTACAATAAAGCCCCATCTTCCACAGCCAGAACGTCCCTGGCCGCCGCGACTGCTCCTGAGGCAGGGGCATCCTCCACCTGCCGCCAGAGGGTGGCGCGGGCGGACGCCATCCGGATGGCCACCGACAGCAGCTGGAAAAGGCGCGTCGCCCCAGTGCCCGGCTCCTCGCCTAGGCGCGCGTCGCTGGCCTTCGCCAGGCGACGGAGCGGCGCAGCCCCCGTCGGGCCCCAGCGACCCCTTGGCTCTGCGACCAAGGGGATGAAGAGCAAAC
>CAUYUJ010017194.1:399194-411694 GCA_963575745.1 Prorocentrum cordatum | reverse complement strand
AATTGGTTCAAGAGCTGCCTCTCGATCATGAAAAAGGGCCAAAGGCGGTTCACCGGACCGTTGCCAAAATACTCACCGAAACGGCCTGGGCAGTCCAGGGGTCCGAAGGACGTTCGGGACCAGTTCGAAAACAGATCGGATCGGGTAGAAAAGCGGTCTAGGGGAAACGAAAGCGGGAAAGTTATGGCGCTGGAGGCGTCAACAAAAACGGTTTCTGGAACGGTCAAACAATGGGAACTGGTTTCCAGCGCTCGCTAATTCGGTAGCAGATCATGAGAGCTTCGTGTGCCCTCGTATTCCGCATCGGCTAGCGTCCGGAAGCCGATGAGATAGCGCAGACTTAGCGTCGATGAGCGTCGCTTAGGCGTCGACCCAGCGTCGATTCGCAGGAGCCAGCAATATGCTACAGGAGGCTTCCATGAGCGGCCGCAGGCCACCAAGGCCAAGGCTCGGCGGGCTCCGCAAGTGCCAGGGCTGGACCCAGACGTTGCTTGGGCCATCTCGTGGGCCGTTTTGCGTTTCGCTTTGTCCTGCATCCAAGGCGAGGCGAAGGCAAACCGAGGAAGCACGAAGAGCACACACCGTTTAGGGTCAGCCCTGGCAGGCGCCGACGGCCCCCGCCCCCCCCAGCAGGCTCCACGCTCTCCACGCCGCGTGCGCGGCCCCCCTCCGACCGCGCGCGCACGCACGCCGACGGCCCTGTGGCCTCATATGCTGCTCCCATCGTGCTGGAGGACCACCTCCCAGGAACAATTCCGAGCACTCTGAAACAGTATCGAAAAGCAGTGTCGAACGAACACTTCCGAGCACCCTGAGAAAGTATAGACAAAAACGGTGTCGAACGAGTATCGCCTCCAAGGGCCCGGCACGTGAGATCCCGTCAGCTTAGGTGCCTTCTTGGCGCTCGAGTTTGTTTCTGGTGGTCAAGGCTGAAGTAGTTTGGAGCATCGTGGCAATCGGCAGGTCACCCAAGTGCTGGGGGCAACGAGGAGGAGGAGGAGGAGGAGGAGGAGGAGGAGGAGGAGGAGGAGGAGGAGGAGGAGGAGGAGGAGGAGGAGGAGGAGAGGAGGAGGAGGGCCTGCACATGCATCGCCGATCCGAGGGCCTGCTGGTCCATCCCGACAATGAGCGTGCGGCTTCGCTCTCGGAGCCCCATCGCCGACCAGTCGGTGGTGTATCGCCGATTCCAGAGGAGGAGGAGGAGGAGGAGGAGGAGGGAGGAGGAGGAGGGAGGAGGAGGAGGAGGAGGAGGAGGAGGAGGAGGAGGAGGAGGAGGGGAGGTGGAGGAGGAGGAGGAGGAGGAGGAGGAGGAGGAGAGGAGGAGGGGGAGGGGGGGGGAGGAGGAGGGGAAAGGGGTCCACGCGTCCTCCCCGGTGCCAGGTCCCCCCCCCCCCTGCAGTCGGCCCGGATTCGTAGGTCGACCCTGCCAGATCAAGGGTACCCTTGTGTCCTGTGCCTCGCGACACGTGCCTTCTCACACCCCAGTGGCGATGTGGCCCTCGGGAGGGTCTTTTGTGTCCTCTCGCGTGCCCCGTCCACTCGAGTCCGACAGTGCCGATGCGCCTCGACGTCGGTCGCCGCCCAGCGCACCGAGGCGCTCTGCCCCCAAAGGTTCCACTGCTCACGCCACGGGCCCGCGGCCCGGCCGCTCCAGGCCCCCACCCCGTGGGCGCTCAGACCATGGGAGCCCCGTGTGTCCTCGCGCTTGCCTTATGTCGGGCCTGTCCCTCTACAGTGGGAATATCCAAGAGTAGTCAAAACATAGAACGGGGAGTATGTTTTGGGTATTTTGGGGCATCTTCTGAACATTATTTGAATATTTCTTCGTCCAAAGTCCCCCTGTAGGGGGACAGGCCCGACCTCATGCTTGCCCCACGGCTTCCGTGCTCGGCTCCGCCCTCGTGCTGCTCGCGCCGTAGCTCGGCGGCCGTAGCTGCTGACCACGGCCAGAACCCCACGCATCGGCGGCGAGCCTCCTCCTCCTCGTCCTCGTCCTCGTCCTCGTCCTCCTCCTCCTCCTCCTCCTCCTCCTCCTCCTCCTCCTCCTCCTCCTCTTCCTCCTCCTCTCCTCCTCCTCCTCCCCCTCCTCCTCCTCCTCCCTCCTCCCTCCTCCTCCTCCTCCTCCTCCTCCTCCTCCTCCTCCTCCTCCTCGGCGCGCACGCGCAGACCTCCGTGGCCTGCGTGCGGCGCCCTCGCCCCCCCTGGGCCTCCTTGGCCGCCTCGGGCCTCGGCGCCCTCTCCGCTGCCCGCGCCTCGCGGTGCGGCGGCGCGCCACCGACCGCTGCTCGACCGCCGTCGGGCGATTAATGCGGCTGCGGGTCACACTTTGTGTCCTCGCAGCCCCGTGTTTCTTGGCTGCGGGCAATACTTCTGTCCATACCCACTGCAGTATGGAGTTTCGGGCTCCCTTCCCCAGAAGCCCGAGGCGCACTGGGTATGGATAAATTTGCCCCCGAGAGGCTCGATGTTTATCCATATCCAGTGCGCCTCGGCCTTGTGGCGCCGCTTCCAAAAAATGTCCGAGAGGCACTGGATCCGGACGTGAATCTTGCCCGCAGTGGCATCGGTCGGGCGTGTGCGCCTCTTCTCGGGCTGGACGCAAGGCCCTTGCGTCCAGCCCTTAGGGGGGGATTGGGAAAGGGGGGGGGGTACGAAAGCTGCTGCGTGCAGCCGGTTTCGGCCGAGCCGAGGGGCCCATTCCTCGATATGTCGCCGCCTCCGGCGCCGGGGGGCGCCGGGAACATCAGCTACGTGAGCTGATTCTCACCCCCCCCCCCTGGTGCTACCCCCCCCCCTTTCGTCTGGCCCGATCTTTCCTCGGCAAGGACCATCGAGGAGCATCGTGGATCGTCTTCGCGCGGGGCCGAAACATGCATTGGGAATGTTTTTTTTTTTTTTTTTTTGTTTTTTTTTTCTCCCTCCCGAAAGATGGCAAGCTGTGGCGTCGACTCGCCAGAGCCAGCAATGGCACGGGAGACTCCCACGAGTGGTCACCAAACTCGGCCACGAGGCTGCTTTTTTGTTTTGAATCCCGTGGCGGTTACGGGCGTGAGCAAAGGGAGGGATGAGGGAGGGATGGGGCCAGTCACATCAAGGTTCCTCCCTCTCCTCCTCCTCCTCCTTCTCCTCCTCCTCTTCGCGCCAGCGCCGTCTGGGCATGTTCAGGAACGGCCCATCCACGGACGGCGCTGGCGCGAATCGTGACGTGATGAGGTGGGGCGAGGTTGGGCGGGGCTGGCTTGAACTCGGGCATGTCCCTTGACAGGAGGAATAGGTAAAGATAGTAGAAAATAGTATGGGGACGATGTTTCCACTATTTTGAGTGTTTGTTTCTTTTGGGGGGCTCTTTTTCATTTTGTCTTCCAGAACCCGACTGTAGGAGGACATTCCCGACCTCAGGCTGGCCGCGTGCGCTACAGTCAACCCGCACAGTAAGGAGGAGCGATCTTCCCTGGTTGCCCTTGCATTCTCCGCTCTCGGTCCACCCTTGTCCGCCTTCACAGGCCGCGCCCCGCTCGCAGAGTGTCGACATGGCCTTCCGAGGCCCTTGGCGTCCCTATCGTGCGTCCTGATTGTACGGGTCGACTGCATCGCGAATAATCAAGACAGGCTCGGCCCGTCTGTTTTCGCACGGCGAGTCCTGCAGGCCCCGCCGTCTCGAGGGGCGGGGTCCCTGCGCGCCGCGCAGGCGAGGGCTGCCTGACCTTTTCGCTGGCTGCGCCTCTCCCCGCGGCCACCGTTGACGCCCTGGCCCTGGCCGGAAGTGCTGCGCGGGCCGCGGCAGTTCCTCATTATCCCTCTCTCTCTCTCTCTTTCCATGTATATGTATGTTTTTCTCTCTTCCTCTCTCTCACTCTCTTTCTTTACGTCTCTCTTTCTCTCTTTCCCTCCCTTCTCTCTCTGTCTCCTTCCCCGGCCCCGTTCTGGCTGTGTCTGTCCGTCTGTCTGTTCTGTCTGTCCGTCTGTCTTTCTGTCTCTCTGTCTTTGTCTGTCTGTCTCTCTGTCTCTCTGTCCCTCTTTCCCTCTCCCTCCGTGTCCGGGAGCGGTCGGCACGGTTCGGAGTCCGTGCGCCGACGTGGCGTCAGAGGGCGCAGGAGGTGCCGGCGCCCCCGGCCGACCGCGAAAACCGTGGACCGTGGTGCGGCCGAGGCGGCCCCTGCAGCGGGGGCCCATACCAGAAGGGAGGCCTACAGACTCAGTATCGTTTCACCGACCCCCATCCCCCATCCTCATCCCCTTCGAGACCCCCACCAAGTTACCACCCCAGTTGGGGTTACACCCCTCGAAACCCGAAGGGAACGGCCTATATCCCCATCTAGGGGGGTAGATCGGCCAGTGGGGCCCAGGCCACGCCGCTGGGGATGGGGATCGGTGAAACGATGCTCAATGGTGCAGCCATGGCGGCCCCTGAAGCGGAAGCCCATGCTAGAATATTTCGTGGTAGGCCTACAGGAATGCCGGGACGGTCGGTCCCTGCTCAAGAAGCGGTGAATAGCGTGCGATTCCCGCTCCTCGCCGTCCTGACCTCCGCCAACGCTGAGCACGTCTTCCCGCGTGCTGCCCCGGCGTGCCCGCCTTCGCATCATTACAGTGGGGGCCCATGCCAAGAAACACCCTGCTTGCCTCCAGGGTGCCCTGGGTTTCTTGGGCTTCGACGAGGAAGAATCGCAGACACAAGTCATCGTCGATGCCCAGGGAAGGTCGGACCGCATGGGAAAGTGGAGGGGAAGGCGAACCTCCACAACAGATTGCAAACATGGGGGATCCTGCAACCTTCCGCGAAACTCAACGCAAGTTTTCCCGCCCCCCCCGCACCCCCAACTTCAATGCTCAGTTGCGCGGCGCGGTGCAGTCCGCGGACGCCGACGGAAAAGATCAAGTCGCGTGCTTCGGCATCAGAATTGAAATTCGGGGGTCTGGGGGTGCCGACGCGGCGCGGGAAAAACTTTCGTTACAGTGGAGGCCCATGCCAAGAAACACCCTGCTTGCCTCCAGGGTGCCCTGGGTTTCTTGGGTGTCGATGGTCTTGCTGTGGAAGGCGTGACGTTCCCACACCAGAACTCAGTGGACGTCCTGGGGTCTCAGGATTTTGGGTTTCTTGTGGAAGGTTTCTTGTGGACTGACGTCCAATGTAAGTTTCGCGGAGGAATGTAAGTACACCCGTCACCCCTGCGGGGCACCAGGGGGCGCGCGCGGGAATTCAGGCCGCAGGGCGAAGGTCACATCCCGGGGACAAGCGCCGCCGGACCCCAGATCGCCAAACGCAGGCCCGTCAGGCGGCAGCGGGCCTCTCCTCAAAACGCGTTCGGATTCCAGGGTTCGGGCTCTCCCAGCAGCTGCCTTCCCCTGCCCGCTCAACGAACGAGGGCCCTCCCATCGCCAGCAGATTTTCTCCACGGACCCTCCGCGATCGACGCCGCAGGGGCCAGAGGCGGAGGAGGAAAATTATGGGCAGGAAGAGGAGGAGGAGGAGGAGGAGGAGGTGGAGGAGGAGGAGGAGGAAAAGGAGGAGGAGGAGGAGGTGGAGGAGGAGGAGGAGGAGGAGAGAGGAGGGGGGTGAAGCAGGAGGAGGAGGAAGAGGAGGACGAGGGAGGAATGATGAGAGTATTGGTTGGATGTGGCTGGTGTTTCTGAGGCGAACGAGCGGGTGAGGAATGATGATTACGGTGACGATGACGGTGACGGTGACGGTGACGATGTCGATGATGATGATAATGATGATGATGATGATGATGATGATGATGATGATGATGATGATGATGATGATGATGATGATAAAGATGATGATGATGACGATGATGATGGTGATGATGATGATGGTGGTGAGGATGGTGGTGAGGATGATGATGATGATGATGATGATGATGATGATGATGATGATGATGATGATGTCGTGATTGATGATGATGGTGATGATGATGATGGTGATGATGACGATGACGATATTGATGATGATGCTGATGATGATGAGGACGAGGATGATTAGGATTACGATGAGGATGTGGATGAGGTGGAGGACGATGATGATGATGTTGTTGCTTCTGATGATGATGCGGATGATGGTGGTGGCGGTGTCTGTGATGATGATGATGCTGATGATGATGATGATGATGATGATGATGATGATGAGGACGATGATGGCGATGGTGATGAGGAGGAGGAAGAGGAGGATGAGGAGGATGAAGATGAGTTGGAGGACGATGATGATGATGATCATGCTGATGATGGTGATGGTGAGGATGATGGTAATGCTGCTGCTGCTGATTATGATGATGACGATGGTGATACTGATGATGATCATGATGATGCTAATGATGATGCTGATGATGATGATGATGATGATGATGATGATGATGATGATGGTGATGGTGATGAGGATGAGGAGAAGAAAGAGGAGGAGCAGGAGGGAGATCAACATCATCTGACAGGCCTCAGTCCCGCTGCAGGCCCGAAGCTGTTGACTTGGCGAGAGCACCAGCAGATACGAGAGGAAGCAGCGTCATGAGAAGTAATCATGCCCTGTGGAGGAGCGCGAAAGGCAGATTAACAAGCTGTCGAAGGCGGAGGGGATCTCGGTACGAGAAGCTGCCCAGAGGATTCCTCCCAATCGTACGCCGTGGTGGAAAGAACGTGGGCCCTCTCTTATAGTTGGCATGTCTGCTCTGCGTATCACGCGCTTGGATCACATCGGTCAGGTCATAATTCGATTCGTCCTGTAAGGATCGCATGGCTTGCGTTCGTTCTCCCACGAGAGCCAGTAGTTTGCATGTGCGCAATCGGGCTTGTCAGCGCATACGGGTTGGCGTGAACCAGGGGACACGATGCTGTCTGAAGCAATCATGTGTGTTTCCTTCCATCTAGCTCATGCGGCATGTGTGCTTATTCGTTGCAGGTCGGTTGCACTAGAGTCTGTTCTGATATGTTTGCGATCGAGACCTCCGGGTTTTTCACACTGCTTCGCAACACCACGGCTTGGACGACAGACACGGGAACTCAATTCTTGAGGGTGACGACGGGGATGATGATGTTGATGATGGTGATGATGATGACGATGACGATGTCGATGACGATGACGGTGATCATGATCATGATCATGTTGATGGTGATGGTCACGATGGTGGTGGTGATGGTGTTGACGACCATGATGATGATGGCGATGATGATGATGATGCTGAACATGATGACTATTATGATGACGATGACGATGCTGGCGTTGCTGATGATAATGACGATGATGATGGTGATGGTGCTGTTGTTCACGGTGATCATGATGCAGATGGACACGGTGGTGGCAGCGATGGTGATGGATTCTAGTGCGCAAAGTTATGTTGTTTTTTGCGATTGTATTAGCCATGCCTCAGCCGATAGGGCTGCAATGCCGTCGATGATAACAACGGCGGCAACGACAGCGACGTGCACGGATATATCGTATTGTTCCCGTTATCAGTAGGTGTCCTAGTTGTTACGTTGGGGCAGCTGTTGGTACGCTGAGTACGGCTCCTGCTAGAGGTCCTTCCCACAACTAATGTGTGTTACTGCATTGCTGGCCAGCACGTTCATCAGCTGGGGTACCACTATCGCTATCATCTATGCAGTCACACGAAAGCATGTCAGACCTCCACAGTTTTCACCTACAGAGTGCTCCGTTGCTGGCGGTGAGCATGGCAGCTCTGTCAATGACGCTGATGCTGGTGCTGCTGCTGCGTCTGAAGATTAGGCTGGGGCGCATAGCGACACTAGTGCTGCTAATGATGATGGGTACATCTGATGTTGATGCTGATTCTGTTGGCGACGGAATGATGTGGATGGCGATTGTGATATTGATACTGATGATACTCATGATGGCGATGATGATTATGATGGCGATGCCGATGCTACTGATGATGCAGGTGGGAAAGGTGGTACTTATGGCGATGCGGAGGAGGACGTGGAGGAGGACTCGACGACGACGGATATAACGAGGGAGGGAGTAGTAGTAGTAGTAGTAGTAGTAGTAGAAGAAGTAGTAGTAGTAGCAGTAGCAGCAGTAGTAGCAGTAGTAGTAGTAGTAGTAGTAGTAGTAGTAGTAGTAGTAGTAGTAGTAGTAGTGGTAGTGGTCGTAGTAGTAGTAGTAGTAGTAGTAGTAGTAGTAGTAGTAGTAGTAGTAGTAGTAGTAGTAGTACTAGTAGTAGTCGTAGTAGTAGTAGTAGTAGTAGTAGTAGTAGTAGTAGTAGTAGTAGTAGTAGTAGTAGTAGTAGTAGTAGTAGTAGTAGTAGTAGTAGTCGTAGTAGTAGTAGTAGTAGTAGTAGTAGTAGTAGTAGTAGTAGTAGTAGTAGTAGTAGTAGTAGTAGTAGTAGTAGTAGTAGTAGTAGTAGTAGTAGCAGTCGTAGGGGTAGTAGTAGTGGTAGTCGTAGCAGCAGTAGTAGTAGTAGTAGTAGTAGTAGCAGTAGCAGTAGTGGTGGTAGTGGCAGTAGTAGTAGTAGCAGTAGTAGTAGTAGTAGTAGTAGTAGTAGTAGTAGTAGTAGTAGTAGTGGTAGGAAATAATAGCAGTACTAGTGGTAGAAGTCCGTAATCGTAGTCGCAGTAGTAAAAGCTGTAGTGTTAGGAGTAGTAGTATCAGCAATAGTACCGGTAGTCGTCTTAGAGGTAGTCCTAGTTGTAGTCGTAGCAGTCGTAGTAGCGGTACTAGTCGTAGCAGTCGCAGTAGTAGCAGCAGTCGGGGTATGAGTGGAAGCAGGAAAAGGAATAGTAATTACTCCGACGGTAGGACCCCACATGAGAATCTGTTTAGCTTACCCTTTGCCCTTTCTTCCTCCTCCTGGCGGACACCCTCTCCTCTCGCCCCCTGCACTGTCCTCTCTTCCCCTTTCTATTTCTCTTTCTCCTCCTCTTTTTCCTCCTCCTCCTCCTCCTCCTCTTCCTCTCGCGCCACCTCCTCCTCGTCGTCGGCCTCCCCCATGCCCCTGACGACAGTTGCACGTTGCGGATGACCCGCTCGGATTCGAACATGAAGTGCGGGCCCCATAGGGAGAGGGCTCCCGCCGGAGACTTCCTCACAATTCACTCACAGACGAGGCTCCTGCCTGATAGTTCGTCCATATTCAGGCCTCAAGAGCCCCAAAGTGACGACAGTTACACGTTTCGGATGACCCGCTCGGATTCGAAAATGAAGTGCGGGCCCCATAGGGAGGGGGCTCCCGCCTGAGACTTCCTCGCAATTCACTCACAGACGAGGCTCCCGTTCGAGACTTCCTCCATATTCAGGTCTCAAGAGCCCAAACGTGACGACAGTTGCACGTTGCGGATGACCCGCTCGGATTCGAACATGAAGTGCGGGCCCCATAGGGAGGGGGCTCCCGCCTGAGACTTCTTCACAATTCACTCACAGACGAGGCTCCCGCCTGATACTTCCTCCATATTCAGGCCTCAAGAGCCCAAAAGTGACGACAGATACACGTTTCGGATGACCCGCTCGGATTCGAAAATGAAGCGCGGGCCCCATAGGGAGGCGGCTCCCGCTTGAGACTTCCTCGCAATTCGCTCACAGACGAGGCTCCCGCTCGAGACTTCCTCCATATTCAGGTCTCAAGAGCCCAAAAGTGACGACAGTTGCACGTTGCGGATGACCCGCTCGGATTCGAACATGAAGTGCGGGCCTCATAGGGAGGGGGCTCCCGCCTGAGACTTCCTCACAATTCACTCACAGACGAGGCTCCCGCCTGATACTTCCTCCATATTCAGGCCTCAAGTCAGCGAGTAGTGATGATGATGATGATGATGATGATGATGATGATGATGATGATGATGATGATGATGATGATGATGATGATGATGATGATGTTGATGATCGTTCGATGCCGATGATGGTGAGTGATCGTGGGATGGTGATGGTGATGCTGATGGTGATGATGATGATGAGTGGGGAGTGATGGTGATGGTGATGATGATGCGGAGGAAGAGGCAAAGAGGAGCAGAGGAGAGGGAGGAATAGGAGGAGAGATCCTGCGCGGAGGGTGTGCAGAGAAAACAAGAACCCCACGTAGGATGTGGGGAAAAAGTGACGACAGTTACACGTTGCGGATGACCCGCTCGGATTCGAACATGAAGTGCGGGCCCCATAGGGGGGAAACTCCCGCCTGAGACTTCCTCGCAATCCACTCACAGACGAGGCTCCCGCTCGAGACTTCCTCCATATTCAGGTCTCAAGAGCCCAAACGTGACGACAGTTGCACGTTGCGGATGACCCGCTCGGATTCAAACGTGAAGTGCGGGCCCCATAGGGAGGGGGCTCCCGCCTGAGACTTCCTCACAATTCACTCACAGACGAGGATACCGCTCGAGACTTCCTCCATATTCCATATTCATGCCTCAAGAGCCCAAAAGTGACGACAGTTGCACGTTGCGGATGACCCGCTCGGATTCGAACATGAAGTGCGGGCCCCATAGGGAAGGGGTTCCCGCCTGGGACTTCCTCACAATTCACTCACAGACGAGGCTCCTGCCTGATACTTCCTCCATATTCAGGCCTCAAGAGCCCAAGCGTGACGACAGTTACACGTTGCGGATGACCAGCTTGGATTCGAACATGAAGTGCGGGCCCCATAGGGAGGGGGCTCCCGCCTGAGACTTCCTGGCAATTCACTCACAGACGAGGCTCCCGCTCGAGACTTCCTCCACATTCAGGTCTCAAGAGCCCAAAAGTGACGACAGTTGCACGTTGCGGGTGACCCGCTCGGATTCGAACATGAAGTGCGGGCCCCATAGGGAGGGGGCTCCCGCCTGAGACTTCCTCACAATTCACTCACAGACGAGGCTCCCGCCTGATACTTCCTCCATATTCAGGCCTCAAGTCAGCGAGTAGTGATGATGATTATGATGATGATGAAAATGATGATGATGATGATGATGATGATGATGATGATGATGATGGTGATGATGATGATGATGATGATGATTATTATGATGATGATGATGATGATGATGATGATGATACTGATGATGATGATCGTTCGATGCCAATGATGGTGAGTGATCGTGGGATGGTGATGGTGATGCTGATGGTGATGATGATGATGAGTGGGGGGTGATGGTGATGGTGATGATGATGTGGAGGAGGGAGCAAAGAGGAGCAGAGGAGAGGGAGGAGGAGGAGGAGGAGGAGAGATCGTGCGCGGAGGGTGTGCAGAGAGCCCAAAAGTGACGACAGTTACACGTTGCGGATGACCCGCTCGGATTCAAACATGAAGTGCGGGCCCCGTAGGGAGGGGCCCCCGCCTGAGACTTCCTCGCAATCCACTCACAGACGAGGCTCCTGCTCGAGACTTCCCCCATATTCAGGTCTCAAGAGCCCAAAAGTGACGACAGTTGCACGTTGCGGATGACCCGCTCGGATTCAAACGTGAAGTGCGGGCCCCATAGGGAGGGGGCTCCCGCCTGAGACTTCCTCACAATTCACTCACAGACGAGGCTCCCGCCTGATACTTCCTCCATATTCAGGCCTCAAGAGCCCAAACGTGACCACAGTTAGGCGTTGCGGATGGCCCGTTCGGATTCAAACATGAAGTGCTGGCCCCATAGGGAGGGGGCTCCCGCCTGAGACTTCCTCACAATTCACTCACAGACGAGGCTCCCGCTCGAGACTTCCTCCATATTCAGGTTTCAGGAGCCCAAACGTGACGACAGTTGCACGTTGCAGATGACCCGCTCGGATTCGAACATGAAGTGCGGGCCCCATAGGGAGGGGGCTCCCACCTGAGACTTCTTCGCAATTCACTCACAGACGAGGCTCCTGCCTGATACTTCCTCCATATTCAGGCCTCAAGTCAGCGAGTAGTGATGGTGAGGATGATGATGATGATCGTTCGATGCCGATGATGGTGGGTGATCGCGGGATGGTGATGGCGATGCTGATGGTGATGATGATGATGAGTGGGGAGTGGTGGTGATGGTGATGATGATGCGGAGGAGGAAGCAAAGAGGAGCAGAGGAGAGGGAGGAGGAGGAGGAGGAGGAGAGATCGTGCGCGGAGGGTGTGCAGAGAGCCCAAAAGTGACGACAGTTACACGTTGCGGATGACCCGCTCGGATTCAAACATGAAGTGCGGGCCCCGTAGGGAGGGGGCTCCCGCCTGAGACTTCCTCGCAATTCACTCACAGACGAGGCTCCTGCCCGAGACTTCCCCCATATTCAGGTCTCGAGAGCCCAAACGTGACGACAGTTGCACGTTGCGGATGACCCGCTCGGATTCAAACATGAAGTGCGGGCCCCATAGGGAGGGGGCTCCCGCCTGAGACTTCCTCACAATAGTAGTAGTAGTAGTAGTAGTAGTAGTAGTAGTAGTAGTAGTAGTAGTAGTAGTAGTAGTAGTAGTAGTAGTAGTAGTAGTAGTAGTAGTAGTAGTAGTAGTAGTAGTAGTAGTAGTAGTAGTAGTAGTAGTAGTAGTAGTAGTAGTAGTAGTTAGTAGTTAGTAGTTAGTAGTTAGTAGTAGTAGTAGTAGTAGTAGTAGTAGTAGTAGTAGTAGT
>CAUYUJ010017194.1:397461-399094 GCA_963575745.1 Prorocentrum cordatum | reverse complement strand
GAGGAGGAGGCGGAGGAGGAAGAGGAGCTGCAGGAAGAGGAGGAGTAGAAGGAGGAGGAGGAGGAGGAGGAGGAGGAACATGAGGGCGGAGCAGAAGGAGGAGGAGGAAGAGGAGGCATAGGAGGAGAAGGAGGAGGAGGAGGAGGAGGCGGAAGAGGTGAATAAGGACGAGGAGGAGGAGCAGGAGGAGGAGGAGGAGGAGGCGAAGCCCAGGACTGGGAGAGACAGCACCCCAGAGACTTCTTCTTCGGCGGCGAGGGCAAGTCATGTGAGGACGCGGTCTGGCTCCAGGTGTTCGACGCCGACATGGCGGCGGCGATGGAGCAGCACTCGATGACGTAAATGCTGGACCTGTCCAAGGCGTACGAGCGGGTGCGCCATGAAGGCCTCGTGGCGGCAGCTCGGAGGCACGGGTTCCGCATGCGGCGCTTGAAGCTCATCCTCCGCTCGTATGGCGGGCGGCGCGGGCTCTGCCTGGGCATGTGGGTGGCCGAGGCCTTCTCGCTGGGGACCTCGATAGTCGCGGGCTGCGCGTTCGCCACGACCCTGCTGAAGGTCATGCTCCTCTCGGCCATGGACCTCCTCATGCAAAGCTGGCTGAACGTCCGTGCCTACCTGGTTGTGGACGATGTCGCCTGGCGGTCTACGGTCGGCTGAGGGACGTGGAGTTCGGCATCTTCGGCGCGACCAGGTGGCTCTGCCAGAGGCTGGCGGAGGACGGCTTCATCATCTCGGTCACCAAGGGCGACGTGGAAGCTGGCAAGAGGACGGCCCACCGCCTCAGGAAGTGGGACTTCAACTTGCGCCGCGAGGCCAAGAACCTTGGGATCGAGTTCGCGCTCGGCGGCAACGCCTCGTGGGGAGTGCTTCGAGGGAGGCTGGGGCGCCTGACGGTGGAGGCGCCTCGGCACATGCAGCTGAGGCGAGCGGGGGCCAAGCTGGGGGCTGTCTTCAGGTGCAGCTGTCTTGCCACCATCCTCCACGGCGCCCGTTTCAAGGGGGTGCCTTCCAAAGTGCCCGACCAGGCCAGGACCATCAATGGCAAAGCGGTGGCAGGCGGGTGTGGCAAGAGATGCAGGACGCTGCAGTTCGCCATCCAACCTGGGCCTGGCTGGCGTCACGACCCCGCGTACGCGGCGAACTGCCTGCCGTTGGTGACGTGGGCCAAGGCGGTGTTCGCCCAGTTCAGGCCTGAGACCAGCATGCACAAGGTCTTCGAGGCTGCGCGGCCAGCCCACTGGGGTCAGGCCACGGGGCCAGCAGGTGCCGTGCGTCTCAGCCTAGGCCGCATCGGGTGGACCGCGGAGTCGTGGGATGTGTGGATCACTGACAGGGGCGAGTCTATCGACCTGAAGTCCCACAGCCCGAAGATGGTCAGAACGCTGGTCGAGCGGGGAGTGCACAGGTCCCTTCTGCGAACGGTGCCCGCGCACTTCCGCGGGCAGCTGTCAGGGCCACCCACGTTGAACCCAATGCGGGCGGCGCTAGATGTGCTGAGGGCGCAGGGCGACGCGGAGCAGGTCGCGTTGGTCGAGAGCCTGGTGTGCGGCGGGCTGGTCTCCCAGATTGACTTGTGCGCGGAGCGAGCCGCCACTTCGGTCGATTGCAGATGGGGCGGCGCTGGTTTGGGCTC
>CAUYUJ010017194.1:389961-392461 GCA_963575745.1 Prorocentrum cordatum | reverse complement strand
TAATTCAAGAATTGTACGACTGCGCTGTGTTTTGTTACTCTCTGGGAGGGCCTGAACCCAATCTACTTGATCTGCCTTCCTACTTTCGTCTCAAGCGGGGCGGTGCCGCCCTCGGCGGGGACAGGCCCACCGTGAGCAGCAGGACGTCGCGTGGGCCCCGTGCGCTGAAAAGCGCATCGTGGCAATACAGTGGAGACCCACGCCAAGAAACACCCTGCTTGCCTCCAGGGTGCCCTGGGTTTCTTGGGTTTTGATGGTTTTTGCGATGGAAAGCGCGACGTTCCCACACCAAACATCAGTGGGCGTCGTGGGGTCTCAGGGTTGGGTTTCTTGCAGGAGGTTTCTTGTGGCTTGGCCTCCACTACACAAAACGCGTGGCACACAGCCTCAGCGTAAAACTTGAGAGCGCCTGACCAGGCGTGCTCCCACTTCACCTCATGAGCCTGGCAACGCAAGGATAACGCATTTGGAAAGGATGGGCGCGTCGGGGTGCAATGTAGAAGGTCGCGCATCATGGTCGCGAGCGTTGCGCCACCGCCATGGCTGTCACCGTTGTCGCCGCAATCGTCGCGCCTGCAGCGTGCCACCCGACACATTGCGGACGCAATCCGCACTTTCGTTCTGTGGGCATCATTGGCCAGCGCAGGCGCCGCAAGTATTGTTTCCCAATGCAGGCGCTGCGCATGGAAGCGGGCAAGCACCGATGGCGCGTCACGACATCGGCTGCAAGCGCTGCCTGCGCAGCGCTACTTCAGAACAGGCGCCGCGGGCCATTGTACCTCGTCGGCGCGGGCGCTGCGCGCGGCAAGGCGCATGCGCCGCACGGGCGTCAAATCGCAGGGGAGCATCGCTGCTATTTGTTAATGTGTTTGATCATTAGCCCTTAAGACCGCCGAAGACAGCCGAAGACCGTCATAAGACCGCCGAAGACAGCCGAACACCGCCTGAACACCAGGAAAATGGCCAAGAACATTTATGTGGCTGCCTGCCGCAACCTCCGCCACCGCGCCTATGCAACAACGTTTCAGGAAGGAGGCCGAGTATAGGAACAGCGAAATTACGACAAGTCGTATGACAAGGGCCGGTCGCGAACTCGACCTCGTCTTCGTTTGCGCGATAGGAAGGAGGTCGAGTTCACACCCCTCGGCATTTCAGCGAGTGGTCTGAACTGGGGAGGGTCGTGCGGCAGTGGGTCAGGATGCCATGGCGAGGTGGGGGGTCAGGGTCGGTTCCGGTCCAGAAATTCCGGTCCAGGATATCAAGCATGGCGAACTGACACTTTTGCTTTTTGATCGGTCCACGACCCCAGAGCCATGCAAGTGGCGCTGCGCAGGCTTGGATCGCCCAAAGAGTAACTCGACATGGTCGCATCCATTTGCCAGCGCAGAGCATTCACTGTGCGCGACTTGGGAGACGAATCTGTCCGAGATCGGTCTAGTGGAATAACCCAGGGCTGTCCACTTTCACCATACGTGTTCATTATAGTTTTGTCTGTCATCACGGAGGACATGAACTGGGGGCGCGCGGGCAACCAGACAGACGACGTCGAGTACGCGGACGATACAGCATTGTTCTGCCGGTCGTCCGATTGTTTGCAGGGCGCCCTCGACAGCCTGCTCTCGCGTACCGTTCCGTATGGGTTGTTGCCGAATTGGGACAAGACTGTAGTTTTGCAGGTTGGAAATCCGCCGCCCATATACGATCCGAGCGGCCATCCCATCCCGAAGGCAGAGCAGCAAGTCTATCCCGGCGTTCTGTTCACCATTGGCGGCAGTGCCAGGTGCGCCGTGGCACGCAGGATGGGCGAGGCGCGCAACTCCTTCACGCTCCTTCAGAGGGTTTGGAGCCATGCGTCGTTGATCCGGGCATGGAAATAATGCATGTACGAAGCATGTGTCGTAGCCACATTGCTGTGCATCTTGGAGACGGAACGATTGAACAAAACAGAGCTTTCTCGCGTCAATTCCTTCACGTGTGTTGCTTGCGGACGATACGGGGCATCCCGTAACCGATGAGGTCCCGGGTGTCCAACCAGGAGGTTTTGATGACAGCGTCGCCGAACCCGCTGGCAGACCAGTTAGTCGCCAAACATATGTGTTTGTTTGGACGGGTGGACATGATGCCCAATTCATGCATCGCGCGACGTCCAGTTTTCAAACCTTCATCCACAATTTTGGCACGGCCGGAGGGATTTCGAAAACGAGGGCGCCCAAGGGTGTCGTGGGTCCAGAGAGTCAGGGCGCATGCACTGAGCGCCGCGCAGCAGGACGAGGACCGGCTAGCAACAGCGCCGGCGAATCGTAGCGGCTCGTTCAGACCTGGAAGGCCATTCTCTGGCAGCGCTGCCGCTCGCTTTCGTAGGATTTGCCTGCTTCCGTTGCCCCCCTCGCCTTTCGGTCCTCCCTCGCCCCCATCCCCCCCTTTCCTCGTGAGCTAAGCACGCGAGCCACAATGAAGCCGCATGTGCGCTTCACATACTATTTGCGCTGCGGCCGACGTG
>CAUYUJ010017194.1:357461-382461 GCA_963575745.1 Prorocentrum cordatum | reverse complement strand
ACTACTACTACTACTACTACTACTACTACTACTACTACTACTACTGCTACTGCTACTACTACTACTACTACTTCTACTACTACTACTACTACCACCACTACTACTACTACTACTACTACTACTACTACTACTACTACTACTACTACTACTACTACTACTGCGGCCGATTGTACATCCGCGGCCACGTCTATAACATTCATTTCGGTACCACGACGAGTGCCACGACCGGCCCGAATTCGTGCTATCACGACGACTCTAGTACTTACGACTGCTGCAATCACTTCTTTCACTGCGTCGTTGGAAACGTTACGACGACGACAAATCATACAATTTTTGCAACACCTGATATTGCTACGATCGCTCGTGGTAGTACGGCAATCACAGTTGTTTTTATTCATTCATGTTACCACCATTCTCGTCCTCCTTGTCCTTGTCCTCTTTCCCATCCGACTTGCTCTTGCCGGAAGTTGCGGCGAGGTCGACCAGAGACCGAAGACCAGCGCCAGGGCTTGTTCAAGTCGCCCTGGACTGGCCAGGTGCCGACCGTGGGTGAACCCTCCAAGCCGCCGTCCTTTCCCATATCCAGAGGTTCAAACACCACCTACGTGGAGGCGAGCCTTCATTCAGGAGGGTCCCTTCCTCTGTTCTGGGGCATCGTCTTCCTATTCTGGAGGTTTCTTGAAGTCCGTGGGCCGTTGGTTGACTCTCCCCCTCTTCCGCGCCGCCGTCCGTCCGTATGTCCACGAGCCGTGGCAAGGCTGGGTTTTGCGCACACAGACCCTGGCGGCAGCTCGGAGCGTCCTCGGCAGGCCCCCAGGGCAGTCGAACCCGCAGGGGCGCCGCTGGAGGCGGTGTGCGAGTGTTGAGACAGCCCGGATTGCCCTAGGGGGGCTGTCGGGTCTGTTCTGGGCTACCTTCGGGGGCTGTGCGGGTGCAGCCCAAACCCTTGCCAAGGATCCCATTGCTGGCGGTGGATCGTGGCAGTACCAAAATCGAAATTAGCTGGCGATGGCCAGTACTTTCTTATTTCTCGCCAGGCACGGCTGTTCGAGCAACCGCCCAGGGCCCAAGTCGATCCGGTCGATCCGATCCGATGTCGAATACGGCCGGCCCGATCCGATTCGATTCCGATATTCGACGATCCGATACGGCCTGATTCTTGCACGGCGTTGTCGTGCAGCTTGTCGCAGCCGAGCCGATTCGATGTCGATTCCGTGCCAGCGCAGCCTGGCCCGATGCACATCTCGGTTCGACCCGATTCATCGACGCTAACTGATCCTGCCGCCAGCGTGTGCCAGGTGTCCTTGTCCTCCTCCTCCTCCTCCTCCTCCTCCTCCTCCTCCTCTCCCCCTCCCCCTCCCCTTCCCCCTACCCCTTCCCCTCCCCTTCCCCCTCCCCCTCCCCTCCCCCCTCCCCCCTCCCCCTCCCCCTCCCCCCCCCCCTCCCTCCCCTCCTCTCCTCCTCCTCCCTCCTCCTCCTCCTCCTCCTCCTCCTCCTCCTCCTCCTCCTCCTCCTCCTCCTCCTCCTCCTCCTCCTCCTCCTCCTCCTCCTCCTCCTCCTCCTGCGGCGCACAGCTCGCGCCGCGCACGCGCGTCGGACTACGCGCGGACGGGGGTGGCGCGATGGGGGCGGCCTTCGTAAGGAGGCGCGGGAGATGCTCAGAATCCCCCCTGCCGTCACGAGCCCTTCGTAGAGGTCTCCGATCCCTTCCCAGAGGGGAGGAGGAGGAGGAGGAGGAGGAGGAGGAGGAGGAGGAGGAGGAGGAGGAGGAGGAGGAACCGGAGATGGTGGAGCAGGAGGAGGAGGAGCAGCAGGAGGAGGAGGAGGAGCAGGAGGAGGAAAAGGAGGAGCCCCGACCCAGGGGGGCCGGAGCAGATGGGGTCTGAGGATGGCACCGTATCGCCGTTGCATCGCCGATGCTGCTGGCGGCGCGGTCCTCTGACCCCATCTACTCGGGCCAATCGGGTGAAGCCTCTATCTAAAGAGCTCCCTGCCTTCTTAGAAAGGCCGCCCTCTTCTCGCCACCCCCTTGCGGCGCCGCCAACTCAGAAATTTGTGTCAGCCGGGGCGTGGCACTGCATACAGTCGACACTGATAGTAAGACTGAGCGAATGTTCCAAGGTTGCCCGTGCATCCTTTCCCTTTCGGCCCATCCTTGGCACCTTTCGTTGGCCGCGCCCCGCTCGAAAAGTGTCGGCATGGCCTTCCAAGGCCTTTGCATCTTTATTGCGAATCCTTATTATCACCTCCCCAATTCCGCTTGCCTACGGGGTTCTTACTTTGTGACAGGTTGGTGCCTCGGAAGGGGTACTTTGCCCGTTGTTCGGAGGTTCCTATGGTTCCTAGGGTTCCCTGCTCCTGGTGCCTCGGGGGATTATTTTGGCCGTTGCTCGGAGGTTCCTTGGGTTCCTCGGGTTCCTGCTCGGGTGTTCCTCAGCTAGTGCAGTTCCGTCCCTGCCCTCTCTCGCCGCCGCCGCCGCCTTGCCGCAGCTGAACCGTTGGTCATGACATGTATTGCAGCTGTTTGGGCTGCGAGAGGTTAGTGGAAAGGACCGCGCGCTCTCTGATCGCGCGCGCGCTCTCTATTTCATGTACTCGATACCCTGTGCTTAGCGCAGAACCCTACCGCCTAGAGAGCCATGCCATCAATGAACGCTCCAGCCACTGGGAATGGGCATCAAGGAACCATAGAAAGACGAGACAACCTACCATCGAATACGACATAATCTATCGAAGCTCGGCGAGTAACTGGTTATCAGCCGAAAACTACGGTTCTGTTCATAATCGTGGCATGGTCAATCAGCCACAGCGGGATACGACCCATGGTGCCGATCGAAATGCCCCTGGTCCACATGCCGAATCATGATTCCAACAGTTAGCCCGGGCGAACTTCAGGGGGGGGGAAACACAAACGTAATTAATTTTCGATTCCCCAGAAAATATGGGATGACATGGGAAGTGGGGGGGAGACAAAAACTTAGAAACTATGGGAAAAATGTGGGGTCGCATTATTTGTGTTTATTTATGTATCCCAGGGCCCCTTTTCAGAACTGGCGCGCGCGGGTCTTCCTCGAGAAGGCGAACGACCGGGGGCGGTGGGCGGTGGCCCCGCCGGACGCCGACATCCAGGTCGTTGACCCTGCGCAGTGCCGAGCGCTGCCCATCCCCCGAAGTGCTCCAGCGCCGCCCAGATTGAGGAACAACCACTACCACTTCGGCGACGCGTCGGAGGAGACGCTGGCGGGCTGGGACCGCGGTGCTCGCCAGCTGCCCGCGGCGCTCGGTGGGGCGGCGACGGCGGCGGGGGGAAGAGCGGAGGCCAATTGGTACTGCGCCGACGCGGCCGACGAGGACTTCGGGGGGGAGGCGGAGGGCGCGCCGCTCGCAAACCCAGCGGGGCTCCACGCTCGCGGGGCCAAGGGGGCGGTGGAGGCCCCCGATAGGGAAGGTGATCGAGCGTGGAAGTTCATCGAGCGAGTGAGAAGAGCGGACCTCCCGCCACGGCTCAACGAGAGGCGCAACGGGCCAGGCCGGGGCCCGCGGATACTCCCGTTCAAGCGAGACGCCGCCGGCTCCCGCGCCCAGCTGCTCTGCGACGCACTGGCTGACGTGGCGCCCATCAGGCCGAAGTCCCCCGACGGCTGGCCCTTCCGTCGGCCCTCTGCATCCGAGGGTGCCTTCAAGGCCATCCGGGGGCCAGGTCGTGTCGTTGGATCCTATTGCGACTTCTACCTGGCGAGCTCTGGCCTCTCGCCCGAGCACCCCGCGGCTCGCGTGCATCGAGGCCTTCTCATGGTGATTCGCCACCTCGTGTCCCGCGATCGAGCGAGCGGTCTGCAGAGTGCTGCCGACGAGGCTGCCGCGCGCCTCAACCTTCAGATCCGCGCCGCGGCCTCGCGTAATGCTGAGGCGCCAGACTTCAGAGGCGCGGCGGTCATGGTCTACGGCGAGCTGTCCGCGGGCGGCGGCGCGACGGTCGGGGACCTCGCGAAGTGGGCGGCGGAAGGGGCAGAAGACGGAGGCCTTCGCCATGACTTGACGTCGACTCTGCGCCGAGGAGCTCGGCCGCGCTTCGAAGACCGCGCCGCCCTCGAGTGGCGGGGGTGGCAAGTGATCTGCGAGGCCGCCCCGCCGCAGGCCCGCTCCCAGCTGTCAGCCCGACCCTGGCGCTGCTCTCTTTCCTCCTCGCAGAGGAGCATGACGTATTGATATTGATAGTTTCCCACATTTCCATGGTTTTCCTTTTCTTCGGCGCGGGCTCCAGGGGCGAATGGTCGAGCGCATTCCGTCGCGCGGGTTCTTTGCGCGATGTGCGCGGTGCATTTTTCGCGGCGCTCACGAGTCGCTGTTGCCGTGGGGTTGTTTTTGAGGCAACCCCTTCGAGTGCTGTTCGCGGGCGCAACGCGCGGCGCGCGCTGCGCCCAATCGCGCGCGGCGCGGCGCGTGAATCAGCCAGCCGAGCCCGTCGGACCGCCCGGAAATGATTTCTGGATGGTGGAATGTTTCAGAAAACGCATCCGTTTTTTTTGCGCAAGCGGTTCCGGAGTTTTCCAGGAGGGGCCCAGAAATTTACAAAGCAGCGACACATTGTTTTGAGGGGTGGAATGCGGCCGCCGCGCAGGACGTCTGAAGAGTTCTAAAATCCGGAATTTTTTAAAATGGATTCCAGAATTTGTCAAAATCGACTCCGGCATTTGTTAAAATCGATCATGGCACTTTTCAAAAGTAGGCCGGGCATTTTCAAAAAACGCCCCCCGGAATTTTCATATTTACCCCCGGGGAATTTTCCAGAGTCGCGCGTGATTTGCCTAGCCAGGTTTTTGGAAATCCGCACAGGCGCGCGGTGCGCGGCGGCGGGCGACGGGGCGGTGCGCCACCGCCCCCCTCCGCGCTCGGCAACGAGAAGGGGGTCAGCAAGTGCCAAATAGCCCCTGACGGGCGACTACTCGATCGCGAATGGGCGACCAACCAGCGGCGCCAGCCAGAGCGGACAATATTCGACGCAAAGTGTACCCCGTGCGAGGGCTGTTAGAAATCCTGGAATCCCCGGAACGTATCAATAGCACGTTGCGTCAATAGATGTTGCTCGTCCAATCTACGCCCTCGTCATCGGCGCGAGGGGGGTCGCCGGGGATTGCCGCGTCATCTCCGCCGGCGGCTCGCGGCGCAGGATGAGCGCCCGGTGGCTGGCGCCCCGTCCTCGCTAGCCGCCCCGCGTGCGACGGCCGGCTCTGGGCGCTCGAGATTCGAGGCGCCTGGCCGCCGCAAGCCCGGCGAGCCGGTCTCCGCCTTCAACGACGCGGTCCTCGGCGACGTCGGCCGCGCCGCCAGCGCCTGTCGCCCTCGGCCTGACGAGCGACAGCCATGCCCAGACGGAGCCTTGGGCGAGCTCCTCGAGTGCAAGGATATCCGCGACGCCGACCGGGGCGCGACGGTGGCGCCTCATGGCCCAGAGAAGCCCTGCGCGCTCAAAGGCGACCTCCGCCCTCAACCCATGGAGCGCCTGGTCGGGCCGACCGCCCGGCGGGAACTCCTGGGCCCGCGGCGTCGCATCTTTCGATTTCAAGCCGAGGTGGGTGAGCTGCGAGATCAACCGCGACCCCATTGGGGCCCTCGGCTCGTTGGCCCACATTCAGAGCGGGCCTCTGTGGTGCAGCAGTTGCAGCGGGCGGGCCTCGTCACCTGGCGCGCGCGCGTCCGCTCTCGGGTCGGCGTCTTCTTCGCGTGGAAGAAGAACGGGGCCGCCCGCCTGGTCCTCGACTGCCGCGGGACCGACGCCCTCCATCGTGACCCGCCGCGTTCCTCGTTGGTTACGCCGGCGGCGCTGGGGCGCCAATTGGCAGGGCCAGACTGGCAGCGGGCGGGCGCTGGGCAGGACAAGCCGCGGATCACCGACGACCTGGGCTCTTCGAGCGAGCCGCGCGCCGCCGGCATCGAGCTCGTCGACGGGCGCTAGCATTTCAACAACGACAACATGGCCTCCCGGTTCGCCCTCGGGCACCAGGTCATGGCGTCGGAGGTGGGCGTCGCCGAGGAGCTGGACGAGGAGACGGGCGACATGGTGCCTGTCCCTGCCGCGGCGACGGTCGAGGCGCGCTTCCGCGGGGCGCCAATTGGGCGGAGCTGGGCCCTGTACTTCTACCGCGACGCGCTCGCTGAGCGTGGCAGACGGGCTCAGCTTTTCTTTGCCCCCCCCATCCGAGGTGGCGGGGTATCGCCAGGGGGCTGGCGCCCCACCCCCGCGCCGCTCGGGTCGCCCCGTGCGTCGACAACGGGGGCATCGTAGCCGGCTCGCGCCAGATGTGCGAGGCTCTGCTGGACGAGCTCAAGAAGGAGTTCTTGGCCGTGGGTTCGCTGTCCACGAGGAGGTGCGACCGTGCCGCAAGATGAAGATCCTTGGGCATGTTTGGGATGGTCGCCGAGGTGGAGTTCGGCCTCGGCCCGCCCGGGCCCGGCGTCTCTGGTACGCCTTGGACGCGCTCCTCCAGAAGCGGAAGTTGGCCGCCCCCATGGCGAGGCGGCTCGCGGGTCACTTGATCGATTTGCTGTCGATCCGCCGTGGGTTCTTGTCGTCGCTGTGCCACCTCGCTACCCCTTCGTCGGCGTCGGGGCGGGCCTCCCGCGGGTGCACCCTGGGGCGTTGCTGGTCGAGCTCCGCATCATCAAGGGCTTGTTGGCGCTCATTGTTCAGACCTGCGCCAAGTCCCCTTGCAGCCAGATGTATTGCAGCGGCTCGTCGGGCTTCGGTTGCGCCGTGCGCGTCCCCGACGTCTCCCCGATCGAGCTCCTGCCCGACGTTGGTTGGCGGGGGCGGTGGCGATTCATCGACCCGGCGCCTGATCCGACAGGCGGCTTCATGTCTGCGGGGCCAGTCGGGCCCCCCTCCGTCGCCCCCAACTTCGCGGCCCGGTTCGAGTCGGAAATGTGAGACGAGGAGCGCGGGGCCCCCCATTCCACGAAGCCGCCCCGAGGGGCGGCACCTCTTCGACTTGAGCGGCTCCAGGAAGAACGAGTCGAGTTGGTCCCGCGGCTGCCCGACGAGCCACTGCTGCCTTTCCGCTGGAGGCGAGTCCGTCGCGGAGTCTGGCAGCGGCCCGCCGCCACCCGCGATGAGGAAGGGCGGGCGGCCGTCTGCGGACTCCTCCACGCCGCGGCCGACGTCGGCAACTTCGACGCGGTGGTGCTCGGGCTGGGCGACAACTTGGTGGAGGTCCTCGCGACAGATCGCGGGCGCACCCGCGACCTGGAGCTTCTGGCCGTCTGTCGGCGTGTTGCCGACGTCCAGGGCGCCGCAGGCATCCGCCAGGTTCGGCGCTGCGTCGAGACCGCCCGCAACCCGTCCGACGCCGACCCCCGGTGGAAGGACGAGAAGCAGCGCCGCTCCATGCTGGCGGTCGATGCGCCGACGAAGCTGTCCGCGGCGGTCCCGCGCCCCTGGTCGGCTCTCCGGGGTTCGCCCCGATGGCGGGGGATGCCGCGGCGGGCGGGCCCGGGCGCGCCGGCGGCCCGCCGAGGCTGCGACCTTCGCCTGGGCCGCCGGCGCCGCGGGGCGGCTGGCCGTCGCGGGCGCGCGCGCATGCCGAGGGGGGAGGGGTTCGGCCCCTCGACGTCATGCCCCTCGGCTGTGCGCTCGAGACGGCCCCTCGCCCTGGCGCGAGAGGGCGCCGCCCTCGGCCGCGGCCGCCGCCTGGGCTGCCGCGATCGACCTCGGGGCCGGGGTCCCGACCATTGCGCCTGCTTGGGGCCATCTACGTGCTCATCCTGTCCATCAACCTGGCCGCCGACCTCCGCGTCGGCCTCCTGGCGCGCGATGTCGTCGCGTGCCTGCTCCTGGGCCTGCTGTAAGCGCCGCGGGCCGCCGGCTTGCGGATCGGCGCGCCGTGCGACCTCAGCGGCGGCGCCTGGCCTCGAGTCCAAGCCGAGGTCCTCCGCTGGCTGCGCCAGGGGCGCGCGTGGCTGGTCTTCGCGGGCACGCCCTGCGGCCGCTGGTCACTAGCTCGCAGCGCCGGGTGGCTTGGCGCAGAGCTTGGCCAGGCGGGCTACGCTTGCGCGCTTTTCACCGTCTGGGTCCTCCGCCTGCGTCGCCAGCTGGGGATCTTCGTGGCCGCGGAAAACCAGCGCTGCGCAGTGGCTTGTGGGACTGGCGCCCCTTCGCCTCGGAGCTTCGGCGCAGCGGCTGCCAGCTCGTCGACTTCGAGATGCGCCTGCGACGCGGCCTGGCGGAAGCCAGCCCGCGCGGGCACCAACCTCCCCGGCGCTGAGGTGCTCGCCCGCGCCTGCCCAGGCCACAGGAAGCAATGCAAAGCCGGTTGCCCCGCGCAGCCCGCGAGGTGGCGCGCCTCGTTCGCAGGAGCTTGCCCGCCCAAGCTGTGTCGCCAGGTCGCGCTGGCGGCTGCTGCAGCTGCTCCTGCTGGTGCCTGGGGTCGGCGCGACGAAGGAGGCCTCGCCGACTACTCGGAGGACCAGCTGCTGGACGCCGCCGGCCCAGCGGAACCCAGCGCGCGCCCCCGGCGCGCGGAGCCCGCGCGCCTCCCGCGGGGCGCCGCTCTCGGCTGGGAGGGGTGCTCGAGGCGCTGGGGAGGGCGGCCGCTTCGGGAGGAGCTCCGCGTCCTCGCTGACGTCCGTGCCCGCAGTCGCGCCCGCGAGGCGCAAGCGGCCGCGGGCGTCCGGCGCGGCCGACGCGGGCCCCGGCTTCCTGCGGCGCGCCGCCGTCGTGGCCAAGACGCGGGACACCTACGAGAGGGCTTTCAACCTGGTGAAGCAGTTCGCGGCGGGCCGAGGCCTCTCTCCCCGCGCCATGGATGGCCGAGTGGGGCGCCATCCTCTGGGACTACCTGGAGATGGAGTGCCTGCAAGGCGGGTCGGCCGCCGTCGGTCGAGTCGCCCTCTGCGGCGCGGCCTGGATGCTTGACTTCGTCACTCGCAGCCCCGCAGTCTCCCCCTTGGCCAAGAAAACGTTGAAAAGGGGTTCACGTCATAAGGCCCGACTCCATGCGTGACCCCCCCGCCTCTGGAGGCAGCGTGGGCTCTCGTCGGACGGTTGCTGCTGGCAAACGCGCTGGACTGCGGCCTGGCCGCCGCTTCCGCGCTTGTGGCCTTCGACGCGCGCCCGCGGCCATCGGAGCTGGCGGAGACGACGGCGGCGCGGTTCATCCGTCCGAAGCCAGGGGCTCGGAGTCGCAGCTGGGCGTTGGTCGATGCCCCCGACGGCGGCGCACCCGCCAAGAACAAGCAGTTCGACCATGGGGTGATCCTCAGAGCCCGCGGCCGAAGCTTCACCGCCGACATCGTGAGGGAGCTGGCCTTCAGGGCCGACCCCGCGCCCGCGCTCCTGCGGCACCTGGCGCTCGCAAAGCTCGAGCAGATCTTCCGCGACGACGGCCGTGTCGACGGTGTGCGCATCACTCCGCGCTGTCTCCGACGCGCAGGGCCGTCGCAGGACGCGCAGTGCAACGGCGCGACGCTGGGCGCCGTCATGCTGCGAGGGCGCTGGTCGGTGGTCTACTCTGTCCGCCGCTACGCCATGCCGGCCAGGCTCCTCCACCAGCTCGCGAAGCTCGAGCGGACCACGGTGATTGAGGCCCCTCGCCGTGCCGCCCGCCTGCTGTCGGAGCTGTGCCGCCGACTCAAGGAGCGGCTCCCTCGGTGAATCGTCTCCCTCCTTCCTCCTCTTTTTGCCTGACCGTCCGCTCCCGCGGCTGGGCCCCTGTGCCCCGGGTTCGGGTCCTTTCCTCGGCCACTGGGGGCTCTGGTCTGTGGCTTTCTTGTCGCCCTGTGGTTATTGTTTTGTTTTGGGTCCGTCCCTGGACACGACTTCGCATAATACCGGAGTTTCAGCTGTTTTGGACAGATATGCGCATGTCTGATTGACTCCTTTGATATGGCCCTGCCGGGCCCTAGGTAGGCACTTCGCCACCCGACGTGGCGCTGGCATGGTACGCCGATCGGGGCAGTAAAAAAAGACATGGATTTTCGCTCTGGAGCTTTATCAGTGTCTGTATCGGACCGCAGCTCGCTCTCCTCCTTCAGTCCCCTCCGCCGCCTTGTGTTGTTGGTTGGTCGGGCCTGCGCGCGCGACCTCCTTTTTCTAATTTATGTTATGTCGAGCTGCGGTACAGTGTCGTAGTCCTAGGACAGAGATGCACGTGTCTGATTGCCTCGTTTGATGTGGCCCTGCCGGGCCCCAAGTACTTCGCCACCCGACGCGGCGCTGGCATGGTATGCCGATCGGGGCTGTAAACAGACATTTATACATGTATATATACCGATATCTTAATCGAGAGAGGAGAGCGAGAGAGAGAGAGAGAGAAAGAAAGAGAGAGAGAGAGAGAACGAGAGAGAGAGAGAGCCAGCGCTGCAACCCGGCATTCATCTCTCAGGGAATTGTTGGCCGCTATTGATGAAGCGAGCTAAATCAAGGAAGGCATTGCCAGGCAACAGAGCGCAAGAGAAAATCTTCAATTTCTCCCATCGGAGCTCGCTCAGGAGCGGAAGGAGAGGCAAGGTGTGTTCACTGGACTTCAGATTCAAACCAGAACGTCGGACGGCGCCCCCTGTCCGCTTAAATCCAAGAGCTCCCTGTTGGGCAGAGACTAGGGCTAAGCCATCATCAGAGTCGTCCCAGGAGCGTTCGGCCTTCTTTTCCGGGTTGCCCCGCCGCACCACTGCACCGATTCAGTCGGCCGGCAGCGGGGGAGGGACTGCCTCGGATAATTCTGAGCGCCCGTGGTTCTTACAGGCACCTCCCCATGCGGGGGAGTTCCGCCCAGTGCGGTGCGCCATGTTGCAATGCACATATCGACGGTGGCACCGAGAGACGCCCCCCTGTCTCGTCAGGAAAAGACCGATGCTGAAGCTGAAGCTGGAAAGAGACGGTTGGAGGAGGAAGAACAGCGAAGGGCGTTTCGCCAGCTAGAGGCAGACATGACAAGCCCTGCTTTCATCAAGGCACAAAGTGATATTATGAATCGAATCCGCACGCAAGAAGAATAACTGAGGAATCTGACATAGGAAATGGATCGAACAAATGCCAAAGTTCATTCTCCGCCGTCGCAGCGACGTGACCGAGGAATTGGGTACCTTGGAAGGGATGCTGGATGGGGTTCCCCCATTTCCCGCGTTGGCACCATCGTCGCAACTACCACCGTATGCACCTGGTCCTCTGGAGGTTAAACCTCCTGCGGGCATCGGCAACCTCCGCCGTCTCCCCTTCGAGTCCTGGTTAAACGGGCGCGATGGAGGAGGTGGTGGAGGTGATCCCGATGGTGAGAATGACGGGGGCAAAGATAACCACAGCTCTTTCCCAGGACTTGGCGACGGGCCGCCTGGTGGAGGCGGAGGTGGAAGATTGGTTCCTCCGCCACCACCTGATCCTCTTGATCATTGGCGACAGGTTGTCGGGCAACGGAGGTGAAGCTGGGACCTGTTCCAGGTCCGAATGAGCTTCGGGCTTTGAAGTTGCGTGTTGTGCGCGCGATTTCTTCGGCGTCGCCCGATGTCGCGGGGGCTCAGCCCTGGATCATGGAAGCCTTGGGCCCCTCTGTTTCGGTCGCGAAGCGTAGAGATTCAGGACGTTTCGCTCGACCCGATATGCCCATCCCATCAAATTAGACGGAGAAATTCAACAGGATGCGTCAAAGAATGGGCTTGCCCGTACAGCAGGTCCATCTTGTCGCCCAAATGAACAGGATGCAACAGGATACCCACGACGAACTACGATTCTTGACGGGTCGTTCAATGGTTCTGGCAATTGTATAGTCACGTGTGGTCCACTACGCTACACGACAGCCTTCGGACCACTGGGGCGGACTCTTACCGCATCATTCGGCGCTGAGCGAGGGTGGAAGTGAGAAGGAGGAGACCTTCTCAGAAGGTTCGGACGTCCCCCAGACAGACAAAAACTGCTCAGAAGGCGCAAGGCCTTCTGAGAAGTCCCGCCGCCTTTGAGAAGGCCTTCTCCTTCTCATTTCCCTCCCCTCGCTCGCCGTCGAATCATAGCCATTATCCCCCGCTTGCTCTTGCTGCCCCCGCTGAAGGGTCAAACTGTGAGGTGCCGCCTGCTGTGTATCGCCCGTGCCCTCTTCGTTCTAAGGCTGCCGCTCATCGTCAGCTTTCCGCCCGCGCCTGTCTCTGCGGTCGGGGCCGATGGGTGGGACCCATGCGCCTCTGGCTCCTCCCTCTTCGTTAAGTGCAGTTCCTGGGAGGCTGATTTCAGCACTGGCGCTGGCATATCCGTGGCCGAAGTTCGGCCTAGTCCGGTATACTCCTTCTTAATCTGGCAATCCCAGATTTAACCGGTTTGATGGTCCCGTAGTCGGGCTTAGCCGGGACCGTTCTACCGACGACCTCCCAGCAGTTGTCTCAACACGGATACCGCCACGCCGCTGCACGCTGCACGCAAGCCCTGCCAGCGAGATGAGCAGGTGAGCTCGGCGAGGAGAGGACGCGATGGGGAGGAGGAGGAGGAGGAGGAGGAGGAGGAGGAGGCCACTGGCCTGAGACCGCCAGGTGTACGACCGGTGGGCGCCCATCGGCCTGAGGCAGCGGACCACCGATCGGCAGGGCGGCCTCGGCCGCTCTCGCGCGTACGAGACGCCCATGCAGAGGAAGATCCAAGAGGCCCTGGCGCCGAAGGAGGCCACGGTCGGAGGTAGGTAAGAGAAGGGAAAGGTACCCATACTGCTACTCTTCGGCCGTTTTCCCCTTTTTGGGCCTCCTGAGAGGCCCTCGTCACCACCGCTGGATTCGCTTCGAAATTCTGGTCAGAACGCACCCCGGGACAGGTGCGGGAGTAGCGGTATCAGTACCGTTTGGTTTCCCCGGAGGAGAGGTATGAAGATTAGGAGGGGGAGGTGAGGAGGGGGGGGTGACTGAGGAGGAAGAGGAGGAAGAGGGGGAGAAGGAGGAGGAGGATGAGGAGGCGAAGGAGGAGGAGGAGGAGGAGGAGGAGGAGGAGGAGGAGGAGGAGGAGGAGGAGGAGGAGGAGTAGGATGTGGAAGGAGAGGGGGAGGAACTCTGGCGTGACGGCGCTGGGGGCAGAGTTTGCCGTAGGCGGCGGCGCGCAAGCTGTGTTGGACCTATGTCGCAACTGGACCCTCTGCCGGTCGGCGATTTCTGCCGAAGCGCTCTCGTGCGCGGCGCATCGGGCGGTTCTCGTTGTTGGGCTGCGGCGACATACTCCAGGAGAACGAGGTGCCCGACTGGCCGCAGTGGGCTGCTTCGGGCCGCCCAGCTGGACGCCTACACTTCCCACTGCAAACCCGTGCTGAGGTCGCGTTGCCGCGCGGAATGGATGTCTGCTGCGGTGCGCCAGGTGGACCCGGTCCCCCACACAGAGTCTTTTCCGCTTGGTAGCTGTCCCCTCCGGGATGCCATCATCTGGGTCCTCTCGTGGGCCGTGGCTATTGGGGCAGCGCTCCATGGCCAGAGCCCGCGCTGGCTATCTGCGAGTTGGGCAAGTCGGCGGCCGCCATTCCAGGGCACGGGTGCGAACTTGTGCGTCACAGTGGAGGCCCATGCCAAGAAACACCCTGCTTGCCTCCAGGGTGCCCTGGGTTTCTTGTGTTTCGATGGTTTTGCTCTGGAAAGCGTGACGTTCCCACACCAAAACGTCCTGGGGTCTCAGGGTTGGGTTTCTTGTGGCAGGTTTCTTGTGAACTGGCCTCCACTGTATGCGGTCGGCGCGTGGCTGCGGGGGTCGCGCACGCGGTTTTCTTATGCCCCGAGCTCGATGGCCCCTGCTGGGGCCAGCCGGTGCCGCCAGTCAAGGAGGTTTCGTTGCGCCTGGTGCTCGGGCAGCCAGGGTATGGCGAAATGGTGCTGCTGGTGTCCACGCTGAAATCCTCCGAGGCCTGCTTTTGGCGCGGCGCGGACTCGTAATACCATGGGCACTGGGCGCCTGGCGCCAAAATTGCCACGTGTTGAACCTTTGTTACTGTGCGTGTGTGCGCGCGCGCGTGTGTGTATGTGTGTGTGTGTGTGCGTGTGTGTGTGTGTGTGTGTGTGTGTGTGTGTGTGTGTGTGTGTGTGTGTGTGTGTGTGTGTGTGTGTGTGTGTGTGTGTGTGTGTGTGTGTGTGTGTGTGTGTGTGTGTGTGTGTGTGTGTGTGTGTGTGTGTGTGTGTGTGTGCGCTTGCGTGTGTAACTATGTTGCTTCACTTGCCTTGGTGTGGTGGCTACGGCGTAAGACCCACCAGGATTGGGCCTCGGTCCCCGCTGCCCCCTGCCCAGACATGTAAATGCTGCTGCGTTTCGGAGTGCCGCCTTGCACCGAGTCCGTGGCGCACCAACTCCGTGACATTTTACTTCGTGCGGCGGGGGGGAACGATACATGCAGTCCTCCCCCTGCCGTCCTTGGTGCGCGCGCTGGGGAGCCTTGGTTTCCCACCCTTCTGGGGCCACGAAGTGCGTGAGGGTCGTGCCGACGCATGGCGGGCCACCTGGCGGACCCTGCCAGCGGGGCCCGCCCGATGGAACTTGGGGGGAGGCCCGCATGCATTGCCGGGCGGCTCTTCGTCAGGGGGCCCCCGAAAATCGTGCAGCACCCCATGGGGGGAGCCGGCTTGGACAAAACGCTTGGTGGGCGGGCCTGGTTGGGCGGGCTGGGGGCGCGGGCAGGCGCTGCCGCAGGGGGGAGGTGCACGCCCGTGGCAGCGCCCTCTCGGGTGCTCTGGTCTTCCATCCTGTTCCGTCGCTGCCGTTAGGGGGGGGGGCGTGTGCTTCGCCGCGCTTTTTCCCCTCGTCGGGCTTGTGTCTCGGGGTGGGACGGTCGGGCGCGTCGGCGTCGCGGCTTCCGCTGCCGCTTTCCGCCAGGGCAGTTCCTTGCACCACCCCTCTGTCGGCCGTCGGCGGAGGGCGCCGCATGCGCCGGCGACCTTCCCGGCGATTGCCCCGGAATCGACCCCGCCACCGGGTGCGATGTGATGTTCGCGTGTCTTTGGTCGGCCATCTCGCCGACTGCCGCGGACTCGCCGACCCCGTCCCAGGGCTCGTTTCGATTCCTCCGATTCGACTCGATTCGACTTCGATGGCTTCCGACTCCGATTCGATTCGACTTGGGATTCCGATTTGGGGGTCCGATCTCTCGTTGGAGGCATGTTAGCCTTCCGATGTCCGCCGATTCGACTTTTCCCGACTTGGCTGCCGATTCCCGCCGATCCGATTCAATGCGATCGCCGATCCGACTTATCGATTCGATTCTGGGCTCTCCTGCCGTCCCTGGTACGCCCTGTGGAGTTTGTGCGAACTGCGCACGCGGGGTCGGCGGCTCTCGTTGCGACGCAGCCGCTTCGCCACGGAGCTGTGTCTCGACGCTCCGCCTTTCCATGAAGGGTCCCTGAGACACACGAATAAATACATGCAAATAAAAGGATTCCCCATATTTTCCCATATGTTTGGGGTTTTGTCTCCCCCCACACTTCCCATACTTATCCATATTTTCTGGGGAATCGGCGACTGTGTGTTTTTTCCCCTCCTGACTCTAGCTTCTCGTGGGCAGCCTGGTACCCGCGCTGCCTCTCCTGCTCGCCTTGGCGATGGTGCCTGGACCATGCGCAGCCGCCCCGGAACGCCATCCGGAGGAGAAAGAATCTCGCGCTTTCTTTCACGATGTGTTGCGGGCCAGCGGGCCCCTGCATCAATTGTGGTTCTTGGCGCTGGCGAGCGCTCCCGCCACCTTCCAGGCAGCCAACCGCGTGTACAAGGGGTTGGCCGATGCGGAGTGGGCCGTTTTGTCGCGAACGCTATAACACATACGTACTGTATACAGATGGGGTTCATACGTATACACCGAGCGAGGGCGAACGAGAGCGTGACAGAGAGGGAGAGTGAGAATGAAAGAGAGAGAGAGAGAGAGAGAACGCGCGAGGGCGTGGGAATGCATAGCGAAGTGTGGATGGAATGGGGCGTAGCCGCCGCGGCCGCGCCTGAGGCCGTGGAGGAGGTGGGCCTCGCGCAGCTAGAGAAGCCAGAGATGCCCAAGTGGCGGTGCGCAAAGAAGGCTCGGCGCGGCGGGGGGAAGGGAGCGAGGACGTGGCCAAGCGGGGTGCACTACGCGCCATCTCGTCTGGCAGCCTGCCTCTTTCTCCCAGCCCTTCCCACTGCGCCGAAGTGCCTCTCTCCGCCGACAGGTGTCCTGGCGGGGACAGGGGGTGGGGTCCAGGCTGCCAGAATGGGGCGGGAGCAGATGGGATCGGAGGATCGCGCTGCATCGCCGATGCAGCGGCTGTGCGGCGCGATCCAGAGCACGGTTTGCTCCATCCCGCCGTCGCCGATGCTTCGCCGATGCCTCTGCGATGCCTCGCCGATGCAGCGCGGTCCTCCGACCCAGTCCACCCTGGCTCCTCTTTGTGGTCTCCCGCTGGGCAAGGCACGTGCTGCTTGCGGCCCACCTGACCCCGTGCCCGCCCCCATCCGTTCCCATGTCTCGGCGGCGAGCGAGGGGAGGACATGAGAAGGAGAAGGCCTTCTCGGAAAGGCGGCGGGACTTCTCAGAAGCCCTCGCGCCTTCCGAGAGGTCATTCTTCTGTCCGTCTTCGGGAAGGCTGAGAGAGAACTGGTCAGCAGGCCGGGGAACTTCCGAAGCTTCTGAGGAGGCCTTCTCCTCCTCACTTCCGCCCCTCGTTCGCCGCCTGAATGCCGTGAGCCCCTCTTCTCGCCGGGCTGGATGGGGCTTCGGATCCGGCCTTGGTCCCCGAACGGCACCCGCCCTGCTCGGCCCGCCGTCCGGAGGGCGAGGGGAGGCGGGGCGGGGCGGAGCCGGGCAGCGCGCGGGGAGGCCATGGCGACGGCTGGTCGGAGAGGAGGGGTGCCGAACTGGAGCAGCTCCTTGCGAGAAAAAGGCACGAGGAAGGAGGAGGGGCAGGAGGAGGGGCAGGAGGAGGGGCAGGAGGGGGAGGAGGAGGAGGAGAAGGAGGAGGAGGAGGAGGAGGAGGAGGAGGGGGAGGAGGAGGAGGAGGAGGAGGAGGAGGAGGAGGAGGAGGAGGAGGGGAGGAGGAGGAGGAGGATGAGGATGAGGGATGAGGAGGAGAAGAAGGAGGAACGAGGAGGAGGAAGAGCAGGAGGAGGAGGAGGAGGAAAGAGGAGGAGGAGGAGGAGGAGGAGGAAAGAGGAGGAGGAGGAGGAGGATAGAGGAGGACGCGGAGGAGGAGGAGGAGGAAATAGGAGGAGGAAGAGGAGGAGGAAGAGGAGGAGGAGGAGAAAAGAAGAGGAGGAGGAGCAGGCGGAGAAGAAGGAGGAGGAGGCGGAGGAAGAGGAGGAGGAGGAGCATCACCACGACTATTAGCATGCCCATGTCCATGATCATTACCATGTCCATCACCATGACGACGGTGTCAACGAGGAGGGGGAGGGGGACGCAGGAGGAAGGACGGAGAACGGAAGGAGAAGATGCGGATGGAGTGGGGAGGAGGGAAGCGACGAGGGAGGCGAAGACAATGAAGACAACGACGATTCGACGACGATCGGGGATGGAGTATAAAGTTTGTTTTTGTTTCAGTTCCGGGCCTCCGGTGGCAAACCCAAGCAATGACACACTTCGACATCCACACCATGAACAAGCAATCGACGGGAGGCGTGGTCGGAGGAGGAAGGAGAGCAGCGATCACAGTGAACGTCTGTACGGTGGCAGGAGTGCGGCGGGCGCCGGAGAACGACCGAGTATCCAGGATGGTCGCTAAGGCTGGCGGGGTCGCCATTCTGAACGACCGAACACGTTCCAGGTTGCCCGCAGGGAGCTGACCGAATGCAGACATGTTTGCTTGCGGTGCGCTGGTTGCTACCGTGGCAGACGTTTGGCCGAGGATCTCCCCGGCGGGAGCGCGAGCCGTCCCTTGCAGCAGAAAGCTGACGCAACTCTCCCTCCCATCACCCAGAGTATAGCATCATCTAGAGTGGCCTGGTCCACGGCCGCCTGCGCCGTATCCCGCACGAGCTCACGAGCTCCTCGTGGCGTCGGTGCTCTCGCGGGCGACGCCCGCCCCCCCCGTGTCTGCACGCGCGCGGAATGGGGGGAGGCGCGAGGAGGAGGGAGGGGAGCGGGGGAGGGGGCCCGGAGGAGGCAGGAGAGACAGGTTAGGAGGAGGGGGAGGAGGAGGAGGAGGAGGGGGAGGAGGAGGAGGAGGAGGAGAAGGGGGAGGAGGAGGAGGAGGAGCAGGGAGGAGGAGGAGGAGGAAGAGGAGGAGGAGGAGGAGGAGCGAGGAGGCATGAGGGAGGAGGATGGAGGAGGAGGAGGAGGAGGAGGAGGAGGAGGAGGAGGAGGAGGAGGAGGAGGAGGAGGAGGAGGAGGAGGAGGAGGAGAGGAGGAGGAGGAGGAGGAGGAGGAGGAGGAGGAGGAGGAGGAGGAGGAGGAGGAGGAGGAGGAGGAGCGAGGAGGAGGAGGAGGAGGAGGAGCGAGGAGGAGAGAGGAGGAGGCGGAGGAGGAGGAGGGGAGCAGGAGCGAGGAGCGAGGAGCGAGGAGCGAGGAGCGAGAAGCGAGGAGGAGGAGGAGGAGGAGGAGGAGGAGGAGGAGGAGGAGGAGGAGGAGCAGGAGGAGGAGGAGGAGGAGGATGCACGGGCTCTGGAGCGACAGGCTCTTGATGTCTCCCAGCGCGCTGTTGTATCATTTCGCGTGCCGCACGCCTGTGGCCGCGAGGGGCTGTTGCGCCTGCAGTACTGCCAAGACGTTGAGATCAGGATCATTTTCGGCTGAGGAGGGGCTCTGGTTTTCTGGCCGTTCCCTGCGGTCGGGAACTTTTGGGTAGCGTGACGCTCCGCGGGTTCTGGCCCATTACGCTTCGGCGCGACACGCTGTCCGAGTCCTGGTCCCCGAGTGTCCGCGTCCCGCATTTTTCCCGAGCCTCTCGCCCCGCGGATCGGAGCGACACGCTGTCCATTCGCAGGGCATGGCGTGTCGCAGGGGCCGCCGCCGCCGCTGTGCGCCAAGCAAAAGTTCCCGACCGCAGATCCAGGGCGTGGCACCTACTAGTGGCCGAGGTCCGCCGTGGCTACCAAAGCCCCATTCGTCCCTTGCTCTGCGTTCCTCATGGTAGCACGGTGACGGACTGGGAGGATGCGCGAGGAGGAGGGAGAGGAGCGGGGGAGGGGGCCGGAGGAGGCAGGAGAGACAGGTTAGGAGGAGGAGGAGGAGGAGGAGGAGGAGGAGGAGGAGGGGAGGAGGAGGAGGAGGAAGGAGGAGGAGGAGGAGGAGGAGGAGGAAGGGGAGGAGGAGGGAGGAGGAGGAGGAGGAGGAGGGGGAGGAGGAGGGAGGAGGGGGGAGGAGGGGGAGGAGGAGGGGAGGAGGAGGAGGAGGAGGGAGGAGGAGGAGGAGGAGGAGGAGGAGGAGGAGGAGGAGGAGGAGGAGGAGGAGGAGGAGGAGGAGGAGGACAGTCGACAGCCACAACGAATAGTGCAAGCGTAAATTTTGTAAGGTTCGTCGAGGCGCCGCCACGGGATATCCAAGGGCCGATCCAAGAAATTCGCGCGGACCTCTAAGATTTCACGTTAGGAGGAGGAGGAGGAAGAGGAGGAGGAGGAGGAGGAGGAGGAGGAGGAGGAGGAGGAGGAGGAGGAGGAGGAGGAGCAGCAGGAGCGAGGAGCGAGGAGCGAGGAGCCGATCCAAGAAATTCGCGCGGACCTCTAAGATTTCACGTTCGGGGCGTCTTCTCGGCTCCTTCTGCAGGAGCTTCGTCGACCCAAGAACTCTGTGCGGACCATGGATTGTCACGCTCGGGGCGCCTTCTGGTTTCTGCTGCGGGAGCTTCTCGGCGCTCGTCGGGCAGGCCGCCTTCGCCGGGCCCATGGGCGGCCGCCGAGGTATCGCCCACTGGCTTGTGGCCCGCGTGAGTCGGGGGGGGCGGCGCTTGTGATGGGCCTGCTTTCCACCACCACCACCATAAGTTGGAGGGGGGAAGGAGGTGGAGGAGGAGGAGGAGGAGGAGGAGGAGGAGGAGGAGGAGGAGGAGGAGGAGGAGGAGGAGGAGGAGGAGGAGGAGGAGGAGGAGGAGGAAGAAGAAGAGGAGGAGGAGGAGGAGGAGGAGGAGGAGGAGGAGGACGCCCTCCACCTCCTACTTCTGGCGGTGGCGGTGGAAATCAAGCCCACCAGCTTGTGCCGACCCACTAGCAACGGGGGATAGCTCTGTAGCATGCCCCGGATTTCTTGGATCGGCGCTGGGCTCCCCCAGCGGAGCGTCCTGCGCCGCCCCTGGCGCGCTCCGCGCGCCAGGGAGGAAGGTCCAGCGCCAAGTCAAGAAATCCGCGCGGACCTCCAAGATTTTGTTTACCCCGAGTTTCTTGATAAGCGTCGGGGGGGCGTCATCCCCGTCGACAGCCCCCCACACATCGACCCTCGTCGCGGGCAGCCACCGCGCGCCAAAGGCGCTCCGACCCCCATCGCGGCGCGACGACGAGGCGAGGTCGACCCCCGTCGGAGGGGTACCCGGGTACCCCCCCACGGTTATGAAGAATCCTAGAGTATGCAGTTTTTTGCTCCTCTCTGTGACCCTAGCAGCGGTTGCGGGCATTGCGCGCGAGAGCGAGAGCGATATCAGCACCACTGGCTGCCGCACGCCGCCTTTCTCAGGGCCAGAGGTGGCGACATTGCGGAGGAGTGGTGCCCCCTCTACTCGGGCCGGTCCAATATGCCCCCAAGATGGCCCAAGATGGCTTCAAGATGGCCCCAGACGGCCCAAGAGGCCTCTGAGACGGCCCACGAGGCCTCCCAGAGGACCTCCAGGAAGGCCCGAAGAGGCCAAGCTCATGATTTTCCTTTCGGCTTTCCTACGGCCCAAGTGGCCCAAGAGGCCACCACGATGGCCCCAAGAGCGCCGAAGAGGCCTCCAAGATGGCACCTTCACGGACCAAGATGCCCCCCAAACGGCCCCAATTGTGCCTTCGCCCAACGACAGGCACGCCCTTGAGATGTGGACGAACTGCACCCCTTTTTGTGCGGGACTGCACCCTGAGGCTGTCCTGATGCTCCACCCTCCAGCGTGGACCAGCCCGCTCCTCGACCCTGTCCTCTAACTCGTCCTCCCGCTGTTGGCCGTGCCTGTTCTGGATAGAGCGTTTATCAGGAGGGGGATTGTTTGACCTTCCGACGGAGCTTTCCCATCCCTCTCTCTCCCGCTTCCTCCTCCCCCTCCCCCTCCTCCTTCCCCTCCCCCTCCTCCTCCTCCTCCTCCTCCTCCTCCTCCTCTTTCCCCTCCCTCTTCCCCCCCTCCTCCTCCTCCTCCTCCTCCTCCTCCTCCTCCTCCTCCTCCTTCCCTCTCCCTCCTCCTCCTTCTCATGCCTCCTCCTCCCCCTCCTGACTGACTCGTGGCGGACGGTCGGTTATTCTTGCAGCCACCTTTCCTGCCCCGTCCCGCGGCTTAACTTTGTGGGGCGGGGGGCGCATTCGGGAGAAGACAAACGAAGCGATATCGGTGAGAACGATGTGAAGATGTGAAGACAAATGAAGCGATATCGGTGGAAGATGGTCGGAGCAACGAAGTGTAGAGAGCATCACGCGATCACTAACAACGAGGTGGGGGAATGGGGGGCGCCTGAGGTAAAACAGTACCAATGGCGAGAAGGCAAGCCCCCAGAGGCAGGAGCGGAAGAGCAAGGCATAACGAGGAAATGGGAGAGGAAGGGAGAAGGAGAGGGAAGGGGGTTCGCCTCCAGGTCTTCGGGGGTGGTTTAGTCGCCCGTGACGCGAGGAAGAGGAATGAAGAATGGGAGGGCTCGGAGCTCTGACGCAGGAGGAGGAGCCGGGAGGAACGCAGAGGTAGGTAGGTAGGTGGGTGCGACGGTATTGCAAACAGTAGCTGCCAGGCGACAGTGCTGCAGACGGTGAATGTAGCATGAGAGGAACAGGGGGAGGTGTAGGTGGGAGCATCAATAATGATCGAGAGGACGAGGTGGAAGACAATGCGATTTTCCAGTAACAAGGTCGGTGGGGGGATGGAGGTGCTGCAGTTTGCATGCTCTTAGGGTAGAGGTCCGAGTGCTGCAGTTAGCCTCATCTTTTGGCTGCGGTCCGCCTGCTCTTTTTAAGTTAGATAAAGAGCCCCCCCAACAGACAGTGAAACCAGAAGCTGGCAGGGACTGAGGTCTCTGGCGGAAGAACCCAGGGAGGAGTTGCGTGATGTGACGGTGCTACTGGTGAGGGGCACCATGGTCTCAGCTGACCCTGAGCTCGGCTCTAGGCACGGTCAGGAGCCTAAGCGCATGTGGGTGGGTGGGGCAGTCGCAACTGTGTCTGTGTATGTCGTACCCATCCCCCCCTCGAAGTCCGCCTCCCCCTCACCCAGATGTAGAGGCAGGACGCAGCTGTCGGCGAGGCTGATGTAGCTGGCGCTCAGGCTGGCCTCAGAGGTGGTAGAAGTAGCCGCGGAGGTGGATGCCGCGGAAGTGGATGCCGATGAGGCCATCCACGGGGCTGGAGTAGGCTCCGAGGTGGATGCCGATGAGTTCCGCGGGAGCTGGAGTGGTGGAGTGTTCGGGGTCGGAGTGGGTCGTAGTACCTGTGGTCGGCGTCGCGCGCGTTGGCACCTCGTGCGGGTTCCAACAGTGGCGAGGATGGCAATCGCCAGTGGGTAAGTGAGTAGTTGGGTGACGTAGTCGTTGAGCTTGTCGAGGATCTGGTGGGTGAAATCGTTGGCCGAGGTGATCTACTTTTGAATGTATACGGCCGTGTTGTAGCTGACCTGTGGTTCCCCTGCCATTGTGGCGAAGGTGTCGAGCCTGTCCAGGATGCCGTGGTAGTGGGACTGTTATTCGGTGATGATCCCTGCGATCAGGGTTTGTTTGCTGCTTCGCATGCTCCTGGATTGAGTGATGGTACCGCGCGCCCAGAGCTCGTTCTTGTTGTTGAAGGACATGTAGGGTATTGTGACCTCATCGCCCTCGTTGACAGTGATGGTGCCGTGGGCAAGGGAGTCCTCTAGCTTGGTGTGGCAAGGGTAGCGCATGGTGGCTCCCATCGGGACGGTGACTGTGTCGGGGTTTACCTTTACCTGGGTGATCGTCGTAACTGGGAACCTTCCAGTGGGCTTTTGGGGCTCCACTTGTATCGGGGGGTTTGGTTGTTGTTCGTGCTGGGCGTAGTAGTGCTTCGCATCGGGTCGCAGGTGCTGGATGCAGTAGTGTGCATGTGTTGTCATCCTGCTGTGGGTACTCCCAGCTCCGTGCTCATATCGCCGTGGTCGGTCTTGTCTTTTGCGTGTGCTGTGTTATCTTCTTTGAAGGTCGGTATGGTGGGTGGGGCTTTGTATCTTACTTGCTTGGGGTCAGGGTTCAGCGTGTTTCGAAGAGAGATTTGGTGAGCTGGGCTGGGTGTCACGGGCGGATGTGTGGTTGCTGGCATTGTGTTCGTCATTGTACTGCCGCTGCTGATAGGTATGGTCGTTCGAGTCATTTGGGCTGTATTGTCGGTTACGATAACCGATGTAAGTTGCTCTTTGTGAGTAGTTCCTTCTTGTGAGGTCTGTTCGTGCTTCGGGAGTATCTCGATGTGGATCTCGCGCTCGAAGATGCTGTGGTCGTCGTATGGTGCATGCTTGGGTTTTGGGCTACGTATCTGCTTGATGCGATGGAGGATGTGGCATGTCCGTGGAGGGTGGGGGCCCTAGCCCACGTATAGGTGCGACAGCGAGCAAATTATTGCCGAAACTGATGAGAGGGCTTGCTGTCTTGGATCAGCTTGAAGTGGGAGAAGAAGAGGCCTTGTGCTTGCTCGCTGTACCATAGATGTGCTCGGTCGACCCATTCGTGGACGTCTGGGTCCCGTAGGTACTTGGTCCGCATACGAGTAAGTCGCGGATAGTGAGTGTCATGGCTTTGTCAACCTGCTCGCGCATGGCTGGGTGCTCTGGCATTGGGGGGTAGTCGGTGAAGGATGGGGGTGTATCGGCCTCAGGCTGTGGAAGAAGCAGCCGTCCCTAGTGATGCTGAAGGCCTCGATGTTCTGGTCGGTGAGTTGCCGAGTGCAGCGCGTTTCGTAGCTGGAGTCGCCTGGGAACTTCCACTGAGTGGTGCCGGTGTCCTTGTTGTGGTAACAGGCGAGGCTTCTCGTTGCGACGGCGCGCGCGGTCCAGCCAGGTGGTGATCTCCCATGGTGGGATTGGTCGGTTGGGAGAGTGTCGCCTTGCTTGTGCGTTGGTGGGTCGCATGGGCTGCGGAAGCATCGGCTGGCCCCCGGCGTCGCTGCAATAATTTGCATGGGGTTTCTGCCTGGGGGTGGGCCAGGCGGTGGCGACGGCTGGTTAGGAATCGGGGTGTTGGCCTGCTAGCACAGGAGCTGGAAGACTTTCGGTACGGGGTGTGGGATGGTTTGGTGGAGTTGTGGAGTGGATCATCGCTGAATGAGCGGTAGGTCAGTGCGCGTAGTAGTCGTGCGCGCTGGGCGCTGTGCTTGTTGTGGTCGAGCCTCTGGGGAATCCGTGTGCCAATCGGGGAAGTTGCTGTGGTCCAGTTGATGGGTTCAAAGCCAGCGTTGCGCAATTTGTGCCAGTAGTGAAGCAGTTGACGTACACTATGGCTCTCCTCGTCGTCGATGAGATATTGCCTTGCTTTGTGGGCCTCATATTCGGATAGCCCGTCGACTCCGGTAACCTTTATCTGCATGATGCCGCCAATTATGATCTCGGTAGGTTGCTCGTGCTCTGGCGCGTCGCAATCGGGTCGCTGCCTCGTCTCGGTGGGGGCGTCCCCGTGGGGGGTGAACTCCGCGCGGTGGGTGATGATCTCCCGCCTGGTGGCCTCGGCGTGGACGTTCGTGGTTCCGTCGATTATTGTGCCAGGTCTCCGAAGTGGTGGTGACCGCCTGCAGAACTTGTTCTGGGGACTCGATGAGGGCGTTGTCAATGATGTCACGGCTTCGCGTGTCGGGATGATTTTTATGGGGGTGGACTTTCTGCCCTCTAAATGGGGAGGAGGAAGAAGATGGGGGACTCGCAAATGAAAAACCGTCGCATGCGATTAGATGGGTTCCAGCTCGCAGTGTGGTGGCTGCCCTCGTTGTCGGCTGCCCCCACGGCTCGCATCGAC
>CAUYUJ010017194.1:282461-352461 GCA_963575745.1 Prorocentrum cordatum | reverse complement strand
GGATCACCCACATCCGCACGCACTGTTCCAGTTCAGATTTTGAAGCGGTGCCTGGGGCACCGAAGCGCTGGGCAAGCTGGAGACGGAGCGCCGAAGACCACGGCGGAGCAAGACCTTCCCGCGGGCACTGGTGCCGGAGCGAGTGAGGGCCGCGGTAGCCCTGTGGCGGCGGAGCCCCGAAGGAGGTTTCGCGGACGAATCGAGACCGTCGGAGGCTTGAGCCGCGTGGTTCCAGACCCCGACCCCTCGTCGTCCTCCCTCCCCCTTCCTGCCGATGCAAGAGCTGGCAATTGTGTCGGCATGTCGGATGTGTCGGCGTGAAGGACCAACGCTGTGAAGTGCCTACTCTCTGCCCCACATTTTTTTCTCTGAGGGATGAGGAGTCTACCTCATTCGCCGCCTCCACCCCCACATTCTCCTCCTCCTCCGCCTCCTCCTTCTCCCAATCATCATCATCATCACCACCACCGCCATCAGCATCACCATCATCATCAACGTCCTCATCAGCATACTCATCATCCTCATCGTCATCGTCATCGTCACCACCACCACCATCATAGTAATCATCATCGCCATTCTCATCAGCATCATCAGCATCATCATCATCATCATCATCATCATCATCAGCAACATCGTCATCACCACCATCATCATCCACATCATCACCACCGCCATCATCACCATCATCATCATTATCACCGTCGTCAGTTTCATCGGAATAGCCATCATAATCATCATTAGCATCATCACCATTCTCAATACCATCACCGTCATTATCAAAGTCAGTGACGTCGTTGTCGCCATTTTCGCCGTCATCATCATCATCATCATCATCATCATCATCATCATCATCATCATCATCATCATCATCATCATCATCATCCTCATCCTCATCCTCCTCATCATCATCATCATCATCATCATCATCATGATCACCGTCATCGCCATCAACTTCACCATCTCCGCCATCATCATCAGCATCATCAGCATCATCACCATCCTCCTCCTCATCATCACCACCACCACCATCCTCACCATCATGCTCGTGTTCATTCTCGTTACCATTACGATCATCACCCCGCACGCGTGGTCGACCATGTAGGCCACACTCCAGAAGAAGATTAATTTATTTCGTCGTGGCGTATGATGTTTCCTTCGGTCTGCTGCTCTCCGAGAGAACCGTGAGATTCTCGTCCGGATTTGCGTGGCCCTCCACCCCGCTGAACCTCCAAGGAGTTTACGAACGCGGCGACAATTGAGCAGTTCGCAGCTACCCAGGGAGCTGCGAGGTCCCGTCTGGGTTCGCGTACTCCGCTACTCCGCCCATCATCCCAGGAGCCCACGAATATGGCGACAGGTGCGCAGTTCGCAGCTACCCAAGGAGCTGCCAGAACCCGTCTGGGCCCATGTACTCATCTACTCCGCCGTGCCTCCCAAGAGCCCACGAAGGTGGCGACATTTGCGCAGTTCGCAGCCACCCAGGGAGCTGCGAGGTCCCGTCTGGATCCACGTATTCCCCTATTCCGCCGTGCTTTCCATGAGCCCACGCACGTGGTGACAGTTGCACAGTTCGCAACCACCCACGGAGCTGCGAGGTCACGCCTGGATGCGCATACTTCCCTACTCCGCCGTGCCTTCCAGGAGCGCACGAAGCTGGCGGCATTTGCGCAGTTCGCAGTCCCTCATGGAACTGCGAGGTCCCGTCTGGGTCCGCGTACTCCGCTATCTACTCCGCCGTGCCTCCAAGGTGCCCACAACGTGGCGGCAGTTGCGCAGATCGCAGTCCCCCAAGGAGCTGTGAAGTCCCCGCTGGGTCCGCGTACTCCGCTACTCCGCCGTGCCCCCCAGGAGCCCACGAAATTGGCAACAGTTGTTCAGTTCTCAGTCCCCTAGGGAACTGCGAGGTCCTGGCTGGGTCCGGGTACTCCGCTACTCCGCCGTGCCTCCCGGGAGCCCACGCAAGTGGCGCGAATTGAGCAGTTCGCCGTTCCCCAGGGAGCTGCGAGGTCCCGTCTAGATCCGCGTACTCCGCTACTCCGCCGTGCCTCCCAGGAGCCCACGCAAATGTCGACAGGTGTACAGTTGGCAGCCACCCACGGAGCTGCGAGGTCCCGTCTGGGTCCGCGTACCCCGCTACGCCGCCGTGCCTCCCAGGAGCCCGAGAAGGAGGAGGGAGAACGAGGTAGGAGACAGGAGGGAGGAACCATGAGGCAAACGGCAGGACGTCGGAGGCAGGAAGGAGGAGTGGGGAGGCGGGAGGAGTGGATTTCACAGCGCTCTATTCAAAACGAGAGCCCAGCATGCAGGAGGGTTTGGACAGCATAACGATACGATAAAGTGCGTTGAACGGCGTGCGAACAACAAAGCGCCATCAGTTTTGAACTGATTGGTTTTGAGGTCCCACTTCTAAAGAGTAGTCACCCGAGACGTACCTGACACCTTCTCCACGCGAGGCGAATCTTTGCATGGACGCTCCATACAGAAGAGCACATCGCCAGATATGCATGATCTGCAATGCCCTCATCTTCGCCGTGCTTCACAGGAGCCAACCAACAAAAGGCGACAGTTGCGCAGTTCGCAGCTCCCCAGGGAACTGCTAGGTTTCGGCTGGAACCGCGTGGCCCCCGACTCCGCCGTGCCTCCCAGGAGCCCACGAAAGTGGCGGCAGTTGCGCAGTTCGCAGCAGCCCAGGGAGCTGCGATGTACCGTCTGGGTTCGCGTACTCCGCCACTCCGCCGTGCCTCCCAGGAGCCCACGAAGGTGGCGGCAGTTGCGCAGTTCGCAGCCACCGAGGGAGTTGCGAGGTTCCGTCTGGGTTCGCGTACTCCGCTACTCCGCCGTGAATAGGGGAGCCCACGAAAGTCGCTGCAGTTGCGCAGTTCGCAGTCTCCCAGGGAGCTGTGAGGTCCCGTCTGGATTCTCGTATTCCGCTACTCTGCCGTGCCTCCCAGGAGCCCACGGAAGTGGCGCGAATTGAGCAGTTCGCAGCCACCGAGGGAGTTGCGAGGTCCAGTCTGGCTGCGAGGTCCCAGCTGGGTCCGCGTACCCCGCCACCCCGCCGTGCCTCCTGGGAGCCCGCGAAAGCGGCGGCGGGTGCGCAGCTCGCAGCCACACAGGGAGCAGCGCAGAAGGAGGCAAGAGGAGGGGGGGGAGGAGAAGGTGTGCGACCGCAGTGCTCGACCCCAAACGAGAAGCCAAGACCCCGGGTGGGGGGGGGGGGTGAAATATAACATGAGGTCGGAGGCAGGAAAGAGAGGAGGCGGGGATGATGAGGAGGAGTGACGATCGCAGTGTTCTATACAAATTGAGCTCCAACGCGCAGGAAGGTTGGGAACTCTTTTTGTTTCCCCTCCCCCTCCGGCGCTCCGGTGCTCACTGTGTAGTTTCAATTGAAGTGCCTTTCCCGGGGCTCGCACCCGTTTTAAGAACAGTTTTGAGGCTCAGATGTCCTACCACAGCAATGCTTTTAAGACTGTTCGCTCTTACCCGCTCGTGTGCCATTCAACACGTCTATCCCAAACCCTCGATACGCGCCCTCTTCGTCTTCGTTCGTTCCCCCCTGGGGGTATATCTTCCTTGCCTGCCGCCTATCATTGGTGCAGCCCCTATCACAGGGGAAGGGAGGACGGCTGGAAAGGGGAGGCCGACGAATGGAGCACCTGATTAGCAGGAGGGTTGCTAGGAGCAGGAAACATGTGATCGGCGCAAAAAAAGAGATGTCGTCTGCGCCGGCATTGGCGCGTAAGCTGCCCGCGTAAGATCGCGCGTACGCGCCCTCGTCTCCAATACAGCGTGCCGCGCTGGCGGCCCGCGTAAGCCGCCGCGTAAGATCGCTGTGCCATCTCGCGTGGGACCCCTTTTTGATCGTCGCTCACGTGGCAGAACCAGACGGGCTGACCAGACGGTTTCCGCCCCATCCCCGACCGCTCGCCCGGGCCATAGTTGTCGCAGGTGGCTGGCTCCTCCTGTTGGCGGCTGTCTTTTCCCGTGGGGGCAGCATTTGTTCGTCCTGGCTGGCGCTTTCAACAGGCAGCGGGCGCGTTGTGGCAGCCTGTGGAGCTTCGCGGCGGTTCTCCATCTCCTCCCTAAAACAAGAAAAGACGGGACGGGCTGACCGGACGGGACGCGTAGACCTCACGGGCGGTTCGGGAAGACGGGCCCAACCGCTAAGGCGAGGGCGAGTATCACGTGAGGCGGCTGCGCAGCGACGAGGAGTGGGCGGACGGCAAGCACCCCCTGCCCTGGCCGAGGCTCGAGGCGCCACGCGCTGGGCGCCCCCCCTGGGCATCTCCTCGCGGGCTGGCCTCAGACCCCTCCCTCGGGAGGAGGATGGAGGAGGAGGAGGAGGAGGAGGAGGAGGAGGAGGAGGAGGAGGAGGAGGAGGAGGAGGAGGACCAGGAGGAGGAGGCTAGACTTGACCAAAAAAGGTCTTGCAGAACGAACTCGGCCCCAAGGCCCGCGCAGGCATCTTGCCCACGCACCCGCGCGCAGCGAGCTGCGTACGGGCACTGGGATCAGAACTTTGGGTGGTCCTCAGGACCCTGGGCCGCACGGGCCCTCAGCCTCGACGCAAGGGCCTCGGCTCCGGCCTCTAAAGCACTCGACCCCAACCGTCGGGCCTGGGCCGGCTGGAGCCCGAAGGACGGCAACACCTCCAGGACGGTCGGCCTCTTCGAGCCGTCGGTCGGGGGACCCGTTTGGGCCTCCACGGAGCCACTGGGGGAAACATGCCCAGTCCAGAAATCAATGTCAAATTCCGAGGGCGACGTAAGGCTACCAAGAAGCCCTTTCCCGCTCTTGGGGTGCTCCCCACGCATGACACTGCTTCGATTGTTCGTGGCACTGGGGACCAGGCCCCCAGAACATGTATCCTGGAGGCCTCGTCCCTTTGTATCAGAGATGTACCCACAGCACGTGGAGCAATACAACAAGAGACCATTCGATCGCGATGCATCGCGGGCATTTTGATCCGCGAAGATCGGCGCCGCGAGCAGTGCGTGCCCGCGCACGCGCCACGGCCGCAGGCCGTCGTCTGCGGCAGCCCGCTGGCCCCGTCCGAGCCGAGGGAGCTGGCCTCGGGCTTCACGCCGTCTTCCCCGTCCGACTCGTCGGGGCCCTCGCGCCACTCGCCCAAGTCGATCAGCTTGAGCGCGCCGACGCCCATGGAGCCCATCAATCCGCAACGGGAGATGCAGACCTCCTGCAGCGCTGCATACTGCGCCGCCTGTCTGGCGATCACCCAGCAGCCCTCGAGGCACTGGATGTCCGCCAGTGGCGCCCTGGCGGCCGCAGCTCCCTCCTAGGCCCGCATCTTCGTCCTGGCGTTGCCGTCCAGCTCGAACTGGGTGGTCTGCCCGTTCCTCACCGCCGACTGGCCCAGGTTGGCCTTGACCTTGACCACCGTGGCGTCCTGGAGCCTTTCCGCCCTCCCAGCCCGGAAGCGGGCCCGCTGGCAGCTGGCGGACGCCGCCGCCTCTGGGCGAGGAGGAGGAGGAGGAGGAGGAGGAGGAGGAGGAGGAGGAGGAGGAGGAGGAGGAGGAGGAGGAGGAGGAGGAGGAGGAGGAGGAGCCTGTGCAGCGCCTGGTGGCGAGGCAGTCAATGTAGAGGCGGAGAGAGCCGCCTGCCACCGCGTCCGTCAGCACCTTCACCGCGGTGTCCTCGCCGTCCCTAGCGAGCTGCTCTGGGCCCTCGCTGAGCGGGACCGCGCCCCAGGCCTCGGCGATCAGCTTGCGGTTCGCGTCTTGCACCGCGACGGACCAGCCAGCAGCCCGCAGGTTGGGGTAGGCTTGGTCGACGCCCGAGCCATCGACAAATATGTGCTCCCCGCTGAGGTGGGGCCCGATCTCGAGCCAGCTGGTGGAGCACTGGAAGAAGTCACCCACGGGCCGCGTCGGCCGCTGGAAGAGCTCCGACACGTCGGCGAAGACCCCCCAGCGAACAGCTCCGTGAACGGGTAGCCGAGTCCCTCCACCTGCTCGGCCGCCTGCCTCAGCGGGGGCTCGAGGAACTCGCGTCGCCATCCGTCGTGGGCCTCGCACTTGAACCGCCTGTGGTAGAGGGGGCCATCCTTGAAGCCGCACAGCTGGCAGTTGGTCGGGACCGAGGGGTCGACGGCAAGGACCCTGGCCTGGCACCAGTAGGTGTTCGGGACCAGGCTGCGCAGCGCCCGCTGGTGGTGCAGGTCCCGCACCGCCGAGCGGTGGCCCGTGAGGTTCAGAATCGGCTGCCAGAAGGGCGGGACGTTCCAGCCCCACATGCTGGGACCCTGTCTGGCCAGCTCCTCGAGCCCGATCGCCACGCGGCAGCCCAGGGAGACCATTTAGCCGAAAAAGGCAGGGGAATGCCTCTGCACCGCATATACGCTGCCCTTGGGGCGTCGTGGAGCCTGTACGGGTCGCCCTGGACGAAACCCCACTTGGCCCCCTCGAGCGCGAGGGCCAGCGCGCTGATGGGCTGCGTCACCATTCGCCATGGGTGCTGCTTCTGCGCGATGGCCAGACCCCAGGAGCGAAACCCAGACCATCTCCACGAAGGCCACGAGCGCCGTCTTGGTGGTGATGGTCAGCGGGTCGCGCTTCCAGCCGCTCGTCTCGGCGAGGCTGGCCGACCCAAGCGCCGCCCCGCGGGGCGAGCGGCCGCGCGCCTTGACGGCGCCAGCTCGCAGTTGGCGTAGGCGCCCGCTGGGGGCTCGCACGATGGCGGAGCCCCACGTAGCTTTGGCTGTCGGCCTCGCGCGGTAGACTCGAGCTCGGTCTAGCCCTGGCTTGAAGAGCTTGGTGAGCTTCTCCCCCTGGGCCTCGGCCTGCCGTTCTCTGCTGCCCGACGTGGTCACTCTGCGGATGACCCCGAGACGGCGTCGCCTCCGAGGTCGCCTTGCTGGTCGCGAGGGCCTTGGTCTTGCGCCTGTTCAACGGCAGGCGAGCCTCCTTCACCTTGGCGCAGAAGGCCTGGTTGGTGGCTGCTGCGCCATCATGGTGAGCGGCCCCGGCACGTGTGCAGAGACGTCGCCCACCACGTTGGGAACCCTGGCGATGGGGGCGGCCACCGCTGCGGCTCGCAGGGCGGAGAGCAGGAGGAGCTTGGCTAGGGCCGTGGCGCACGAGCATCCAGCCGCCACCGCGCCGTTGGCAGTGATGGGCACGCTCAGACAGGTGCCGATGCGAGCCCTCCTCGGGGCCAAACACGCACGGCAGAGGGCCCTCAGCAGGCCCATGTCAAAGCCCCGGGCCAACGCCGCCACCCGCAGCTCAGCGTGTCCGATGTGCTCGTAGTCGTAGTACTTGGATAGGTCGACGTAGAAGGAGGCAGCTTCCTCATTGGCACCCCTGGCGTGGGGCGCGCACACGTCGTGGAGCTGGGCCGCCTCGTCGCAGCCCCTGGCCGTGGGCGTGCCCCAGAAACCCGACTGGTCGATGGGGCGCCCCCCACCTCCTCCTACTCCGCCTCCTCCTCCTGGCGCAATCCTTCTGGCGGATGCGCGACCAGATCCTGGTGAGCAGCGGCATGAGCCCGATTGGCCGCTGCCCGCCGTCTGGCTTGGGCAGGAGTACCATGAGGATGGTCCAGAGCTCGCCGTAGTGTGGGTTGCGCTCCCACGCGTTCAGCAGGCTGGCCATCCCGCCAAGCATGTCGTCGCCCACCTCCAGGAGCAGGCGAGGGTGGAGGTTGTCCCGGCCCAGCCCCGTGTGCTTGGACAACTTGCGCGAGGCCAGCTCGCTGTCGTCCAGGGTAATAGGCTGCGGAGTCCAGCCGCCGATTTGCCAGGACGTCGGGCGCTCATGGTCGTCGCGGCGGGGCTCCGCCCATGGCGGGAGCCAGTCTGCCAGCGCCCTCTCCTGCGCTGGCCGGCCAACTAGCGCCATGTCGGTCGTCCCAGCCTTGAGGATGGACTCAGGTTCTCCGTGGGTTTCCTTGGAGACCTTGCGGGCGATGGAGCCGTGGCGCTCGGAGGCCTCGTCGGTGAACTCATCCCATGTGATCTGGCTGGCCTTGGCGTCCTGCTTGGCGCAGTTGCCCGCGATCTGCTCGATCGCGGCCAGGATCTGGTAGTCCGCGTCTGATTAGTGGGCAATCTCGTCCCAGAAGCTGCCGAAGATCGCGCCGTCGAACATGGCAATGCCCTTGGCCTGGAAGTCCGAGACCAGCCTCAGCGCCGCATCGTGGAGCATCTGCCTTCGCCAGGTCTTGCAGCTGCCTGGCTGGCCTCCAGGGCCAAGGTCCTGCCTGCGCTTGACGAGGTGGCGCAGCGACAGCCAGGGCGGTGTGGCAGGCGAAGCTCTGTCCATGCGCCTCGCCTGGACCTTGTCCTCCAGCGGGGCGGCGATGTCCTGAGGCCCTTGGCCGTGCCCCTGAAGTAGCGGGCCTCGCTGTCGGGCATGCCGCGGGGCGCCTGCAGGGGCCCCTCGACCTGACAGAACCAGCCATTGACCTGCCCCATCGGTGCCTGCGTCGGGCGGGGGCCACGGCAGCGCCGCTGCCACCTCAAGCTCGAAGCACTTCGGCGCCCGCTGGGTCTGGACCGTGGGCCGCTGCCAGCAGCCTCGCAGCGCGAGCGTGACCGCCGCGTGGGGGCCGTTGGGCGCGTCCGCGCGGGCTGCGACGGGGTCGACCATGTCCTGAGGGGGGGGCCCGCGACGTCGACGATGCAGGCCATCACCACTCCTTCACTGCCCGCGAGGTGTTTGATTACTGGTCTGTTCCCCCCTTCCGCGCTGGAGCTCATGATCAGCAGGCTGGGCTGGTGGCAGAGCATCGCTGCCGAACTAGGGCATCACGCTCAGCTACTAGCCGCCCTCTTCGGTCGTTGTCTCTTCGAAGTGCGCATGGGCGCGAGTGCACCGTCTCCCCCGCTCAACCCTGGTGGCGCGATCAACTCGAATTCAAATGTTCACCCCTGGGCCCGTCAGTTGCAAGCAGGCCTGCAGTGCGTCCTGGACCATCCTGTTGGGGAGATCTTCGGGAAACGTGGGGCCCGCCAGTGGTTCGAGAACTCTACCATGATTCCGAGGCCAGCGACACCTTCCGAAGAATGGACATGACGGTGTTCCGCGCCACGTTCTTCCCGAGGAATGGGCCCCCTCCCCGACGCCCCCCTCGCGGAGCACATCCAGACCCAGACGCTGGACGACGACGACTCAGACGACGATGAGCTTACGTTCGTATGCGGCATAGAGGGGTGCTGTGAGAATGTCAACACCATGCCTGGGCTCATCGCGCATCGAGTGCATGTTCGGGCCCCTGGGCACGGACGCTCTGCGATTTTATCCACGGTCACCTTTGATAACAAGTGCCTGATCTGTGACGCGGTGTCCCAGTCGATAGAGCACAGAATTCGGCATCAAAGCGATCGCGGCTGCAAGGTCGACGCATCCCCGAGCTCACCCGACACGAGTACAGATGGCAACAGTCCCGATTTCGGTTGTGTCCACTGCGTGAGCAGTCAGCCTCGGAGCGCCGTCGACGGGACTACCCTGATCCAGCCGAATTGCGAGAACACGTGCTCTCCCACATCCCACCGTCGCCACCTGGGCTCTGGACTCGAACCCAGACAGCGAGCGAGCCCCGCGCTGGCACGGCAGCGCGGGCACCCGCTGGGGCAGCCGACGCCGCTGCTGCCGCTGCGCTGCCCGCCGCTCGTGGCGACCCGTGGCGCGCCGAGGGCGCGCCTGCGAACCGCCGACTGATCCAGTCGGCATCGCTCCAGCTGCTCACCAGCGCCGCGGCGCCGCCGCCTGGCGCGCGCCCGAGTTCGACGAGACGCCGAGCCACCTCGCCAGCCAGACCTGTTCCGTCAGCTCCGACACGCGCCGCAGTGCGAGGGCCAGCAGCTGCGACACCTACTAGTTCAACGCCGATCCCGCCGATGTCGGCGGCGGCGGCGGCGACGCCAGCAGCCAAGCCGAGGGCGGCGCGGCGCCGGCAGCCCTCCTCAGCAGTGTCTGGGGGCGGTGGAGCAGGCGCCAGCGAGCGGCCGAAGGCCAAGCAGAAAGTCACCAGCGGAGCGCTGGCCCGCGACGAGCGGGAGGAGACCGCGATGGACGAAGAGGACGACAAGGACCAGTGCGAGGGCCTACGTCGTCGGCGGGGAGGTCGACGCAGACGCGGCAACCACTCGGAGAAGCAGTGGTCCAGCAAGGATCGCAACGTCCACGACCTCCTGCTGACCATGGCCAAACTCCTGCTGCAGACCACGCAGAGGAGCCGCCTGCTGGCGGCCAGCGCCATCGACGCGATCCAGCTCCCAGTCGGGCACCCAGTGGTCACCAACCTCGCGGACGAACTCGGGGAATACAAGAACGAGATCGACGGGCTGCGCCAGACAGACAAAGCCAAGCTCGCCACATTCGGCCCCCCAACGGCTTCGCTCCCAGTCGTCGTGATCGAGGCGCTGGCGGCAGCGGACGTGGGCGGAGCGCTCCGAGCCTCGCTCAACGCATGGCTCGAGAAGGTCCAACCAGCGGAGGCCGATGACACAGCGACGATCACCATGCAAGACATCGGAGACAGCATAGCGTTCATCCGAGTGGAGTCGTGCCACGACGAGAAGTTCGTCAAGCTCCAGCTCTCGATGAACAACTTCAGCCTCCGCCAGGACGGACTGGCAGCCTTCCGCTCCGAGGGGGTGGGCAAGGTGATGACAGGAGTAGTGCCCCCAGGATGGCTCGGAGAGGAGCTCGGGACGTGGGTAGACACGCTCCAACAGAAGTGATTGAGCATCATCCAGTTCTGTCTGCGCGTGGCCAGTCTCTCCCGCCCGAATTGAATCAGCATCGCCCAGTCTTGTTTGTGCGCAGCCAGTCTTGCCCGCCCGCCCAGTGAATCTACGTGCTGCCGGGGAGTCGGCGGCGACGAGGAGTCCGACGTGGCGCCGGAGTTTTTTAATCCATTGCAATTCCGCAGCACTTTCGAGCGGGGTCCGAGACCACAGAAAAGCCTTGAGTGGCATGACGCAGCTCTCTGAGGTGTTGAGAGCTCAACGCAGATCGGATGTCCCGCATTGGCGCATACAACAGATAAAGGCACTTGCTTCAGGTGATCTCTGAGGTGTTGCCCGCAGACATCAGCGCGGCAACAACGAAGCCGACGAGTTCGCGAAGGATGGGGCCCTGCTACACGGGGCTGAGATCTTGCAAGACATTCACACCTATGAACTAAGAATTGAGTTCAGCAGGATGGGATGAAGTAGCTCCAGCAATTGCGGGCATGTTGGAGGGCCTCCCATAGGCGAACGAGCTTTTTTGGGATTTGGCCAAACACCCCAGAGTTCCGAAACCTCCCAACTGTGTGTCTCGCGCGGTGCTATGGAACGGTTGTCGCTAGAGGCGCGTCAGGTGTGCCAAGTGTTTTCGCGCCGAGCGAGCCCCGGGGAGATGCGCCGCCCTGCCGGAGTCGTTGCTGATAGTGCGAGGCCAGGCGGTAACACCAGCTCACTCTCTGCACGTGTGCAGGGTGCTTGAGACGAATCTCCCGATGTTGATGTGTATGAAGTGCGGGGCCTACACCTCTGGACAGGCCAGAGCGTTGAGGGCCCCGTGTTTCAAGGCGTTGTCTGGCCAACTCTAACTGCTGTTGAATGGACGCTTGCCCTGGCCTGCGGGCCAGCATGTGCCCGCCCCCTGGCCACTTGAGAGCCCCGAAGGTGAGGCCGATTCGTGGTCAAGGATCAGGCGCGTATAATTGTTTTTCCTGTTTTCAGCAGTCCCTGTCGAGCCAGGCTTGGAGGAGGTGATGAGCGAGCCACTGGACAATGGGGAGGGTGAGGGGGAGGAGGACAAGCTAGGTGCTTTCGCGTCATGTCTGACGTCCCGCCTTCCCTCCCATCCTTTACCATGGCGCAGATCTCCTCCCTATTCGCACAATCGGATGTCGCAGCATAGCGTAGCATTACATGGCATAGCATGGTGTTGAAGATTAACGCGTACCATGACATATCATGGCGTGGCGACGCCCCCCAAATGAGGGGGGGGGCTTCAGCGGCCCAACAAATAAAATGATCGACACCGAATGTGTAATCATTTCCGGTGGTTTCTTCAGGAGGCCATTGTTTAGATTTTGGGGCCTATCTGGAACAACCGAAAAACATGCCGTGGCATGTCACTGGAAATAACGACGCCAGCGCTGCACACGGAGCACGATTCGGAACGACCGGTAGCGTGTAAATGACGCCAGCGCTGCAGCGGGAGCACGATTTGGAACGAGCGGTAGCCCGAAAATGTGGCCAGCGCTTCAGCAAGAGCAGCATGCCGAAAAACACCCAAGCGAAAACCCGTTTCCAGGAAATTCTTTGTAACAAACCAGTACGCGGATGGGGGCCGGCCATTTCCCAGACGCCACTAGGGGAGAGAGGAGAGTAGTATTCAGATTGTTGAATTGTGGAGCAGGAGGAGGAGGAGGAGGAGGAAGAGGAGGAGAAGGAGAGGGAAGAGGAGGATGGAAGAGGAGGAGGAGGAGGAGGAGGAGGAGGAGGAGGAGGACGAGGGTGGCACACCACTCGGACACTCGGACCCGACCAGAGACAGGGCACAAAGGTGCCATCAGCAGCTTCCCTTTTGCGTTCCGTGCGGCTCACCAGGTGGCATTGTCGACCACATGTAAGCCTGCTAGAACCAGGGTTGCTCGATGTTGGATGGATCATCGGGCCCCCATATGTTTGCATGTCCTGTGAAGGTGTAGTGTGGTTTACCTGACACGCCGCCCACTGTGATCACCAGGACCTTTGTCGACGAGTGAGCGGCCAAGACGGCCAGAGCAGTATTTCATGAAAGGCTGGCGCCAATGTCTCACCCTATGGCCGGGCAGGTATGAGACTGCTACTGGTTCCAAGCAGGCGACGCAGTGTTGAACGACAGTGACCACCCAGATGAACAGAAGCACCCGCTTACGCAATGCCCTGCCCCACAGCCTCCCCACATGTGAACGACTGCACAGGTGGGGGTATGACGTGCCACCCCTTTGTTGCTTCTGCCACGCGTTTGACACACCCTTCCACAGGAGCTGGGTCTGTCCTTGTCGGAGGGCAAAGCGAGAATTAACGAGGGAGATGCTAGTCCTAGCCCAGAGTTGATCCGGGATGTCCTAGATGCTCTGCCAGTCCACCCACTCCACTCACACTTTCTTCAACCCTCCCCAACTTTGCCTGCTCAGAGCGTGACCCAACTGAGGAGAACCAGCGACACATACCATGCACTCGATTGTAGTGCACCAGGCCAGACTGTCACATGGTCAGAGCCAGCGATGTCGGAACATAACCCGACTGCACGCTTGTGGCGCCCAGCAGCATTAGGAGGCGCCAGCTGGCCAACCATGTGCAACGTCAAAGCCCATCGTAACGCGAGTACCGCAAGAGATGGGGTCGACATCGCCCATATCAGCGTCAACACCCTCGCATATCACTCTGCTGGACTTGGCTGGAGAGCTCGCGGGCGCCCGACGAATGATACTGACCTCTGTTCGAAGGCCTTGCTAGAACATGAGAACGTGCCTGTAGGCGCATTTTCGAATTTCAAGTTGCTTCCCGACACAAGGCTAGGTTTTCGGAAAGCTTGCTTGGCCCGAGAAACCCCGTCTCCCGCGGACCACGGAAACCCTCTACCAGCCTATCCGAGACGGGTCGGCTTTTCGATGAAAGACTTGTTTACGTGCGTGTTCTGACAAGGGCACCTTTCCATGTCAGGCCCCAGCCCCCCCAGCCTTGCTGAGCCAGTGCGCTCAGGAGGGGGCCCAGGGCACTCCGCGCATGCAGCGGGAGTCGAATGCAGTGTATTCCCACCTGTTCTTTGTAGCCGCAGTGGCTTGACACACAGACAGTGCTGAGTCTCATGGAGCCCTGCTTGCGCCCTGGGTGCTCCAGTGAACGAAGTGAGCTACTCCGAGGCATTGTTCCAGGGAGCCGCTCAGCCCAAAGAATATGCGCCTCATTTTCCCTTTCCTTTCCTTCCTCCCCGCCCCTGCCCCCCCCCCCGTGCCCCTCTTCTGCGGAGCCTTCTCTGGGGCAGGAGTATCTCCAGGCTGAGCAGCATCCAGCCACTCTCACATTCATAGGTTACACACGTGTAAGACACTATGGCGCAGCTGCTGCCCGGTTCGTTCGGTTGCGTATTTAGGCGGGGATTACTTCCCCTCAGGGGATTGTGCTGTGGCTTGGCCTTGTGCGCAGGCATCTGACCATCCTGGTTTGGTTTTGAGATTCTTGAGAGGAAGAGGAGGAGGAGGCGGAGGAGGAGGAGGCGGAGGAGGAGGAGGAGAAGGAGGAGGAGGAGGAGGAGGAGGGAGGAGGAGGAGGAGGAGGAGGGAGGAGGAGGGAGGAGGGAGGAGGGAGGAGGAGGAGGAGGAGGGAGGAGGGAGAAGGGAGGAGGGAGGAGGGAGGAGGGAGGAGGGAGAAGGGAGGAGGGAGGAGGGAGAAGGGAGGAGGTAGTAGGACGGACGGCGGGGACAGGCAGGCGGAGAGCAGAGAGTGGCGGGAGAAGGGGTGGGTTGGAAGGAGCGCCGGTCGGACCTGCCTGACAGGAGGCGCTGTGCTTTTTCCTTCCTCCTTGCTCCTGGAAGGGAGGAGTGGGCTCCCACTCGGCCCATCCGCCCCGTACAGTGGAGACCCATGCCAAAAACACCCTGCTTGCCTCCAGGGTGCCTTTGGTTGCTTGGGTTTCGATGGTTCTGCTATGGAGGGCGTGACGTCCCCGCACCAAGAATCAGTGGACGTCATGGGGACTCAGGGTTCGGTTTTTTGCGGAAGGTTTCTTGTGGACTGGCCTCCACTGCATCCAAGAGGGAGAGCGTGAGATCGCTCGCCTGCGCCTCCCAGCAAGCGGCTGCGAGAGCGCGTTGGGCGGCCAGCGCAGACGAACGACAGACGCCTTGCGGCGGTCTGGGTCTCCGTGGCCTGGGCTGCAGTCGGGAACTATTTGATAGCGTGTCGCTCCGCCAGTTCTGGCCCGCCACGCTGCGGCGCGACACGCTACAGTGGAGGCCAGTCCACAAGAAACCTTCCACAAGAAACCCAACCCTGAGACCCCAGGACGCCCATTGATTTTTGGTCTGGGAACGTCACGCCTTCCATAGCAAAACCATCGAAACCCAAGCAACCAAGGGCACCCTGGAGGCAAGCAGGGTGTTTCTTGGCATGGGTCTCCGATGTATCCACCTCGCGGTCCCCAGGCGTCAGAGTTTCGAGCTTTCCCAGGCCTCCCGCCCCGCGGAGCGGGTCGACACGCTATCCTATCGCAGGCCACAGCGTGTTCCCCGGCGGCCGCCACGGCGACGCGATAGTTAAGCAAACGTTCCCGACCGTGATGCCGGGGTTGTAGGGCACCCTTATTGCCTCCACGGGGGAGGAGGAGGAGTAGGAGGAGTAGGAGGAGGAGGTGGATGATGATGATGATGATGATGATGATGATGATGATGATGATGATGATGATGATGATGATGATGCTGATAATGACGATGATGAGGAGGATGATGATGATGATGATGATGATGCTGATGCTGATGATGATGATGTTGTGGTTGTCGTTGTTGTTGTTGTTGTTGTTGTTGGTGTTGTTTTGGTTGCTGTTGCTGCTGCTGTTTTTGTTGTTGTTGTTGTTGTTGTGGTTGTTGTTGTTGTTGTTGTTGTTGTTGTTGTTGTTGTTGTTGTTGTTGTTGTTGTTGCTGTTGTTGTTGTTGTTGTTGTTGTTGCTGATGCTGTTGTTGTTGGTGTTGTTGTTGTTATTGTTGTTGCGAAGGAGGAGGGGGAGGAGGTGAAGGAGGAGGAGGAGGAGGAGCAGGATAAGGAGGGGGGAGGAGGAGGTGGAGGAGGAGGAGAAGGGGGAACGAGGAGGAGTGGAGCAGGAGGAGGAGGAAGAGGAGGAGGCGGAGGAGGAGAGGAGGAGAAAGCAGGAGGATGGGGGGAGGAGGAGGAGGAGGAGGAGGAGGAGGAGGGAGGAGGAGGAGAGAGGAGGAGGAGGAGGAGGAGGAGGAGGAGGAAGGAGGAAGAGGAGGAGGAGGAGGGGGAGGAGGAGTCTCTCTCTCTCTCTCTGTGATTTTTTGTCTCTCTCCTTCTCTCCCTCTCTCTGGCTCTCTCCGGCACCCGCGGGCTGCCGCTGCCGCCCCGCCGCCCCCAGTCGCTGTACGAGGTCCTGAAGGATAGGGACCTCACTGAGATGCCGCCAGAGCTCCGTAGCTGGATGGACTCGGTCAGGTATGCCCGCTTCGTGCAGTTGAAGGGTTCAGGGGAGGAGGAGGACCAGCAGGAGGAGCAGCAGGACGGCAAAAAAGAAGAAGGGCAGGATGAGAAGGACGACAAACAAGAGGAAGGAGGGTGACGGTGCCCTTGACGGTGGCGAGTGCTTGCCAGGCAGAGTTAGCAGCGCTCTTGACTTGATTCCCCAATCAGAGCTTGCCTCTGTAGGGGTCCTAGCGGATTCATATGGTTAAGTTAGGTGTGCCGCCGATTTTCGCCGCACTTTTTTTTTTTACCAACGCGAGAGGAGCCCAGTGGCAAAGAGCGGAGGACGACACGACCGACAGACGAGCGACGGACGACAGACGAGGACGACGGAGGGCGCGGGGGGGCGGGAGGGGGGGGGAGGGGGGGGAGGGGGCCGGCGCGCGCGCGCCCCCCGCGCGCGCGCGGGCAGCCGCCCGCTGGGGCCCGCGCAGCCCTCAGCCGGCAGCGCGGCGGCGCCTCAGCCGGAGCGAGTCGCCTGCAGCGCGAGCGCAGCGCTCAGCGCCCGGCCCCGGGCGGCGGCGCGCCCGCGCCGGCCGGCACCGCGAGGGCCCCCAGCAGGGCCCGGCCCACCTCGAGGATGGGCCCGTGGGCGGTGGGGTCGCCCGCCGCCGCCGCCTCCAGCAGCAGCGCCGCCTCGAGCGCCGCGCTGGCGCCCTCGCCTGTGACGGCCCGCAGTGCGGCCGCCAGCTGGCTGAGCGCCGCGGCCCCCGGCGCCGGGGCCGGCTGCTTTGGCCCGCCGGGGGCCGGGAGCCAGCCCGCCTCCTGGCCGGGGCCCTCCTCGGCCGCGTCCGCCCACGGCGCGCGCCGGGGGATGCGCGGCCGCGCCCGCGGCGGCGTCTCCACCGCTAGGCCGCCGGCCGTGGCGCCCCGCGGAGTGGACGCAGGCGGGGGCGCCGCGCTGCCAGCCGCCAGGGCTGCGCCGCCTGCGGTGGGGTGCGCGGGCGCCCAGTCGCCCTCGTAGTCCGCCTCGATGTCGTGTTCGAGGGCATCGAGCGGCACGAGCAAGACGTCCCCGCGCTCCGTCGCCCCGCCGGAGCCGGTCCCCGTCGCCCCCCTTCCTAGGGGGCCGGCGCCTGTCGCTCCTCTGGCGAGGCCGGTGCTGCCGCTTACCGTCGCCCCTCCTGCGGGGCCGGTTTCCGTCGCCCCGCCGCCCGAGGGGCCGGTGCCTGTCGCCCCGCCTCCCAGGGGGCCGGCGTCCGTAGCTCCTCTGGCGGGGCCGGTGCTGCCGTGTTCCGTCGCCCCGCCTGCGGGGCCGGTCTCCGACGCCCCGCCGCCCGCGGGGCCGGTGCCCAGCGCCCCTCCCGCAGGGCCGGCGCGGGCGCCTAGGCCCCCCCCTGGGGCAGGAGGAGGCCCGCCTTCTTTGCCTCCCCGAGGACGCCCGCCGCGACCTCCGGGGTCTGGAAATTCCAGCCGTGCGCCCTGAGGATCTCCGCCACGGCGGCCGCCGCTGCCGCAGGCAGGGGACCCGGGCCCGGGGTCGCTCCACCAGGCCGAGTGGGTGCGGGGGCGGCCGCCTCGGCGCCCCCTCCGTCGCCGCCTGCTTCTGGCGGAGCCGGCGCTCTCGGAGCCGCTCGTCGCGCCGTGCTGCCGCTCCCGCTGCTGCCCGAGCTCGAGCTGCTCGAGCTGGCGCTGTCGCTCGAGCCGGCGCTGCGAGGGCGGTGGTCCCGCCCCTGCCTCGTCCGCCGCGGCTTCGCGCGCTGGCTCCCCGTGGGGGGGTGGCGCCGACACCCCCCCAGGGTTCGCCCGCTGCCGGCCCCCGCCGGTCCCGCCTACCTCGGGCGCTAACCTCCGGGCTGGCGGGCTCGCCGCAACGCGCTGTCGCCGTCCTCGCCGCCGCGGGCGCCAGCGGGCCGTCGCCGCTCGCCGGCGCGCTCGCCGCTTCGGGCGCCCTGGAGCCTCGCCTGCGGCGGCCGCTGCGCGGGCGTCGCGGCGCGGCCGGGCTGCGCGGCCGGCGGCGCCGCCTGCGGCTCCGGCTGCGCGTGCGGCTCACGGCGCGGCGGTGGCCGGAGCCGCTCCTGCCCCGGCGCTTGCGGTGCCGACGCAAGCCCGAGCGGTGCCCAGTAGCCTCCCGTGCCGAAGGCGCCGAGCGCTCCGGCCTCGCCGGTGCGAGCGCGCTGGGGCTGCGCACGCGCTCGCGCCAACGCCCGGCGGTGGGGCTGCCGCCAGCCTCCCTCTCCCGAGGAGTCGCCGCTGCTGCTGTCAGCTGCGCCCTCTTGGGAGTCGTCGGGGCCCGAGCTCCCGCCCGCTCCGTCGTCGGCGACGGAGCCCCCGGTGGCGCTCGCTGCGGGGGCGCTCTTGCCTCCGGCTGCGGCTGGCCAGCCCGCCCCGGCCACGCTGCCGGCGGGCGGCCACCCGGCCGCGCCGCCGGCCTGGCCTTCGGCGGGGCGCCGCCCCCCTCCGCCTCGGCCCGCCGGCCCCGGCGCCCCGGGCGACGGGGGCGCGGGGCCGGCGGGCCGAGGCGGAGGGGGGCGGCGCCCCGCCGAAGGCCAGGCCGGCGGCGCGGCCGGGTGGCCGCCCGCCTGCAGCGTGGCCGGGGCGGGCTGGCCAGCCGCAGCCGGAGGCAAGAGCGCCCCCGCAGCGAGCGCCACCGGGGGCTCCGACGCCGACGACGGAGCGGGCGGGAGCTCGGGCCCCGACGACTCCCAAGAGGGCGCAGCTGACAGCAGCAGCGGCGACTCCTCGGGAGAGGGAGGCTGGCGGCAGCCCCACCGCCGGGCGCTGGCGCGAGCGCGTGCGCAGCCCCAGCGCGCTCGCACCGGCGAGGCCGGAGCGCTCGGCGCCTTCGGCACGGGAGGCTACTGGGCACCGCTCGGGCTTGCGTCGGCACCGCAAGCGCCGGGGCAGGAGCGGCTCCGGCCACCGCCGCGCCGTGAGCCGCACGCGCAGCCGGAGCCGCAGGCGGCGCCGCCGGCCGCGCAGCCCGGCCGCGCCGCGACGCCCGCGCAGCGGCCGCCGCAGGCGAGGCTCCAGGGCGCCCGAAGCGGCGAGCGCGCCGGCGAGCGGCGACGGCCCGCTGGCGCCCGCGGCGGCGAGCGCGGCGAGCGCGTTGCGGCGAGCCCGCCAGCGCCGGAGGTAGCGCCCGAGGAGGCGGGACCGGCGGGGCCGGCAGCGGCGACCCTGGGGGGGGTCGGCGCCACCCCCCCCACGGGGAGCCAGCGCGCGAGCCGCGGCGGCCGGGGCAGGGGCCGGGACCACCGCCCCCGCAGCGCCGGCTCGAGCGACAGCGCCAGCTCGAGCAGCTCGAGCTCGGGCAGCAGCGGGAGCGGCAGCTCGGCGCGACGAGCGGCTCCGAGAGCGCCGGCTCCGCCAGAAGCAGGCGGCGACGGAGGGGGCGCCGAGGCGGCCGCCCCCGCACCCACTCGGCCTGGTGGAGCGACCCCGGGCCCGGGTCCCCTGCCTGCGGCAGCGGCGGCCGCCGTGGCGGAGATCCTCAGGGCGCACGGCTGGAGTTTCCAGACCCCGGAGGTCGCGGCGGGCGTCCTCGGGGAGGCAAAGAAGGCGGGCCTCCTCCTGCCCCAAGGGGGGGGGCCTAGGCGCCCGCGCCGGCCCTGCGGGAGGGGCGCTGGGCACCGGCCCCGCGGGCGGCGGGGCGTCGGAGACCGGCCCCGCAGGCGGGGCGACGGAAAACGGCGGCACCGGAGCCTCGCCAGGAGGAGCTACGGGCGCCGGCCCCCTGGGAGGCGGGGCGACTGGCACCGGCCCCTCGGGCGGCGGGGCGTCGGAGACCGGCCCCGCAGGAGGGGCGACGGTAAGCGGCAGCACCGGCCTCGCCAGAGGAGCGACAGGCGCCGGCCCCCTAGGAAGGGGGGCGACGGGGACCGGCTCCGGCGGGGCGACGGAGCGCGGGGACGTCTTGCTCGTGCCGCTCGATGCCCTCGAGCGGAACTCGAGGCGGAGTACGAGGCGAATGTGCCGCCCGCGCACCAACGCAGGCGGCGCTTCCCTGGCGGCTGGCAGCGCGCGCCCCCGCCTGCGCCACTCCGCGGGGCGCCACGGCCGGCGGCCTAGCGGTGGAGACGCCGCCGCGGGCGCGGCCGCGCATCCCCCGGCGCGCGCCGTGGGCGGACGCGGCCGAGGAGGGCCCTGGCCAGGAGGCGGGCTGGCTCCCGGCCCCCGGCGGGCCAAAGCAGCCGGCCCCGGCGCCGGGGGCCGCGGCGCTCAGCCAGCTGGCGGCCGCACTGCGGGCCGTCACAGGCGAGGGCGCCAGCGCGGCGCTCGAGGCGGCGCTGCTGCTGGAGGCGGCGGCGGCGGCGGGCGACCCCACCGCCCGCGGGCCCATCCTCGAGGTGGGCCGGGCCCTGCTGGGGGCCCTCGCGGTGCCCGCCGGCGCGGGCGCGCCGCCGCCCGGGGCCGGGCGCTGAGCGCTGCGCTCGCGCTGCAGGCGACTCGCTCCGGCTGAGGCGCCGCCGCGCTGCCGGCTGAGGGCGCGCGGCCATCGCGGCTGCCCGCTCGCGCGCGCCGCCCCTCCCCCCCTCCCCCCCCTCCCGCCCCCCCGCGCCCTCCGTCGTCCTCGTCTGTCGTCCGTCGCTCGTCTGTCGGTCGTGTCGTCCTCCGCTCTTTGCCACTGGGCTCCTCTCGCGTTGGTAAAAAAAAAGTGTTCGCTCTTCGTGCTCCGCCTGCTCACCCCGTCCTCGCCCAGATCCTTCAACCCCTCCCCCTCCTCCTCCTCCTCTTTCTCCATGCACATCCTCGTCCTCCCCTGGTCATCCTCCCTCCTGGTCATCCTGGTGGAGTGGGGGAGGGGGGCCCTCCCTGGCCTTCCTCCTCAATCCCTCCCTGGCCTTCCTCCGTCCACATCCTCACCCTTCCCTGGTCGTCCATGCGCTTCACCCTCCGCATCTCTGGTCCTCCTCCCTCCTCCGACTCCTCTCCGATCCCTTCCTCCCTTCCTTCTCCTCCGCCGCCGGCCCCCCGCTCGACCACTTGGCCCCTCCAACCCCTCCTCCCCCTCCTGATGCTGCAGTCAAGCCGTATCATAAGGATGCGCGACAAGGGTGCAAGGGACTTGGACGCCCATTCCGACGCTTTTCGAGCAGGGCGCGGCGAACGAGAGTGGCGAAGGCAGGACCGAGGAGGTAATGATGCAAGGGTACCCTTGGGAAGGTTGCCCATCCTTACTGTGCGGGTTGACTGCGCTCCTCCCCTCTTCTGCTCCGCCACCTCCCTCATCATCCCGCCTCCCCCACCAGGAACGTCGTTCTCTCCCGATCAGTGCGCCGCCCCCAGCTGGCAGAACATGTGCTCCGTGCTTCCGTTGATAGGCCTGTTTCCCACCACCACCATAAGTTGGAGGGGGAGGAGGAGGAGGAGGAGGAGGAGGAGGAGGAGGAGGAGGAGGAGGAGGAGGACGACGACGACGACGAAGAGGAGGAGGTGGAGGAGGAGGAGGTGGTGGAGGAGGAGAACCCCCTCCCCCTCCAACTTATGGTGGTGGTGGTGGGAAACAAGCCCATCATCCGTGAAGGGCCGAACAGGACCCCGAGGCGCTCCCCCTCCCCATTCCCAATTCTTCGCCTTCCCCAACCTGGAGCGTCGTTCCCTTCTGAGATCTGCGCCCCCCCCGGGTGGCATCACACGCCTCGTGCCTCCGTGGAGTGTCGAGCCGAGCCGAGGCGTCCTCCCCCCCCCATTCCCCATATGCCGCCCTCGCCTCCGCATCCACCTCTCAGGTCGGGCGACAGGGGGGGATAGCAAAGGGGGGGCTGGAGAATCAGCTCACGTAGCCGATTGCCCCGGCGCCCAAGGCGCCCACGCATCGAGGCATGGGCCTCTCGGTGAGGCCGAGACCAGCTGCGTACAGCAGATTTCGTAACGCCCCCTTTCCCCATCCCCCCCTCTCGCCCGGCCCGAGCCCTCGCCATCGCTTGGACGTCCATTCCCTGTGCTTTTTTCAGTTTCGTGCGTAGTTTTTTTTCGCCAAATGATCAAGGATGCTCCTCGATGGTCCTCGCCGAGAAAAACATGCACACGTCCGAGCGATGCCAAGAGCCTCCGCATCCACCTCGGTGGCCTCGGAGACCGGAGGCGCGCCCTGGGCCTTCTCCGTTCGCGAAAGCCGCGCAACCACGACGGGCCGAGGGGGGGGGCCCACACGGGCAAAGAGGGCAGAGTCGGGGCGGCAAGCAGGCGCGGTGGAGGGACGAGAGGGAGGAGGGAGACAGGAGAGGAGGAGGGGAGGAGGGAGGGAGGGGGGAGGACAAGCTAGGTGCGCTCGCGTCATATCTGACGTCCTACCCCTCCCTCCCATCCCTTACCATGGCGCTGATTTTCTCTATCCGCGGACGCGTGTCGTAGCGGACCTGTGGCTCCGCGCGTGCGTAGTGGGTGGTGGTGCGCGTGCGTGCGTGCGTTTGTGTGTGCGTGGTTGTGGTGGTGGGTGTGGTGGTGTGGTTGGTGGTGGTGGTGGTTGTGGTGGTTGGTGGTGACCGTGGTGCCCTGGTTGGTGGTGGGGTGTGGTGCTGGTGGTGGTTGTGGTGGTGGTTGGTGGTGGTGGTGGTGGTGGTGCGGCGCGGTGGTGTCCGGGCGGATGGGGCGCGAAGAAAGAGGCCCGCGCTGGGGCGAGAACTCCATTCTGCGACGGAGGCCCCAAACACACGGATACTCCGAAAATGGCCCACGCTGCGCGGGAGCACGATTCGGAACGATTCGGGAGCAGAAATTAGGCCGGCGCCTCAGGCGAGAGCTAGCATTTTGAAAAAAAAAAAAAAAAAAAAAAACACAAGCGAAAACCCGTTTCCCAGGAATCCTGTGTAAAAAACAATACGCGGGGGGGTGTCGGATATCTTCGGGACGCCATCAGGGGAAGTGGGAGAGTATTTTCATATTGTGTAATTGTGGAGGGGAGGAGGGGGGAGAGGAGGAGGGGAGGAGGGGAGGAGGGGGGAGGAGGAGAAGGACGGGGCGACCACACTGCTCTATTCAATACAAGTACCCAACCATAGGAGGGTTGGGACAAAGGGTAGAGAGGATGGGGGAAATGACTGGCCCAGCCCGAGCTCCGACCATGGGGCAGGCCCTCTGAGAAGATTCGAACGTCCGCATCCACCTCCTCCTCCTCCACCCCTGTTTCATCCTCCCTTTTCTCCTCCTCGCTCCTCTCGCGCGCCTCGTGCCCCCTGCGCCTGCGACACCACCACCTCTTCCTCCGTCAAATTATCTGATTAATCCTCTTCCTTTACCACATTCCCTTCCAACGATCTTCAAACGATCCCCCTTCCTTCCTGAATGTCTCTATTTACTTGTTGGCCTTCTCTGTACTCCTCTCACTCACTCCACTCTTCTCCCGAGTCCTTCTGCTCGTCCTCACCTCTCTGGCGGACCTCAAAAGAGCCCTTACGATACTTCTTCGTCGGCGAGAGCTCCTTCAAGGCGTTCGGGCTGTTGAGGATGAGCTTCACCCTGCCCCGCCGCACGTCCTCGTCGCCGTCCGCAGTTGAAAAACGCACAGCCGTGGACACACCACTACACCTGAATTCCAGACCAAACGTGCACGCCAGACTTAGGCCGGGCGTGTCCTCCTACAGGCGGATCTTGGACGAAAAACTTAAACATAGGCAAACATGCTCGAAACATAGCCAAACAAACATAATCAAAACATCGCCCCCAGGCAGTTGTAGTACTGCTGTTGAATATGCCGCCTGTAGAGGGACAGGCCCGACTTCACAACGCCCCTGCAGCTCAACACCGCCAACGATAACTCGGTCAGTCGACGCAGCACTGCCCAAAAATGGGCCAGCGGAATGAGCGAAGCGACAGAATAATGCAAAAATCGCCCCCAGATAATCCCACCAGCCCTCTGGGCGTAGGTGGTTTAAGGAGTTTCCTCTTCCATCTTCCCTTCGGGGAGGGGTTTACCCCTCCCCCTAACCCCCTCCCCTGGACCTGGACGGGCCGGGTCGCGAGCGGTCAAAGTGTCCAAGATGGCTCCATGAGCGCCTCGGATAGTCCAAGATGACTTCCAAGATGGCTCAAGATAGCCTAAGATGCCGCAAGATGGCTCCGAAGATGTTCCAAGACGCTCTCAGAACGCTCCAAGACAGCTCCAAGAGGTCAATTATCTCCAAGAGGCCAATTATCTCCCCTAGGAGGCCCCCCAAGAAGCCAACATCGTTCAAAAACCTAAGGGAAACCAATGAATTTCGGTTTCTCGCCTTTTCGCTTCCGATGGCCATCTGGGGCCTCAACATGGCTCCAAGATAAGCCACGGAGGCCCCAAGAGGGGCCGAAGAGGGCCCAAAGACGGCCCCAAGAGCGCCCAAGAACGCTCCAAGAGCGCCCCCCAAGAGGGGGTCAGGCGGCTATTTTGGGACCTCCCGAGGGGCAGGGTTAATTAGGGACCCCCCCTTCTTTGATCGATCGCTTCGAAGATGGCCCCAAAGGGCGCCCAGGAGGCCCCCGAAGGCGCCAAGATGGCCCCAAAAGGCCTCCAAGAGGCCCCCAAGAGGGCCCCAAGAAGCCCCCAAGAGACTCCAAGAGGCTCCCAGGATGGTTCCACGAGGCATCCAAGAGGCTCCAAGAGGCCGCCATGAAGCTCCAAGAAACCCCCAAGAGGCCCCAAGAGGCTTCCAACAGGCCCCCCAGAGCCCCCCAAGAGGATCCCAAGCGGCCTCAGGAGGCCCCCCCGAAGCACCGAAAACGCCCAAAAGCCCCCATTGACCGGCAAGAAACCCCCAAGACGCCCGAAGAGGCTTCCAAAAGAGGCATCCGAGCGGCATCCAACCATCCACCCAACGTCATCATTCTCCTCATCCCTCCTTCGCTCGGTTCCTCGCCAGCCCCTCATCTATCCATCTGGCCTCCTCTTCCGCCTCATCTTTTGCACGGATCGGTTGTCCCTCTCGTTGCTCCCCCACTTCCCTGATCTCTTCAACTTGCCTGGGCATCGTTTCTGGATGGGCTGGTGGGGATATTTTTTTGATTGGCGGCTCCAAGGAAGAGTCCGAAAAAGCGGGGCGGGCGCGTCTGGGGCACATGGCGAGATAATTGGTTACGAAGGCGCCTAGGCCAACGTAACAGGTGCACCTGCAAGGGGCAAAATGCCCCCCATTAAGCTGCGAGCCACCCGCGAACGGGGAAGCAAGCACCAGACAGGAATAGACGGAGAGGAGTCGCACAGTGGCGCCAGCTCAGACCACAGTGGCGCCAGCTCAGACCATCCAGTCCACAGAGCACAGGCTGGGGCAGGGCGAGTGGCAGGACAGTGGGCGCGCGAGGCCGCACCGCTCACCAATACGAGGCGAGAGAGGTGGGAAAGCGCGGGCAGAAGAGGGGTGGCCAGGTAGCCTCACTCACTTGTAGTGCTCCACGAGCCTCGGTAGGGGGGAACTCGTGCGTGGCCGAATCCACAGGAGGAGGAAAAGGGGGGAGGAGGAGACGCAGCCGATAGCCGCAAAATCAGTTGAATGGATGGAGGAGGAGGAGGAGGAGGAGGCGACGCCACAGCGAGTGCAGCGAGACCCAGGCCGCTGTGAACGCACCGCGCGACGCGGCGGGACCTCGGTCACGGGGGGAACAGGGTGCCTGTAGATGCTGGGGGCGCCGGGTCCCAGCAGCAGGGCCGCAACGTCGGGGGGAAGCGCGCGAGGTGCAACGCGTCGGAGTCAGGTGTGGCGCGCGGGGTGGGCCTATGGCCACCACCCCCAGCCTGCCAAAGTAGGTGCCCCAGGGGGGACAAAGTGGGCGTCCCAGTGGTACACGGGTGGTGGGTTATTTCAGCCGTCACCCGCCTACGAAGGGTGCCACGAGACCAGCGTGGGCTGTCTAGTGCACAGCGCATGGGTATTGGTGCACCTCTACCCCAAGAGAGGTGCACGGGGGTATTAAGGCCAAGGCCTAGCGCCGAGGTGAAACCAATCCCTGCCCGGGCGGGGGACGCCCATGAGGGATCTGAACTGTTGGGGACTGACACGCTTCGTGCCTCAGTCCACTCCTGCCTCGCTGTGCGCAGCAAAGGGCCGGTTGAGGACCATGGGGCTGCCAACCCAGCGGGCACCGCCTGGAACGGAGGGGTCCCAGATAGCCCACAACGTCAACGCAATGGAAGCAACCTTGTAGAGGGCGGGGGAGGCTGTTCCCAGTTGCCCCAGGTCGTCATTATCCAAAAAGCAAGCGTTACGCTCCATGACAGTCCGAGTTGCAACTCTGAGAATTGACATGGTTGGGCGAAGAAGGGCTTGAGCCGCACATAGGCTACGTGGGGCATCCTTCACAGGACCCGGGTTGGGACCCGATGAGCAGGTAGGGGGCAGCGGGAGGCAAGCCCGCGGAAAGGGGCCCTGTGCGGGCGGGCAGACCCCTCCGACCTGGGGGGTTTTTGGGCGCCTGCGTCAGGGCCATGTCGCGATCACTTGGGGTCAGAATCCCACCCGCGCTGACGCTTGTCCGCGTAGTGGGTATCTCCTCTGGGGGAGGACCGCTTCCCCCTGGCCTTCCAGTCTGTGTCGGTCCACGTGTCTCGAAGAAGCTCCCACGCGTCCCAGGACTGCCAAGAACGCCAGGGGGCTGCGGATCCAGATGCACCTGTCTGTGTGGCTCTGCCCTCGGAGGCCCACGGGGGATTCTTTGCGACCTCTTGGCCCTCATTGGACCTCAGGTGCTTGCCTCCGCTTCCGATGGGGGGTTCCACCGCGCGTGCTCTATTGTCGCGTTGCGCGTGTTTGCGCTGCTTCTCCATGCCGTTTGGTCAGTCGACGCGGAGTTGGTACTCGTTGTCCATTTTGTAGGCGTTGTATCCCACTTTGCTCCATGCCCGGAGGAAGTCGTCGCACTGCCGTGGCGTGTTTCGCCAGGGGTCAGTCTTGATCTTGACCCAGGAGCACCCTTGCCTGCGGGCCGCCTTGCTGACCCAGGCGCTCCACACCCCATTGAAAGCACCCCCCAGCATTTTCTGCATTCGCGTGATCTTTTCTGGTGCAGGCTCGTCCCCTGTGACGTCTACGTCGCCGATGGGTCTCAGGTACATGGGGAGGCCACCCATGGGGTCGTCTCGGCGCGCAGGTGGGATTGCTGCTGCCCGTGCGTCGTGCCGCCATCCCTGTGAGCTGTGGCGCTGCCTGGGTGAGCTGTGGGATGGTGTGGCAGAGTGTTCTCTGCTGCGGTCTTCAGCGATTGTGGGTGGTCGGCGGCCTGCTACGCTCCCCGATTGTCTGAGTGAACGGCCGTCACCGATGCGATCGTTCCAGGTTCGTTCCTCACTGGGGGGGGCTTCGTCCCTCCTCCAAGTGTCGCGCGGTGCCCCTCGATCTGACGCCCGCGCAAATGGGGACCAGGCTGCGGATTCAGCCCTGTGTGGGGGCTGGGTCCATAACGGGGGGGGGACCTTGGGCCGCCGTCGGATAGGTGTGTGCTGGTCTGTCTCCGTCATCAGCCTGGTGGGCAGAGCCGTCCTGTTGCTCTGGGTCGGGGGAACTTGGCGGGCTTTCGTCCGTCTCGGACTTCTTGTTGGCGTCGTCCTCCCAGTCAATGCCTTCTGGTGGGGATACGCGAAGCGTCAAGAATTTCTTGAACTATTTTTGAATTTTCCTCCTGTAGAGGGACAAGCCCGACTGAACACTCAACCAAAGCTCCAAGCCGAGGGTGCACGCGGGACTTTCGGGGATCTTCCGACCCGGGTCAATCCAGATCCGGGTCAGTCAAACATTGCAAAATCCTGCAAGATCCTGCACCCAAACCCAAGTCGATGCGAAGGATCCTGCACCCAAACCCGGGTCAGTGCGACCCTGGCCCAGCAGGATCCTGCAAGATCGGTTGCAGTGCTGGTCAACATCTCGAGGCGGATCCAGCCGTGGCAACGAGGACGACCCCACCAGGCTCCATGAATTGCTACCGTACGAGGAGGAGAGAGGAAGGAGGAGAGGAGGGGAGGAGACGAAAATGGAGAAAAAAGAAAAGCAAGAAAGAAAAGGACAAAATCGTAAAAGAAAAACAAAGAAAACAAGAAGAGAGAAAAGAAGAGAAAAAAAAGAAGACGCAAAACAACAAGTGCATGAAAACTGAAGAACAAACGAGGGTACCCTCCCAGCAGGAGGAGGGACGAGGGGAGGAGGAAGGAGACGAGGAGGCAGGGAGAAGGATGAGGAGGAGGAGGAAGGAGTAGGCGGAGGAGGAGGATGAGGGATGAGAGGAGGAGGAGGAGAGGAGGAGGGGGGGAGGAAAGGAGGAGGAGCGGAGGGGGAGGAGGAGGAGGAGGAGGAGTGGGTAAGTGGGCTCGAACACACCCCTAATCCTGAGATTGGCATGCACGACTGGAGGATGGGGGCAGGCAGGAGGAGGAGGGAGGAGGAGGAGGAGAGGAAAGGCAGGCAGGTAAATGGAGGGAGGGAGGGAGGAGGGAGGAGGAGGAGGGAGAGGGAGGAGGGAGTAGCAAGGAGGAGGAGAGAGGAGGAGGAAGAGGAAGGAGGAGGAGGAGGAGGAGGAGGCATTGACCCCTGCCTCGAGGCTCCCGAGAGTGCCCGAGCCGCGCCCAGGCTGCCGGGGCCCGGGCGCCCGAGCGAGGGCGGGCGGCGGAGCCCGTCGGCAGGGTGCGCCGACGCCCGCCGGCCAGGGCCCTCCTCGTCGGCAGCGCCTCCCTCCTCGGTTCCCACGATGATGATGATGATGATGATGATGATGATGATGATGATGGTGGTGGTGATGATGATGCTGATGGTGATGGTGATGATGGTGATGGTGATGGTGATGATGATGATGATGGTGATGATGGTGGTGATGGTGGTGATGATGGTGATGGTGATGGTGATGATGATGGTGATGATGGTGATGGTGATGATGATGATGATGATGATGATGCCGATACCCATGGTGATGGTCCTGAAGATGATGCTGATAATGATGACGATGATGACGATGACGATGGTGATGATGATGATGATGACGATGATGATGATGATGATGATGATGGTGGTGGTGGTGATGATGATGATGATGCTGATGGTGATGATGGTGATGGTGATGGTGATGATGATGATGGTGATGATGGTGGTGATGGTGGTGATGATGGTGATGGTGATGGTGATGATGATGGTGATGATGGTGATGGTGATGGTGATGATGATGATGATGATGATGATGATGATGATGATGATGATGATGATGCCGATACCCATGGTGATGGTCCTGATGATGATGCTGATGATGATGACGATGATGACGATGACGATGGTGATGATGATGATGATGACGATGATGATGATGATAATGATGATGATGATGATGATAATGATGATGATGATGATGATGATGATGATGATGATGATGATGATGATGATGATGATGATGATGATGATGATGATGATGGTACTTCAGCAGCGCTGGAGAATACATCATGATAGTCATTACCCTGATAGCACCAGGTCTGAGGAAGTCCAGATAGTTCATAAGTCTGGAAACAGTATCTTTTAGCGCTCTGAAGGTCAGGGTCGTCGTCCTCCTACCTCAACTGTCGAACTCCCCTTGAGCGCGGGCCACGAAATGTGCGAGGGGTGTGCCGAACTGAATGGCGGGGCACATTCGAACGGCACCATTGTGGCCTTCGGTGGAGCTCCCTCTGGGGCCATCAATCAGTTGAGAAATGTGCCGAAACAGGTAGCAGGGACGCATGCGGGCGGCACCATTGTGGCATTCGGTGGAGCTCCCTATAGGGCCACGAAACGTGTGAGGGGTGTGCCGACATGGATGGCAGGGGCGCATGCGGGCGGCACCATTTGGGCTGTGGGTGGCCCTTTGGGCCACGAAGCGGGTGACGGGTGTGCCAAAAAAAATGGCGGGGGCGCATGCGGGCGGTACCGATGTGGCATTGGGTGGAGCTCCCTATCGGGTCACGGAACTTGTGAGGGGTGTGCGGAAATAGGTGACTGGGGACGCATGCGGGCGGTACAATTTGGACCTTGGGTGGAGCTCCCTTTGGGGCCACGAGGCGCGTGAGGTGTGTGCCGACATGAGTGGTGGGGACGCATTGCGGGCGCAATAACTTGGGCCTTGGGTGGAGCTGCCTGTGGGACCACGACACGTGTGAGGGGTGTTCCTAAATGGGGTGGCGGAGAAGCATGCGGGCGTCACCATTTGGGCCTTGGTTGGAGCTCCCAATGGAGCCACGAAACGTGTGAGGTGTTCCCAAATGGGGTGGGGGGAGGCGCATGCGGGCGGCACCATCTGGGCCTTGGGTGGGGCTCCGTATGGGGCCACGAAATGTGTGAGGGGTTCGCCGACATGGGTGGCGAGGACGCATGCGGTGAGCCTTGGGTGGAACTCCAAAGGAGCCACGGAACGTGGAAGACACAACACCACAAAATGGTTGAAGGAAAACTCACTAAAGGTTCCGTTCGATGAACTACCCGGCCTCAACTACCCGGCCTCAGCCATGGTGAACACGGAAAAGCATGGCATGGAACCCCAGACTTACCAGAATGAACGACAAAAGCTGTCAAAATGAAAACCCTTCGAGGGGAGCTTTCCTAAGGACGAAAAACAATAGGTACCCTCCCCAAACCAAGCATGGTCTTACGCCTAGCTGCGACCGTAATGGAGGCTTGGGAACGGGCACCAATACCAACGCAAGGAGGCGCCTCCACCTGGGTAGGTCCATCCTAGATGTTGGTGTTGATGCCAACAGTTCGGCCGCCTAGGAAGCCAGAATATTATCAGCATTGCTGAGATCGGGATCAGCTTCCCTCGATGGAGGCACACCGGTGCTTTTGGTGTTGGTGCACTGCTCAGCCCTCCGAGACTAGGAAGAGAGCAGGAGGTAGAGGCGCAAGAGAAGACAGCAACGACAACATGAAAGGATGGACGTTGGAAACCTTGATCGCGCATCGTCTCGGCCAGGGTGAGGCAGCTGGCTGACTGCTTAGTGTACGCCATGGGGCTACTCAAGAGCAGAGGTAAGACACCGCGCGGCGCTGTCACACAGGCGCCAGAAAGACGGATAAAGATTTACGCAACATGTCGTCCGTCAGAGCTGGTGGATACGGTAGACGGGCACAACCGAACTTGAGGCAGACTGCCATTTCTAGAAGGACGCCGCCCCTTCCATTTGGTCGGGCATGTCCTCCTACAGGCGGATTTTCTCAGAACAATAAAAATAGTCAAATCAATTTTTGGGGAAAAAAACAAAAATAGTGGAGGAGCATGCCCGACTTCATTATATAAAAAAACGACGCCCCTTCCATCAGGAACAAGGAGAACGACACCAGCACCGCCCGCGCGAGGAGCCATGGGGGTTCCTCCTGGTGGTGTGTTTCCCCCTCCCCGCCCCAGGCATTCCCCCATCTCGGCGGAGAGCAAGGGTGGAAATGAGAGGCAAAAGGCCTTCTCAGAAGGCGGCGGGACTTCTCAGAAACCCTCGCGCCTTCGGAGAAGTTGTTTCTGTCTGGGGGGATGGCTCAGAAAACTTCGTGGGACTTCCGAACCTTCTGAGAAGGCCTTCTCCTTCTTACTTCCTCCCCCCTCGCTCACCGCCGACGATCTCCAGCTTGGGGAGGCATGGTGGACCTCGCTGGAGGTCGCACCCTTGATGGTGGTGCCGCCTTTCTGCCCTACAGCGGAGACCAGCCCACAATTGGTGTGTGAAGATTACGCTTTCCAGAGCAAAAACCATCAAAACCCAAGAAACCCAGCGCGCCCTGGAGGCAAGCAGGGTGTTTCTTGGCATAGGATCCCACTGTATCCCCAGTTTGCTGGAGGTCGCACCCTTGGTGGTGGTGCCGCTCTTCTGTCCTACGACCCTATCGATTATCCTCGCTCTGTTCTATCATTGCCCTCCCTCCTCCTTCATCCTCCTGCTCCTCCTGCACGGTTCATCCGCCTCCTCCCTCCCGGCGGACGATCCCCGAAGTCTCTGCCGGAGGTCCTCTTGCCTCAAGACGCCATCCGGGGGCGTCAAGCAGCACTACAAATAGCCCAATCTGAATTCCTCGCCATGACCTACCCTTGGAAGAAGAAGAAAAAGAAGCCGCATAACACACAACATGCGGAGATCCGCAGCAACCTCCCATCTTTGATGGTTCTTCTCCGACTCTTCCTTCATCCACCCGTCGCCGTCGCCGTGTCCGTGCATGCTTGCGCTGATACTGCCATATTTGACGAAGCCACATCTTCGCTGGGCATCTGTTCGCGATATGTGTTGTAAGTGTGGTTGCGTGTATGCTTCGAGTGCTGAAACACCTGCGATTGCCGTCGCACTCGCGTCACGTATGGCTATTATTGCCTGATCTTGTGGTCCGTGTGGCATAGTGACTGCTATCGCGTTTGCTAAAGAGGCTAGGTCTGCGCACGATGCTGTCAGTTGATTGTAAACACGGATGCTGAATCACATGACGCTGGGAGAAAATATCACATGTTCATATCCTGGTCCCGCTGAACCCCGCGGCATCTGCGTGACCTTGTGGGAATCCCCTCCTGCTTCACCTCAACAGCCATGCGAACGTTGTGCACTCTTCATTCCGAAATCTTCGGCACCATTCCGCGGAACTGGTTTCTCGTCGCGGGCCGTATATTGGCCACCTCCCCCAAGGGCCAAAAAAACTGACCCCAGTGGTCGCGCCGCGTGGATATATGAGACCATGCCCCTCCCTTCCCGCTTTTTCCTTTGGCTTTGGTACTTGAACCGGACCGCGGCCTCAAACGTGCGCATGCAGTAGTGGCCGGGGTACCCCGTGGTCTTGGGGACGTTGTAGGCCCTCTGGTCTGTCGGGCTCTCCTCGTCGTACTCGAGGTGTAGGATCTTGACTCCCGGAGGAAACTCCGTGACGGGCCACGCTGAATCCTTGCACAGGGGGGGAACAATGCATCCGCACCACCGCCTTGGATTCCAACGTTGGCCTGTTACTATAGAAAGGAGCATGTGGCAAACGTTGAAACACATACTCAGCGTATCTGTGCATGCGCGGTCTGGCGAAAACGGGCGGCATCAACGCGACGCACAGGCGCGTCGTGGACTCGAGCTGTTGGCCTGAACGCACGCCGCGAACGACGAACCTGGGGGGGAAGCGATGCATCCGCACCACCGCCTGGCCACCTGCCGCTCGTCGTCACCGGCGCTGTCACGCAGCTGGTCCGCGACAAGCCACTCATGCGTGGCACTGACGGGACATGTAGATACTACCTGGAACGTGGGCAGTTCGACAAATGATGCTGCATCGGCCTATGCCGCAGGGCGAGACGTGAAGACTGACGGTGAACGAAGAGGGGAGCGAGGACGCAAGATGAGATTGGGACAATGGACGGCGCCAAAAAGGATTGAGCATACATTCAGTCCCAGTCGAAGGAGCACGCATGGGAGGAGAGCCGGAGAGGAGGGGGCGGGACAGAGGTGGAACGGGTATCTCACGAGAGGGAAGATGTAAAAGTGTGTGTGTGTGTGTGCGTGTGTGTGTAAGCGTGTGTAGGTGTGTAAGTGGGTGTGTGTAAATGTGTGTAAGTGCGCGTAAGTGTGTGTGTAAGTGTGTGCAAAGTGTGCGTAGGTGTGTGCAAATGTGTGTGTGTGGGTGTGGGTGCGTGCGTGTGTGTGTGGGTGCGTGCGTGCGTGCGTGCGCGTGTGCGCGTGTGCGTGAGAGTGTGCGTACGCGTGTGCGTGTGCGTGTGCGTGTGCGCGTGCGTGCGCGTGTGCGTGTGCGTGTACGTGTGCGTGTGCGTTTGCGCGTGCGTGTGCTTAGGCGTGCGCGTGAGCAGGTGCGTGAGCGTGTGCGCGTGTGCTCGTGTGCGCGTGTGCGCGTGTGCGCATGTGCGCCAGTGCGCCTGTGCGCGTGCACGTGTGCGCGTGTGCGCTTGTGCGCGTGTGCGCGTGTGCGCGCGTGCGCGTGTGCGCGTGTGCGTGTGTGCGTGTGCGCTTGTGTGTGTGCGTGTGTTCGTGTGCGCGTGTGCGTGTGTGTGCGTGTGTGCGTGTGCGCGTGTGTGCATGCGTGCGTGTGTGCATGTGTGCGTGTGTTCGTGTGCGCGTGTGTGCGTGTGTGCGTGCGTGTGTGTGCGTGCGTGCGTGTGTGCATGAGCGCGTGTGTGCGTTTGCGCGTGTGCGCGTGTGCTTGTGCGCGCGTGCGCATGTGAGCGTGTGTGGCGTTTAGCGCGTGGAGGCTCAGTGTGCTTGTGCGCGCGTGGCGCAATTGAGCGTGTGTGCGTGTGTGCGCGGTGTGCGTGTGTACATGGCGTGCGTGTGCGTGAGTGTGGGTCGTGTGGCGTGCGCGCGTGTGTGCCGTGCGTGCGGGTGTGCTTGTGCGCGTGTGCGTGTGTGCGTGTGCATGTGCGCGTGGGCGTGTGCGTGTGTGCATGCGTGAATTTGCGTGCGCGTATGCGATGGTGTGTGTGTGTGCGTGTGCGCGTGCGTGCGTGTGTGCGTGTGTGCGTGTGTGCGTGTGTGCTGCGTGTGCCGTTGTGTGCATGCATGGCGTGTGCGCGCGGCGTGTGCGTGCCGTGTGTGCGTGTGCGTGCGCGCGTGTGTGCGTGTGCGCGTGAGTGCGTGCGCGCTCCTGCGTGTGTGCGTGTGTGCATGTGCGCGTGTGTGCGTGTGCGTGTGTGCATGCGTGCGTGTGCGTGCGCGCGTGTGTGCGTGTGTGCGTGTGTGCGTGTGCGCGTGCGTGCGTGTGTGCGTGTGCGTTTGTGTGCGCGCGTGTGCGCGTGAGTGCATGCGTGCGTGTGCGTGCGCGTGTGCGTGTGTGTGCGTGTGTGCGTGTATGCGTGTGTGCGTGTGCGCGTTTGTTCGTGTGTGTGCGTGTGTGCGTATGTGCGTGTGCGTGTGTGTGCGCGTGTGTGCGTGTGTGCTTGTGTGAGTGTGCGTGCGTGTGCGTGTAAGTGTGTGCAGGTGTGTGCGTGTGTGAGTGTGAGTGTGAGTGTGTGTGTGTGTTTGTGTTTGTGGGGGGGTGGGATCAGGGAGGCGCAGGAGCAAGGGACGGGGGGGAGGTGGGGGGAGCCAAGAGGGCATCCATCCCTTCAGCCAGACAACTCCGAGACGGAGTCAGTCAGCCCGATACCGAGAGATCCGAGCTTGAACTACAGCTGAATATACACACACGCGCACACTTGGTGGCGCAGACGTGGGCGTAGGAGGGGGGGGGGAAGGCTCCTTAGAAGGAGGCCTTTTCGTGGGAGGCGCTGGGCCTGCATGGAGGCCCGAGCCTTCCAAGAAGCAGGGGCGTTTCTGAGAAGCCTCCCCCCCTCCCCCATGCCCCCTGTCTGCGTCCAGCTGACACGCAAACACACGAACAGACACGCACACACACACACACACTCACCCTCTCTCACACACACACACACGCAACCACACTTAAACAATAGTCGTAGTCGTCGTCGTAGTAGTAGTTGTTGTTGTCGTATTAGTAGTAGCAGCCGTTGAAGGCGTAGCAGTAGTCGTGGTAGTAGTAGTAATAGTAGTAGTAGTAGTAGTAGTAGTAGTAGTAGTAGTAGTAGTAGTAGTAGTAGTAGTAGTAGTAGTAGTAGTAGTAGTAGTAGTAGTAGTAGTAGTAGTAGTAGTAGTAGTAGTAGTAGTAGTAGTAGTAGTAGTAGTAGTAGTAGTAGTAGTAGTAGTAGTAGTAGTAGTAGTAGTAGTAGTAGTAGTAGTAGTAGTAGTAGTAGTAGTAGTAGTAGTAGTAGTGGTAGTAGTAGTAGTAATGGTAGTAGTAGTAGTAGTAGTAATAATAGTAGTAGTAGTAGTAGTAGTCGTAGTAGTAGTAGTAGTAGTAGTAGTAGTAGTAAGTGTAGTGTAGTAATAGTAGTCGACGACGACTACCTTCAATGCTACTACGCCCGACTACTACTACGCCCGACTACGGCCTAATACGACTTACTATTATTACTTCTACCCGTACCGATTACGACGACTCAGGCGTCGACGGCGACGACGAAGACGCCTACCCCTTAGACTACGAATACTACCGCGACGACGAAGCCGTGACGACGAGAAACGACGACTGCCGTCGAAAACGACGACGACCACTGACGCACGACACGACGATAGACTACAGGCGACAGTACGACAGACACGGATCTACTGACCTACTACCTACGACACTACGACACTTCGACGTTCGACGACGACGACTACACGACGACTACGTTCTTGCTACCAACTACTACCAGCTACGATCTATACTACCCTGACTACTACGACGACGACGAATACTACGACAGACTACTACACGACGATCATACTGAAGACGACGACTACGTACGACTACACGACTATGACTACTACTACTACGATTACTACTATCAACGACCGCCTAGCCAACTACTACCTACTACTACGTAATACTACTTCTACGAGTAGTAGTAGTAGTAGTAGTAGTAGTAGTAGTAGTAGTAGTAGTAGTAGTAGTAGTAGTAGTAGTAGTAGTAGTGGTAGTAGTGCTAGTAGCAGTAAGTAGTAGTAAGTAGTAGTAGTAGTAGTAGTAGTAGTAGTAGTAGTAGTAGTAGTAGTAGTAGTAGTAGTAGTAGTAATAAAAAGGATGATACTAGTAGTACTGTTAGTAGTCGTAGCAGTTGTTGTTGTTGTTGACACACGCACGCACACGCACGTACACACACACGCTCGCACGCACGCACACGCACACACAAACATATGATGCCAGCGCTCCCGGCGGCCCGCTCTGGACCGGTACCCCCCATCTCTCGAGATCCCCTCCCCCAGGGCCGAAGAGCGCCGGTCCAGTCCCATCCTTTGTGGCACGACGCCCCTCCCCCAGGGCCGAAGAGCGCCGGTCCAGTCCCATCCTTTGTGGCACGACGCGCCCCCGGCCACGACGCCTGTTGGGGTGTGGCTGTTTGGACGCTCGGAATGGGTACAGAAGAAATGGGTGCAATGCCCAACAACAAGTGTTGTCCCGAGCCGACAGCGGCCGCTGGTGGGCAGGCGGCCGCTTGTCTCAGATGGACACAGGCCGCGGCGGCGCGGACAGCGAGTCCTGTTCAAAATAAACAGGAACTGCTGTTGGGCATGGTACCCATTTTTTCTGTACCCATTTCGTTCGTGCTGATTGGCTGGCTGGCTTGGCTGGGCTGGCTTGGCCAGCTGGTCAGGACGGGCCGGAGGCCTCCGACGCCCCGAACATCACGGGGAACGTTGGGGGGGGAACGGCTTAGTGGCCAAAACATCGACCTGGAATCGGAGATGCGTCTTCCATATATCTGTATATATATATATAAACATACACAAGACTAGAACCATCGCGCGCTTCGCGCACGCTCAGGTTCTAGCCCAGGCCGGGGGGGCGCTGGACGATCTTGGACAACGCTATCAAGCACAGGCGCGCGACGACATCTGAGGAGCTTCTCTGGGGTGTTCCGCATGCTTCGTCAACTGGCTCTTGGAGGCACCTCTTGGGTGCTTCTTGGGGGGGCGTCTGAGGGTCCCTTGGGGGCATCGGTTCTGCAATCTGAAGCCGTCATTGGCCGTCTTGGCTGCGTGGAAGCCCGACTTGAGGCCACCTGCGGCCAGATTGAGGCAATCCGGAAGAAGCCTCCCTGGGGCGTCCTGGAAGCAGTTTTGACGCATCGAGGACAGTCTTGGGCTATTTTAAAGCCTCTTGGACGTCTCCTAGGGGCCTTTTAGGCCCTCGGGAAGCTTTGGGGATCCTCGTCGGACCACTTGGGGGCCTCTTGCGGCCTTCTGTGGGCCTTGTGGGGGGACCGCTCTGCTGTTGGGTCGCGTTCCCCTTCTTGGGCCTCTCTTGGGGCTCTTGGGGCCCTCTCGGGCCGTGGGCGCCTCAAGCACCGTCTTGGGGCCATCGCGGGCCGTCTTGGGGCCCTCTTGGAGGCATCTTCCTCTATATGGGACGGGTATTGGGAGCCTCTTGGGCCGTCTTGGAGCATCGGGATGCCAAAAGGCAGAAAAAGTTCAAACCCGTCAAAGCCCAATCGTAAAACAATGAGTTGTGCCTCTTGGGGCCACCTTGGGAGATCTCTTGGAACCTCGTCGGCCCTGTTGGGAGCTTCTTGGGAGCCTCTTGGATCCGATTGGGGGCCTCTTGGGACTTCCCGAGAACCTCTCGGGTTAGAAAGCTCGGATTCTCGGTTCGTGTTTCCCTTCTTGGGCCTCTCTTGGGGACGTCTTGGGGCCCTCTCGGGCCGTATTGGGCGCCTCAGGCACCGCCTTGGGGCCCTCGTGGGCCGCCCAGGGCCCTCTTGGAAGCCTCTTCGGCTATCTTGGAGCTGTCTGGGAGGCCTCTTCCTCCTCCTCGTCCCCCCCCTGGTCCTCCCACTCCATCTTTCTCTCCTCTTCCTCCTCCTGCAGCGTGTTCCGGAAGGCTCCCGCCGGAACATGCTGTTCACAAGTGCTGTCACTGCTTCCCCGCCACCGTGCCCTGGGTGGTGGGTCAGAGGCCTCATGGGTGTTGGTTGGATCTCGTGGTTGGCCTGCGGGGACATCGTGAAGGCAGTTTCGCAGCTTCTCGGTAGCCGTTTTGGGACCGTTGTGGGGCCTCCTCGGGGCTGTTTTGTGGCCTCTTTAGGCCTCGTTTGGGCCTCCTGGGGCCTCTTGGGGGCTCCTTGGGGCCTCCTGGGGCACTCTTCAAGCGGGAGGGTCGAATTTTGGAGTCGTGGTCCCCCTCTTGGGCGCATCTTGGGGCCGTCTTGGGGCTCTGTTGGGCTGTCTTGGGCGACTCTGGGGCCGTCTTGGGGCCCTCTTGGGCCGTCTTGGGGCGCTCTTGGGGGCCTATTGAGCCGTCTTGGAACGTCGGACAGCCGAAAAGGCTGGAAGGCCAAAATCGTTCGAACACCTTCGTAAAATTGACGATTTCGGCCTCTTGAAGCGCTCTGGAGATGCGTCTTGAAGCGTCGTGGAGTGCCTTGAAGGCCTCTCGGGCCGTCTTGGGCCTATCTTGGGCGTCCTGGAGCGGTCTTTCGGCGACTCGGGGCCCGCTTGGGCCGTCTTGGGAGCCTCTGGAGGCCCTCCTGGACTATTTTGGATCTCCCCGGCCGCCCCGTCCTCCCATGGGGGGTCGGAGGCGGCGGCCTCCGAGGCCCAGGACGCGGAAACCCCGTAAAAAACACAGGGAAAGTGAGCCCTGGAGCCCCCATGGAGGGCGCAGGCACACTCCTGGCGGGCTCGGAGGCCCTGGAACGCCGAAACCCTGTAAAAACACATGGAAAGTGAGCTCCGGAGCCCCCATGTAGGGCGCAGGCACACTCCTGGCGGCCTCGCCCCCGTAACCTGGGTGTATCTATATATCTATACACATATATATATATATATATTATAATATATATATATATAAATATATATTGCAGTGGCGCTTCGCGCCGTGCACCTTGGTCCTTGAAGTTTGGCATGCCGGCGAAATAGCAGGAAGGTCAAGCCAACAATTTAGCGATAACTCCTTGTTGCCTTTTCCGGCATCGCCGCTATACTAATGTTATTCGTTATCCTTTCTCCATGCTTCTGTCTCTTTATTTTCGCCATACCCTGCGCACACTCCCCATCCTCCTCAGCTCTTTTTTGCGGAGGCTCCTCCTTGGAGTCTCTGGGGGACTCACAAAAGTTGTTTCAGGCCTTTTCAAGGCCTTATGGGAGCCTCCTGGGCGTACTCTGGGGGCCTCCGGGGGCTTCCTCGGGCCACCCTGCCTCCAACCGCGGTCTCCCTGAACGACCGGGTCACGATTCGGAATGCTTCGGAGGGTGTCTTTGGGCCATCTTGGGCCGCCATGGGGCTCTCTGAGGGTCTCGTGGACTGCCTGGAAGCCCTTTCGAATGGTTGTGGGGCGATTTAGGAGCCCGCCAGGCGGCTTCGAACGCCCAGAAGACCGCTGTCTTGGAGCGTCGGGAAGCCGAATAAAGGAGAACCGCAGACTTCACCAAAAACCAACAGAAAATCTATTATTTTTGCCTCGGGGGGCCTTCTTGGGAGTGCTCTGAGGCCTCTTTGGGGCCGTCCTGGAGGCCTCTTGGGCCATCTTGAGGTCACGTCGGTCACTCTTGGAGCGCTCTTGTGCTGTCTTGGGGGTCTCTGGGGCGACTCCGATGACCCCCCTGATTGCCCTAGCTGTGGTGGGAAGGCTTGGCAAAACGCCATGCGAGGCCCGGGGGCCGCTTCGAGGCCCGTCTGGGGGTTCCCAAAGCCCCAGATCCCGTGAGTCCGGTTTGGGGGGGGGGGGGGCGGGTTTTCCCCCCGCCCGGGCTTGTAAAATTATAAGAAGAGGAAGCCCAGGCGGGGGGCCAACCCGGGACGCCCCCCCCCCAAAACTGGACTCCCGGGATCTGGAGTTTTGGGACACTCCGGACGGGCCTCGAAGCGGCCACCGGGCCTTCCCAGCACACCTAGGGCGATCAGGGGGGTCATCGGAGACGTCCCAGAGACCCCCAAGACAGCACAAGAGAGCTCAAAGAGTGAACGACGTGACCTCAAGATGGCCCAAGAGGCCTCCAGGACGGCCCCAAAGAGGCCACCAAGAGCACTCCCAAGCAGGCCCCCCGAGGCAAAAAATAATGGATTTTCAAATGGTTTTTGGTGAATTTTGGGGTTCTCCTCTTTTCGGCTTCCCGACGCTCCAAGACGGCGGTCTTCTGGGCGTCTGAAGCCGCCTGGGAGGCTCCAAAATCACCCCACAACCATCCGAAAGGGCTTCCAGGCAATCCAAGAGAGCCCCAAAACGGCACAACACGGGCCCAATATGGCTCTCAGAAAGCCCCATGGCGGCCCAAGATGGCCCAAAGACGCCCTCCGAAAAATTCCAAATCGTGATTCGGTCGTTCAGGGAGACCGCGGTTGGAGGCAGGGTGGCCCGAGGAAGCCCCCGGAGGCCCCCAGAATAAGCCCAGGAGGCCTCCAGAAGGCCTTGAAAAAGCCTGAAACAACTTTTGTGAGGGCCCTAGAGGCTCTCCAAGGAGGAGCCTCCACAAAAAAAACTGAGAAGGGTGGGGAGAATGCGCAGGGTATGGCGGAAAATATGAACAAGAACCATGGAGGAAATATAACGAATAACATTAGCATAGCGGCGATGCCGGAAAAGGCAACCAGGAGTTATCGCTAAATTGTCGCCTTGACCTTCCTGCCATTCCGCCTGCATACCAAACTGCAAGGACCAAGGTGCATGGCGCGAAGCGCCGCTGCAATCTTATTCCTCTTCCTTTATTGTTATAAGCCCGGGCGGGCCACGATGCGACGGGAAGACCCGAGTATCGTGAGATCCCCCCCCTTTGGATGGGGGGTGCACTGATCACGCAGCCATCGGCCGTCCGCCGTGGCTGTGAAGCCGCAGTGCTGGCAAAACGCCTGATCGAAAGCCTTCACCTTGGCCAGGCGATGGCCCGGGTGTAACCTCATCGAACAAGCCCATGCCTCCCCCGAGATCGCCGCGAACCCTTCTCCGAACTCAGGCAACAGGCCAACCTGACCGTCCGAGCCCGACCGAGGCGGCGGGACGCGAGGAACACACGGGGGCGATGCGACCTCCAAGACATAGCTCCTCGGAACTATAGTCTTGCACACCACGCAGCGCCAGCGCCCAAAAAGGCCCCGAACTGGTGAGCACTACGTTGGATACACTCGTGAAACTTCGTAAGATTCTCGGGCTTGGGCTCGGCTGGCAGGCAAACTCTCTCCCACGGCTCAACTTCCATAGCCATCAGGAGATCTCGCCAAGCCCTCTTCCTCACCAGCGCCGCCGCAGTGCCCCGCAGGTCGGTACGAGGGGGAGGGGAAACCACGCGCCACTCCCAGGCCCACTGTGCCGCAAACCCCGAATACACGTCGGCACTGGTGTTACCCTGGATGAGAAAAATCAAAATCGTTGTGGCCGATTGCAGCACATCCTCGGTGTGGGAAAAAAGTCCAGCGCAGAGAAACATCCCCAAGGCCGCGGGCCTCCAAGGCCCGAGCAGCCCGGACCCACAAGTCACCATTCAAGCCCCAAGGAGAACGAGCACGGCCAGAGTGCCAGTCCGAGACCAGGCTCGCGCAGCCACTTGCAAAACAGGTCGGCCCCGACGAGTACTCTAAGGCCAGGCCGAAGGCCTGGAGCTCAGCACGAAGGACCGCCTGCATCCTACCCGAGAGAATCTGAGCAAATCCCAATTGAGAGACCAACAAGAGAGGTGACAAGGTGTCCTAACGCATGGCAGCAATCACCGAGCCGCACCTCCTTCGCCTAGGATCCGCACTAAACCCGCCTCCAGACCCATTTCCAGAGATGAACAGGGGGCGGCCTCCAGGCCCCGAGCAATAATCAGAAATCGCACCTCCCCCCAAAAGGACCTCCGAAGCAAGCACAACCGACTCAACAAACCTGGGCACCGTGCGATCTTTCGGCAGGACACTCCTAAACCACGGGTTGAATTGGGCTTCCCATCCAGCTAGGGCACGGGGAATCGAACTGCCAATCTGCTCAAATCCTCGTGCCGGCAGCTCGCAGGGCACAGCCAAAAAACGGTGCACTAGAGAGTCGGGCCCTTCTTTGCATCGGGGACATGCGGGAGTGCAGGCATAGCCCGCGGAGAGCTGGCGGTCACACGTCCACTGCCCGCCCGCGATGACGGCAAGGTTGGCGGACCACTCATACTGCTATGCGCTCTTAGCCACGCGGTTCAGCTCCATCTGCACGGTCAGCAAATTGGCGCCCGCGTCGAGGTCGTCCCCTGCGGCGTGGTGGGACGCATCCTTCCACTGGGCACGCACGCGATCGTCCAAGAAAACGCCGATCGTGTCCTCGAAGTGGGCAGGCACCGCGGTACTGAACTGCTCACCGCCAGGCACTGGAAAGAGCCAGCATTTGGTGGTGCCATCCTCACAGGGACGTGACCACAACTCTGGCCTCAACGCGTCCCAACCTATCTGGGGCAGCGTGACCAGGACAGCGGCAATAGGTCCTCGTACACCCTTCCAGCGGACTCCAGCACGATTGACATCACCACCCCTGCGAAATACCTCACGTACTCTAGGCCACACCTTCCGACTCCGTGGATGCAACGCAAGTTGTAAAAGCCACAACGCCATCCATGATTTAATCAACTGCTTACGGAGATCAATCCCAAGATCGCCAACACCAAAAAGAGCTTGCAACACCGTGATGAGGCATCTGCCGCGCTTGACGCCCGCCATGCTGGCAGCGGCGTCTCTGCGCAGCCTCAGCAGGACAAACGGTGGCGTGCCCATGATCTGGTGCCCGAAGACCGCCGACGGCAAGACACCCGTGCTGAAGAGTTTCTTGGTGATGGACTTGCTCTTGGGCTGTCGTCTCAACCTCCACACCTTATGATGCTTCCTTCTTGCTTGTACCCGTCGATTCCGCATCCGATGTGTCGCACGCCTCCTGCCTGCAGCCGCATCTGAGCCAAGGATCTACAGTAGCGCGGACATACTGCACGGGAACACCTTCCCAGCTCACAACCGATCTCGTCACTACTGGCAACCCGCGTGGTCCTATCCGGCATGGTGGGCCTCAAATCCCGAATACCAACAGCCATCGCCGTCGCCATAGTCTACATGTCAGGAGAAAGGGGAGGAGGAGGAGGAGGAGGAGGAGGAGGAGCAGATGGAGGAGGAGGAGGCGGAGGAGGGGGAGGAGGGGAAGGAGGAGGAGGACAGGAGGGGGAGCCCGAAGGCCTCCCAAGGGCCCTGGGTGAGCCCCAAGTGCGCGGGCGGCAGGGGGGGCGGGGGGGGCGTCGGTCCGCTCTCTTCTTCTTCTTCTCGCCCTTCGCCCTCGACCGCTCGGCCTGCTTCTCCTGGACACGACGGGGGGGGCCAGGAAGCCCACTCCTCCTGCTGCGGCTGCTGCTCCTCATCCTCCTCCTCCTCCACCTCCTCCTCCTCCCAAAGCCCTCTCTGGCCCTCCCCCCCACCCCGTTCCTCCTCCTCCTCCCTCTCCTCCTCCTCCTCCTCCTGCTTCTCGTCCTCCCCCTCCTCCTCCCCCTCCTCCTCATGGTCATCGTCACCCTCCCCATCCCCTCCAGCATCAACGTCTAGTATTGGCATGACCTTACTCATAGCCATCATCGTCTCCGGCATCATCACCACCGCGACCCCCACCGACGCCATCATCATCATCATCATCATCATCATCATCATCATCATCATCATCATCATCATCATCATCATCATCATCATCATCATCATCAGCATCACCAGCATCATCATCATCATCATCATCATCGTCATCAGCATCATCATCAGCATCATCATCACCATCATCAACAGCATTATCAACATCAATATCATCATCAGCATCATCAGCATCGTCATCACCATCAGCATCATCATCATAACCAACATAATCATCAGCAGCATCATCATCACCATCAGCATCAGCATCATCTCATCATCATCATCAGCCGCAGCAGCCCCATCATCAGCATCATCATGATCAGCATCATAATCAGCAACCTCATCATACTCGTCCGCATCGGCGTCATCATCATCAGCATCACCATCAGCAACAGTATCATCAGCAACAGTATCATCAGCATCGTCAACAGCAGCAACGTCATCATCATCATCATCATCATCATCAACATCATCATCATCATCATCATCACCATCATCATCATCATCATCAGCAGCAGCAGCATCAGCATCGTCATCATCATCATCATCAGCATCAGCATCATCATCATCATCATCATCATCATCATCATCATAAGCATCATCATCACCATCATCAGCAGCATCATCAGCACCATCAGCAGCATCATCAGCATCAGCATCACGATCATCATCAGCAGCATCATCAGCAGCAGCATCAGCATGAGCGTCAGCATCAGCATCAGCATCATCGTTATCTTCATCATCAGTATCAACATCAGCAGCAGAATACACATCGTCGTCATCGTAATCATCATCATGACCACAGCAGCCGCAACATCATCATGTTCCTCCTCATCACGATCACCATCTCAGCATCATCACCATTAGCAGCACCATCATCATGAACACCAGCATGAGCAGCATCATCAGGAGCATCATCATCACCGACATCACCATCATCACCACCAGCATGATCATCATCATCCTCCTCATCATTATCAGCATCAGTATCATCACCATCACCGTCAACATCACTATCACCAAAATCATTACCTCATTATCATCATCATAATCATAATCATCATCATCACCATCATAATCATCACAATCCGGAGGCCTCCCGCCTCCCTCGCCCCTCCTCGTCATGACCCTCCTCCCCGTGATCTTCCATCTCATTCCTCCTCATCCTCCTCCTGCACCCCCTCTCCACATCCCTTCGACCTCTGGCCCCTTCCCCAGCCTACACATCGCCTCATCCTCATCCTCCTGCTCCCTCCTTCCCGTCATTTCATTCATCCTTCCCCTTCGCCATCGCTGCAGCTCTTCCTGCAAAAGGCTACATGTAGGAGTGACCCTAGGCAAAGGTGACATTCGGTGCGCGGCGTATCGGGGGCACGGAGTAGCCAGTCCTGGGCGCGCGAGCCGCCGCTACTAATTCGCGTTCAGCGATCGAGGGCCACAGTGGGCCCGCACCTTTGACTAGGGTCACTCATACATGTCATTCCATGAAAACTTAGCGGCGCGCACAAGGGGGTAATTAGGGGGAGAGGGTAAGGCTTCTTAGGAGTCGCTTTCTTAGAAGGCGCCGGCCCTGCATCTATACGGTAGGTTCATGCGGCGTCGGCGCGCGCTAAGGTTTCTGTCGCTGCGTCGATCGCTCAAACTTGAATCCATGGGGGCCCGATCGTTCAAAATTGAACTCCGTCGGGTCGAGTGGCATCACCGTGTCCCTCGGTACTTCCGCGTCGCGGTATTCAGACTTGAACGCCTTCACCAGCGCTGCCAGCGCGCCAACGGCGCACGAAACTACCCATATGTAGTTGAGGCAGGCGCCTTCCAAGAAGCAAGGGTGTTTCTAAGAAGACTAACCCCCCCTGGTGAGCGTTTTCTTGTTCGGCGTTTCGACATTGGGCGAAAAGGTGTAGGGGAGGGGGGGAGGTCTGGCTCCGGACCTCTGCTTGATGCCACTTTTGCAGCAGCGCGTCCTACGGGGGAGATTTCACCTGCTCGAAACAAACGCCAAAAAAAATCAAAGATCTACTCCACAGGGGGGGGGGAGAGGGAGGGTGCGAGAGCCCGCGCCGATGGGCAAAACAGTGGACGAGGAAACGATTACAAGAAGCAGGGGTGCTTTTAGAAAGCCTTCCCACCCCCCCCTGCGCTTGGCTGACGAACAGCTCCCCTTCGCCACACCAAGGGACATGCCCACAGAACGGGCTGGGCCGGGCGTCTCGCCCGAGGCAGCCGCATGACCCGTGTGGAGCCAGGAGGCCCCCCCGCGGCAGCGGAGCGCACAGCTGGAGGGCGGCCCGTTGCAAAGCGCGGCTCCTGCCATCGCCCCTGCCCCTCCCCTGCCTCCCTGCCCCCTGCCCTCCTTCCTCCTCCCCCTCCCCTCCCTCCTCCCCTCCTCCCTTCCCCCCTCCTCATGACTCCTCCGCCTCATCCTCCAAATGACTCCTCATCCTCCCTCCTCCTTTCTCCTTCTGGGCTCCTCCTCCTCCTCACTCTCCTGCATCCCTGCCCATCCTCCATCCTCATCACGCCCAAAGGTCTCCTGAGGTGCGTTCTGCTCAGCAGTTCGAGGCGAATCCATCCGTGGCGACGAGGACATCCCAGGATGCCCAGAAGGGCGAAAACGGGGCAAGGCCACGTTCGTGGAGGCCTGTCTTAGTCAAGGTATCGGCGGATAAGCGGCAAATGGCGGCAGGCAGCGGCAATCGATTAGCGGCGGATAGCGGCACACGCCCAGCGCCCACCGTCCAACAATCACCCCCTATTCGCCGCCAGTGGCCGCTAAGCACCGAACAGAAGCGGTCGCGACATCCAGAACCTCTAGAACAACCAACCCAAGCAGGGGTAATGGTATGCTTAGGTCAGGCATGTCCCCCGACAGGCGGGTTCTGAAAAAAACGTCAAAAACAGTCAACAAATGCTCGAACATACTCGAAACAAATCGAACAATCGTCCCCAGGCTATGTGTGTGAGTAGTTGTTTGATCTTCCTCGTGTAGAGGGACGTGCCCGACTCCATGGTATGCGTACATCTCTTCCCCTGATCATCCCTTCGCCTCGGCGCCGCGAGCCCTCGCCGCCGGAGGAGGGCCCAGAACTGGACATGGACGCGCAGGGACGGCATCTGAAGAGGAGGAGGAGGAGGAGGAGGAGGAGGACGAGGAGGGGGAGGAGGAGGAGGAGGACGAGGAGGACGAAGAGGGGGAGGGGGAGGGGGAGGGGGAGGGGCCTCGTGGGGCGTGACGAAAACCCGGCCCAAGGGGAAGAGGTCCATGCCTTGTTCGGTGGCAGCTCATGGAAGCCTCCCATACCGTCTGATCGGCCCTTGCGAATCGACGCTGATCGAACTAAGTCGACGCTAATCGACGCTAACCGAAGCTGAATCGGCACGATCTCATCGACTCCCAGACGCTCATCGACGTCAACCGGCGTGCGCTCTGCGCACCGAGCAGCAGTGCGTGCACGGTCGTTCCGAATCGGGGGCTTGGGGCGGCGAGGGTGCTATGCTGATGCATCTTGGGGTTACTGCGGTCTTCTTCCTCCTCCTCCTCCTCATCCTCATCCGCCGCCGCCGCCGCCTCCGCCTCCTCTCCTCCTCCTCCTCCTCCTCCTCCGCCGCCGCCGCCGCCGCCTCCGCCTCCTCTCCTCCTCCTCCTCCTCCTCCTCCTCCTCCTCATCATCATCATCATCATCCTCATCCTCATCCTCATCCTCATCCTCATCCTCATCCTCATCCTCATCCTCCGCCTCCTCCTACTCCTGCGCCTCCTCCTCCACCTCCTCCTCCTCCTCCTCTCCGCCTCCTCCCCCTCTTCCTCCCCATCCCCCTCCTCCTCCTCCTACTCCTCCTCCTCGCCCCCCCTTCCGCACTCCTCCTCCTTCTCCTCCTCCTCCTCCTCCTCCTCGCCCTCCCCTTTCCGCACTGTGATTGTTTCTGCCTCTCTCTTGCGCAAAACCAAACATGTGTGTGTGTGATTGCTTTCACCTGAGAGAGCCTCAAGCTGCCCTCGCTGGAAAAAGGGACGCGCCTCCGGCAAATAGCGAAGACCCGGAGGAGGGAAGAGGGAGAATTGGGCAAAGAGGAGGACGGGTCCTGAAGAAGGATTGGGAGGCGGATGAGAAGGAGGAAGTGGGAGGGAGGAAGGATGGGGATGAGAAGGAGGAAGTGGGAAGGATGGGGATGCGGATGAGAAGAAGGATGGGGATGCGGATGAGAAGGAGGAGAAGGTGGGAGGGAGGAACAAAAAGAGACAGAAGGGGAGCATGAGGAGGAGGAAGTGGAGCGGGAGGGGCTGGAGGGAGAGGGGGATGAGGGGGGGTGGGAGGAGGGGCAGAAGAGGCGGGGATGAGGATGATTGGGGGGGAAAGGGGAGTAGACGAGGAAGTGGCGGGGTTGGAGGCGAGGGTCAGCAAAACATCATCTGGGAGGTGAAGGGGGACGACAGGGTGAAAAACAGCACAACGGGCAAAGGACCCAACAGTATGCAGATGCGACTATCGCGAAGCAGGTGGAACGAAGGACATGTACCATGAAACGTGTGATAAGTCTGCCAAAATGAGCTCAGTGGCGCCATGCGGACCGTGCCACTGGGGCTCCGTGAGGGAGCTCCCTATGGGTCCATGTGGACCGTGTCACGGGGCACTCTTAGAGGCAGTCTTGAGGCCTTTGGGGCGCCTTTCGGGGTCTCTTTGGGGCCTTTTGGGTCCTCTCGGGGAATGCTTGGGGGCATGCTCGCGGCCTTCGGTGTCCTCTTGGGGCTGAGGCCTCGAAATGTCGGCTTGTATCTGTTGGAATTCCTGCCCTGGGGCCCCTCTTGGGGCCCTCTTGGGGCCGTCCTGGACGATTCTGGGTAACTCTTGGGCCGTCTTGGGGCCCTCTTGGGAGCTTCTTGGGCCGTCTTGGGATTCTCTTGGGGTCATCTTAAACGCTGTCCCAAAAAAGCAAAATTGCTGGACACGAATGCACGTTTTCCAAAAATATTCTGACGATGTGTGCCTCTTCGGGCCCTCTTGGGGATCCTCTAAAAGCCGTCTTGGGGCGTCTTGGAGGCCTCTTGAACCGTCTTGACGCCATCTGGGGCCATCCGGAAGCAATCCTTGCCAATCTATGACTTGTGTGGAACCTACTGGACGCTCTGGGACGGCCAGGGAAGCTCCAGGGAGGCGGTGGGGGGAGGACTTCGTGTATTTCAAGCGCCCATGGCGGTCTTCATCCCAGGGGCCCCCAGGGCTATGTTTCCGGTATATGGGAGATACGTGTGTGTAGCCGTTCATGGGAGCCTTCGCGTCACGCTCAGGCGTGCTTTCGGTCCACTTTCGGTCCACTGGTGGCCCACGCGTGACACGCGCCGCCAAGGGCCTCGCGCCATCAGAGCACAACGGCCGCGGGGCACCAAAGCGACGCGGAAGGGGTTCGGAAAGGGCACCGACCCTGCAAAATAGAAAAAATCCGCCGACCCTGTCGACGTGTGACAGGGGCTGTTCCATCGCCATCGCCGTCGCTGCCGCCGTCGCGTCGCCGCCGCCATCACGTCCCCTCCTTCCCCTGAGTCCGTCGCCGCTACCTTCCTGCCCTTGGGCCCTCGCCCTCAAGCACGCCAGCCAAAGCGAAATACACCAGCCCATCCACAGCGAAATTCAGCAACGTTGTCATTGAGTCGAAGGGAAGCCCCGCGGGGTCACGGGGGGGTCCCGGGTGGTGGTCCAGGGTCAGAATACCACCCCTCGCCATCGCTCGGACGTCCGTTCCCTGTGTTTGTTTCGGTTTCGTGCGTGGTTTTTTCGCCAAATGATCAAGGATGCTCCTCGATGGTCCTCGCCGAAGGAAAAATACACACGTCCGAGCGATGCCAAGCCACCCTCCTGGGGCGTGTCGGCAGCGCCCTATCCGTCCCGTTTCCGTCGGCGGGTCGGCGGCACCCGCCCACAAGGCCTCAGCCAATACCAATAGAATGCATGTAACACGAAGGATCCCGCGTTGCAGGCGGCCGGGGGGTCTGGACTGGTGAAGATCGGTTAAGAGGAGGGGATGAGGCCAAATTCAGTCAAAATCGGAGTCTGGACCCCTGGTCACTCCCCCAGGGCCCCCCAAAAAAGTCCCCAGAGGCCGACAGAGACAAAAACCCTGATCGAACCTACAACCTCAAACCTGCCCGCCCCTCCTGCTGTCCGGAGCCAGTGCTGAGCCACCTCAACCACCCAGCAGGCTCCAACTCCCGTCAGCGGCTACACAATCTTGGCGGCGCGTACACGAGGGGGCAGGGGGAAGGGGGGAAAGCCTCGTAGAAGAGGGCTGCCTCTCAGAAGGCGCCGGCCCTACATCAACAGATGAGGCCCAAGCCTTCTCATAATAGACGAAGAAAAAACGCCAGAAGCATCAACTTTCGGCGATGCGCGCGGATTTCTTGGATCTGCGCCCGACCCCCCTCCCTGGCGCGCAGAGCGCGCCAGGGGCGGCGCCGGATGCGCCGCCAGGGGGCCCAGCGCGGATCCAAGAAATCTGCGCGGAACGCCAAAAGTGTATGTTTATGCCGTCTTTCTTCTGCGAAAGAAGCAGGGGTGCTTCTAAGAAGGCTTCCCCCCTCCCCCATAGCAAGTAGAAACATGAAGTAGGAAGCCGCTGCCAATAGATTGGGTTCCGCCCGCCCCCTGAAGAGGACGGAAAAGGTGAAGCCGCTCGATCATGGAAGTAATTAGGAGGGGGCTGAAAGTAGATTGGAAACTGGGAATCCACAAATACCTACTTACTTTCAACGACCGATGGTTACCCCCCTCTGCGAGCGGCCACCCGACCGAGGGCGAGGGATGAGCGTGAGCAGCGGCGGCGCGAGGCGAGGAGGCTATCCCCGGGGGGGTGCCGCGGTCCCTGGCGGTCAGCGTGGCGTGCCGCGCAACCTGGCTTGCCTCGTGCAGGGAAGGGGGGCGGTCGCTATACGGGCAAAACTGGTTACAATGATGCGCGGCGAGTTGGATGCTCACTCTGGGGACCTTCCCGAGACACTCGCTCCACTCTTGCGTCGAAGCTGCGTCGAATGTCCGTCGAATTGAGCCGACCTTGGGCCAGACCTGAGTCGAACCCGAGTCGAACTTGAGTCGAACTTGAGTCCGACTTGAGTCGAACTGGGGTCGAACCAGAGTCGAACAAATGCGCAAGATGATGATGTTATGTTGCATCGCTGGGGGATCTTGTCCGTCCCGTCGCGGCCCAATCCGCATCGAGTCCGCGGCGAATCCGTGTCGGCCTCGTCGGATCCGTTTCGTCGAGTCCGCGTCGAATCCGCGCCAGATCCGCGTCGAGCCCGCATCGAGCCTGCGTCGGGCACAAGTAAAGACACCACTTTTCGGGACAGGCGAGGCCCTTTGTGGGCCCCAGAGACGGCAGAGTCGTTTTTTTTCAATGTTCGAAAAATTCTCCTGAAAATGGAAACGGCAAAAAAAACGGCGACCGGAAACGGCAAACAAAAACGCTCCAGGATTGGAACCAGAAACCGGAAACGCTAAATAACGGCAACGGAACCGGCAAAACAAATGGCGTCCGGAACGGGTAACAAAAACGGCAAAAGGGAACTGGTGAGCAAAACGGCCCTGTTGTTTCCAGGGCCCACTAAGGCCGAGGCCCCCCGAGGGTGCAACGTAGAGGGTGCCGCTCTCGAGCCGCGGCGAGCGGGCGGAGAGGGACGTCGGGGGGGCGAGTAGCCCGCCCCGCCACCGCCGCCCCTCCTCCTCCTCCTCCTCCTCCTTCTCCTCCTCCCCTCTGGGTCCCCACCCCCCGACACACCCAGTGAGGTAGCAGGGAGCATGGAGGGAGGCAGGAGAGAGGAGGGAGGGAGGAGGGAAGCAGGAGGGAGAAGGAGGGAGGAGGAGGGAGGAGGGAGGAGAAGGGAGGAGAAGGGAGGAGGAGGGAGGAGGAGGGAGGAGGGAGGTCCCTCCCACGCTCGTCACGCGCGACCCAATACCCTCACCACCCCACTCCTCCGCGCTGCCCATTGGGCGCGCGTGCTAGATCTGTTTCGGGCGCGGCGGGCTATCGAAGGCAGTCAATGGTGGGCCAGGGAGGCACAGACGCAAGGGCGGCCTTGGGAAGGTTACCCATTCGTTACCTTCGGCTTCGAGCTGCAGGGGCTCAGCGGCATCTCCTTCTGTTTTTGACACACAGCCGGAACAGGGACAGAGGAACAGACTTGAACGGGGGCCCAGGGAGATGCGGCTGGATGTCCGCCGCCGTGCCGCTGGGCACGGGGTGGGCGTGTCCTCAGGTCCTTTGCACAATTCCTTGAGCACTCTGCTCTGTAGGAGGCGGAGGAAGGTGAGGAGGAAGAGGAGAAGGAGGAGGAGAAAGACCAGGAGGAGGAGGAAGAGGAGGAGGAAGAGGAGGAGGGTTCTCCTAAGGGGCCTGGACCCCCAAATTCCCAACTCTCCGTCGGGGCCTTCCGTCGCCGCCGCCGCTGCCGCCGACGGGAGTACTACGTGTCCCTCAACAGTTCTTGGTTCCCCCCAGACTGCAGGCCCCCCCCTCGGACTGCAGGTACCCTTCCACTGGACTAATGCGGGATGACGATATATAAAAAATGAGAGAGAACGATTAAAACATAGTTTCCTGCTACTTCTGAACAATATTCTGACTGGAGGAGAACGCTTAAAGAAATAGTTTTCCAGCCCGCGGCCGGATTTTTCTAATCGTCATCCCAAACGCCGCCGCGTGAACACGACCCCCGGTCATTTATTAACCGTCATCCGCCATTACAAGTGCCCCACCCCGGACTACTGACACTCCCCCGGAATACAGGTACCCCTCCCCCAGACCACAGGTACCCTCTGCGGACTACTGGTACACCCAGAACTATTGAGGGACACAAAACAATCTCGGTCGTCGTCGGTTGTCTCCTTAGCCACCGCCGTCGGCCACCATCGTTGCCGCCGTCGGCCGTCGTTGCTGTCGTCGTTGTCGCCACTCCCGCCGCCGTCGTTTTCGCCGTCGTCGTGTTCGCCGTCGTGGTCTTCGCCGTCGTCGTCTTCGCCGTCGTCGTCGGCGCCGTCGGCCATCGGTCATCCACGGTTGTCGCCCTCGCCGTCGCCGCCGCCGCCGTCGTAACGTTTGTCGGTAACAGGTCGTCGTCGGCCGCCGTTGCCGTGTCTAGAACAGGAGAAAACACCATAAACCGTAACTTTGGCGCTCAGCGCGGATTTCTTGGATCTTCGCCGGACACCCCTCCCTGGCGCGCGGAGCGCGCCAGGGGCGGCGCCGGAGGCGCCGCCAGGGGGGTCCAGCGCGGATCCAAGAAGTCCGCGCGGAACGCCAAAAGTTCAGTTTATGGCGTTGTCTCTTCCTCGATTGTCAGTTGAGCAGGGACCGACCGTCCCAGCATTATCATAGGCCTACCACGAAATATCCTTAGAACCCAGGCATGTTCTACGAGCAAGACCAATGCTCTCGGAACAACAGCCCGACGTGTAAAAACAAGGCAGCTCCAGCCAGAAATCTTCCAAGAACAGTGCCTGCAGACCACAAAAGGTTCTCAGAGCATTCTTTGGTGGGCCTATAGGCGAGCCAGGACGCTTCGCCACTGCTTGAGTCAGCCCGCCACCGTCGGGGATCTGCTGACCCAGGTCAATCCGGACCCGGGTCAGTCAGGCCTCGCAGGATCCTGCAAGATCCTGCACCCAAGCCCAGGTCAACGCGAAGGATCCTGCAAGACCCTGCAGGATCCTGCAAGACCCGGTGCTCTGGCTGACCCCCGTTTGAATTGACCCCCGTCTCAAGGCTCATGATGTCCGACCGAACCTACTTTCCGGCATGGACAGAACCCCCTTCAGCAAAACGTGGTTTAGTGAAAACGACCTCGGGCCTGAACCCGGCGGGCGCAAGTCTGGAAAATGACGGCCGCGGCGCCCTCCCGAGAACCGAACACGGACAATTCACTAGTGGGGTTTCTGTCCACCCCCGATACTCTAGCCCTCGATTACCAGAAAGAATCTCGAGCACCAAAAAGGAGAGCATGACCGAACCTGGAGGGCTCGCGCGTGCCGGGCCCTCGGAGAGACACGCATCGCTCGACACTGCTTCGACACTCTCTCGACACCTTTCCGGGTTCTCGACAGATTGTGTCTGGGAGGTGGTCCTCGAGTTCGGCGGCGCGCACCAAGGGGGTGGAGGGAGGGGGAGGAGGAGGAGGAGGAGGAGGAGGAGGAGGAGGAGGAGGAGGAGGAGGAGGAGGAGGAGGAGGAGGAGGGGGAGGAGGAGGAGGAGGAGGGAGGAGGAGGAGGAGGAGGAGGAGGAGGAGGAGGAGGAGGAGGGGAGGAGGAGGAGGAGGAGGGGGGAGGGCTCCTGAGGAGGCTGCTCCTGAGCAGGCGCCGGCCTCGCACAGCTGCAGAGAATGCCCGCGCCCTCCAAGAAGCAGAGGGGCGCTTCCAGGGAGCCCCCCCCTCCCCCAGCCCCCCCCCCCTGTGCGCGTCGCTGAGAAGCACGACGGGAGCCACACCACTCCAGGCTCCCGTTGTGAATGCCATGACAATGGACACTCCAACAGTCCCATCATTGAATTTTAACATGTGCTTAAGATGTCGGGAACATGTTATAAACATGTTTCAAACATGCCTTTTGCATGGTTGACCATGTTTGAAACATGTTGCTGACATCTGGAAATTATTTGGCAACATGCTTCCTCTCTATTGTGAAGGGGCCCTGGGACACACAAATGAACACACACACACACACACAAATAAAGGATTCCCAATAACTATTTTCCCACATGTTCTGGGCGTCTCTCTCCCCCCAACTGCCCATGTCTTCCAACATTCTCTGGGGAATCAAGGATTCATTGTGTCTGTGTGTTCTTCCTCCTCCCGACATCGATCGTCCTCCACGAGGCCTCCGACGCCGTCGGTCGGCGGCGGCGCCGGCGCCCGACGCCGTCGCTCGGCGGCGGCCCGCGCCCGCGGCGGCGGCGGCGGGCGGCGGCGGCGGCCGCGTCGCGCCTCGGGCCGCGGCGCGGGGCGGCCGCGGCCGCTGGCGAGGGGGCCGCCGACGAAGGGCAGCAGCGCGCAGCGCAGGGCCGCGGCCAGGAGGGCGACGGCCCGGGGGGGCGGCGGCCCCATGGAGGCCCGGGCGGCAGGGAGGACTGTTTGTTTTGCCATGTTTTTCATGGTCGTCTCGCTGGCCTGGCGGAGGGGGAAGAGGAGGAGGGGGAGGAGGAGGAGGAGGAGGAGGAGGAGGAGGAGGAGGAGGAGGAGGAGGAGGAAGAGGGGGGGGAGGGGGAGGGGGAGGGGGAGGAGGAGGGGGGAGGAGGAGGGGCGAGATGGAGGAGGAGGAGGAGGAGGAGGAGGAGGAGGAGGAGGAAGCGGAAGAGGAGGAGGAGGAGGAGGAGGCGGAGTCGGAGGAGGCGGAGGAGGCGGGTCTGACGCAAGATGGCACAGCAACCATACGCGGTGGGTCACGCGGGCCGCCAGCGCGGAACGCTGCACCGGAATGTGGCCCCAGACACCGGAACGACAAACAAGAAACGGGTCTTGCGCAAGTTGGCATCGCAAGCTTCCGCTTCGGTGGCAGCTCATGGGAGCCTCCCATGCCACCTTGTCGGCTCTTGCGAATCGGCGCCAGTCGACGCTGAATCGCCGCTGATGGACGCTAAATGCACGCTAATCGACGCTAACCGGCGCTAAGTCGGCGCTGTATCCAAGAATTCCGCGCGGAGAGCCAAAAGTTCATGTTTATGACGTTTTGTTTTTCTTCGACTTTCGCAAGATGGCACAGCAAATTTACGCGGTGGCTTACGCGGGTCGCCTGCGCGGAACGCTACACCGAAATGGCGGGGCTTGCGCGCGACCTCACGCGGGCAGCTTGGGCGCGAAGGCCAGCCTATGTCATGATGATGACGCTTACTCGGTGATGCTGTCAGCGATGGCCATTACTGCATGGCTGGCCTCGTCAAGGACGATGACATCGGCAACAGTGAGGGAACAAGTCGATTCTCGAAGGAGCTGCCTCATAATGTGATCGGGGCGGTCACTGCGCAGACCCCCGGACATCCGCCCACCCCTCTCGTTCTGGAAGATCGTCGGGTCGGGCGAAAGGGGGGGATAGCAAAGGGGGGGGTTGAGAATCAGCTCACGTAGCTGATTTCCCCGGCGCCTCCCGGCGCCGGAGGCGGCTATGTATCGAGGAATGGGCCCCTCGGTGAGGCCGAAACCAGCTGCATGCAGCAAATTTCGTAACCCCCCCTTTCCCAATCCCCCCCTTTCGCCCGGCCCGAGATCGGCCCATGGAGGCCTTTGGGGGCGCCTCCCGGCCGCTCGCTTCGAAGAAACGCGCTCGTGTGCCGCTCGCCCGGCCTCTCCGAGGCTTCCGGTAGCCTCTGGAGGCCCTCGGATACGTCACCTGGCCCGAGACCTGGCACGTCTGGCGACCCGAACCCACACCGTCAGGTCGGGCATGTCCCCCTACAGGCGGATGTTGGGCGGGAAGTCAACAAAAATACGCAAAAGAAGACCCGAGAGTAGTCAACACACAGTCAAGACATCGTCTCCAGACTGTCTGTTGACCATCTTTGAATATTCCTCCTGTAGAGGGACAGGCCCGACTTACCCATACCAGTCGCGCCGCCGCCTTCCACGTGCAGGGGCGCAAGCCTGGGGCCCCGAAGCGGCGCATGGGCAAATCACGCGGCGACCCCGGGAATCCCCCCAAACAACTCTCGCCGCGCATTATTCCGTCGCCTCGCGGTCTTGGGACTCTGCAGGCCCCAGCAGTCGCCCGAGAGATCCTCGGGTGAACGGTTTCTTATTCGGCGTGTCGACACTGGGCGAGAAGGGGGGCGGGGGCGGGTCTGGCTCCAGACCTCTACCTGGCGCCACGGAATGCAACAGACAGCGCGTCCCATGGGGGCGATCCCACCTGCTTGAAACAGGCACCAAAAACAGCCAAGATCTACTCCGTGGGGGGGGTGCGAGGGCCCGCGCCGATCGGCAAAACAATGAAGAAGAAAACGATCACCGGGGAAATGCCAAAGTCCAAAAACTGCGCAGTCACCCCCAAAACCAACCCCCGCTGACTCACCGCGCGCCGCGGGGGCTATGCACCGCGCGGTGGGCCCCGCACAGGGACCCGCGACGCGACCGAGATCAGGTCGTCGGATGTCTTGCCGTGGTGTGCGAGGGCGCCAACTGCCAGAAACTCCCTCTTCCTCCTCCTCGCTCCTGGTCCTCCTACTGGTCTGTTTCCTGGTATTCATCCTCCTCTTCTTACCTCCTCCTATTTCATCCTTATCCTCCTCCTCCTCCTCCTCCTCCTCCTCCTCCTCCTCCTCCTCCTGAGTGGGGCCGCTCTGGTGCTGTCGGCCTCCTCCGTTCCATGCGAGTGACAACAGCCAAGGGCCGTGCGGCCGTTGGGCTGCCGCGAGGAGCGCCGACCCGAGAGCTCAACGGGGGGGGGAACGGCAGCGGAACGAGGGTCGGAGTCGCTGGGCGGTCGGCTCGCGCAGGATCCGCCGCCCGCGCCGCCGCCGCGGCCGAGGACGACGAGGACGACGAGGATGACGACGAGGACGAGGACGAGGACGAGGACGAGGAGGAGGAGGAGGAGGAGGAGAAGGAGGGGAGGAGAAGGAGGGGGAGTAGGAGTAGGAGTAGGAGTAGGAGGAGGAGGAGGAGGAGGAGGAGGAGAAGAGGACGAGGACGAGGACGAGGACGAGGACGAGGAGGAGGAGGAAGCAGGAGGAGGAGGAGATTGAGGAGGAGGAGGAGGAGGAGGAGGAGGAGGCGGAGGAGTGTACCGAACGAGTCAGGCCGTCGGCCGATGCCAACCTCCCCCAGAGAGGAGAAGGGGACTCGACCGTGCGAAGCACAGGCCCAGGTGGAGGAGCGGAAGGACGGGCTCTCCTCGCGCCTGCCCCGCCCTTCTCGCCCCGCCTTCTTCTCCGGAGGCTCCGCGCACGAGCGGTCTGCCATGTCTTCTTGGCGTCGGCCCGCACTCGCGCAACGGCCCGTCCGCGCTGCCCTCTCAGCGCCCCTCAAACGGGGACTCCACTAACGGGTACTTTGGCCAGTGACCCAGCGAACCCAACCCTTCCCAATGCGGGCAACGCTGCACTGCCAGAAAGAGGCTCTAAATTGGCAACTTTCAGCAAAATTGCAAAGTACCCGTTAGTAAATACCCGTTACGGCGCCGTTGACCCTCGCTGGCTGGCAGCCGGCCGGAATGGGTGGCCGCGTGCGACGAGCTCCGGCCGGCGCCGTCGCAGAGGCCGACCGAGGCTGGCTCTCCGCGCGTCCGCGCGGAGGCTCGGCTCCGCGGCCAGAGTCGGCTGCTGGTCTCGGGTGGGTGGCGTGGCCGCACCGCCGCGGCGCGTGGTGTCCCTCCACTCCCGGAGGCCCCTCCTGGCGTGCCGGGTCGTGCTCGTGCTGTGGGTCACGCTGGCGTCGGTGGGCCTGCTCACGCTGCTGTTCCCAGGCAGGCAGGGCCGGCCCGATTCTCAGCACGGTGCGCGGGGAGACGTTTCTGATGCATGTTTGCGTCGGCGGGTGCGCCCAGGACCTCCTCCTGTTAACTGGACACGCAAATAAATAGACACAAGTGACAGGATTCCCCATATTTTCCCATCTGTTCTAGGTTTCTCTCCCCCCCCCACTGCCAATAGTTTCCCATATTTTTGGGGGAATCGACGATGAATTGTAATTGTGTCTGTGTGTGTTTTTCCCCTCCTGATTAACCTCCACCTCCTCCGCGGCCTCCGCCCACGGATGCCGGCGCCGCGGGTGCGGAACGACTTGTGGGCCCCCCATCTTCCCCCGTGGACGGCGAGGGGTGCGGAGCAGCGCTGCGGCCAGGAAGAAGCTACGGTGGAGGCCAGTCCACAAGAGACCCTCCACAAGAAACGCAACCCTGAGACCCCAGGACGTCCTTTAATCTCTGGCGTGGGAAACGTCGCGCCCTCCACGGCAAAACCATCGAAGCCCAAGAAACCCAGGGCGTCCTGGAGGCAAGCAGGGTGTTGCCCTTGGCGCGGGCCACCACTGCAGCAGCTACAGACTCCTGCCTTAGGAGGATGATGATGATGATGATGATGATAATGAGGAGGAGGTGGAGGTGGGAAGGGAGGAGGAAGGACGAGGAGGGAGGAGGGAGGAGGGAGGAGGAAGGAGGGAGGAGGAGGAGGAGGAGGAGGAGGAGGGAGGAGGGAGGAGAGGGAGGAGGTTTTCTGTACTGCTTGTCCGCCAGCCTCCCCGATGCCACACCTGCCCCGTGCGTCGTGCGTGCGCCTGACCGCGCACGCGTGCGCTCCTCGCTGACCTGGTGTCAGTCGCCGAACGATCTCTCGCTGGCCCGGGATAACTTACAGGGCAGTCTTTAATACATAGGATTCTTTCAAACATATATGATTTTTGGTACATGATTAATTTCTGAATGAATTGATGCACGAACTCATCGTTGCTTTTAATGCTAAATCCCTGCATGTGTAATACATAATCCCATGATCCGCACGCGGAGCATGTATTAAAAACGGCACTGCACAGTCAACCCGCAGAGTAAGGATGCGCGATAGGGATGCAAGGCCCTCGGGCGCCCATTTCGAGGCGTTCCGAGCGGGGCGCGGCCAGCGAAGGTGTCCAAGGGGCTGGACCCGGGAAGCAGGGATGCAGGGGTTCCCTTGGGAGGGATGCCTATCCTTACGCTGCGGGTCGACTGTACGTTGCTTGGCTGCAGCGCAGCGTCGCACTCCCCCTGGCAGAACGATCCCCGGAGGAGTAGGAGGACGAAGGGGACGAGGGCAGCGGAGGCCACCCTGCCCGAGAGGACGAGCATGACAAGAGTTATGATGTTCCAACCTGCTCTAGCCTATTGACCGCAAGCAAGAATTTCGAGCACAATATCCAACAACTTGAGGGTTTTCCCGTGCCGGGCCCTGGGAGACACTCGTCCGCCACTGTTTCGACACAGTTTCGACACTCTTTCGACACTCTTCTGGGTGCTCGACATGATTCCTTGGATGTGGTCCTTAAGTACGATGGCAACAACATAAGACGAGAGCCACAGAGCAACTGGCGAACGAATGGCGGCAGGGGGAGGACGGCGACAGCACCGAGGACGGCAACGGCAGGAGGAGCGCTACGACCACGGGGGGAGCGCCGCCGACTACGGCGGCGGCGGCTGCAGGGCAGGAGAAGGGGGGGGAGGAGGAGGAGGAGGAGGAGGAGGAGGAGAGGAGGAGGAGGAGGAGGAGAGGACGAGGAGGAGGAGGAGGAGGAGGAGGACGAGGAACGAGGAGGGACGAGGAGGAGGAGGAGGAGGAGGAGGCGCGAAGGAGGGTGGAGAGGAAAGCAGAAAGGAAGGAGGAAGGAGTCGGGCAACAATCCACGACATGAACACAAACTTTCGGAGGTCCTCTCGGATATCTCGAATCTGCTCTGGAGACCCTCGGCGGCGCCTCCGGCGCCGCCCGTGGCACGTTCCGGGCGCCAGGGAGGGGAGTCAAGCGCCGATCCAAGAAATCAGCGTAGACCTCCAAATGTTTGTCTTTGTGTGATGTACTGTTCCTCGAAGGAAGCAGGAGACAAGAGAAGGGGAGGAGGGGTGGAGAACTGCAGCGAGCTGTGACTTGCAGAGGCGGTGTCCGATCAGTAGCCTCACCGTTAAATTTTGGAAGTCGTGGATCTGCGGGATGACTAAGGACAGGCCCCAGCTCGCTCGAGAAGCCGGGACAGGAGGAGAACCGACGACGACAGCATTTGGCGGGACAAGGCTTCTTAGAAGGAGGCTGCTTGTTAGAAGGCGCAAGCCCCACGTTTATAGTTTAGCCCCAGGCCTTCTAAGAAGCAGGTTGCTTTTCAGAAGCCTTCCCCCTCCCCCTTACCCCCATCTGCGCGTGGCTGACGCCTGTGGGGGGAAACCAAGACATACCGATATTGATACTCCCTCGACCTCTCCCGGGGTGCGCTCTGACCAAAATTTTGAGGCGAATCCGGCGGTGGTGACGAGGGCCTCCCAGGAGGCCCAAACATAATCATTAGCGGTATGGGTAACTACCTTTTCGAGTAAGGGATCGACTACAGGATCGAATTGTCCCAAAATTGATCCCCTGTCGAACCCATGAGACATACCCCCCATGCTCCGCAAATGCATGGATGGTTCTGCATATTACCTCATGCGCTCGACGAGAAGATCAAGTCTGGGGAACATGAATTCTGTAGTCGATCCCCTGTTCGTCCTTTTCGGCACGGAAAAAAAGGGTACAATTCCCAACAACAAATGTTGTCCCGAACCAACAGCGGCCGCTGTTGGGCAGGCGGCCTTCTCTCTCAAATGGACACAGGCCGCGGCGGCGCGGACAGCGAGTCCGTTTCAAAACGAACAGGAACTGCTGTTGGGCATTGTGCCCACTCTTTCCGTACCCATTTCGGGCGTCCAGATCAGACGGCGGAGAACCGACGACGACAGCCTGCCATGCTCCGCAAATGTATGTGGATGGTTATACGTATTACCTCATGCTCTCGACGAGAAGATCAATTCGGGGGAGCATGAATTCTGTGGTCGATCCCCTGTTCGACCTGTTCCCCCTCAAACGAGGAGGAGCATCGACGACGACAGCCTGGGGCCACCTCCCCCCCGGCGATGGCCACCAGGCGGCCACTGGCCGCGCGCGCCATGGCTGACCACGAGCGCCCCCGCCACGGGGGGAGGGCGGCGCCGGGCCAGAGGCTGCCAGAGCGGCGGCGGCGGCGGCGGCACCGGCGTCGTCGTCTTCGTCGTCGTCGTCGTCGTCGTCGTCGTCGTCCGTCGCTCCCTGAGATCCAAGTGAGACGAAGCCAAAACGAGGATGCTCCCCGAGCATTCCAGAACGCTCCGAGGGCGCTCCGGAACGCTCTGGAGCGGATGTGTCCTCGTCCCAGCCCCGTCCGAAAGCGTCGCAAGGGTGCTCGCGCAGGGCTCGCTTGCCCGGTCTCGGCCACGGGGTCCTCACGGATCGATCGGGCCCGAAGCGTGCCGCGGAAAGGCGGGGCACTTACTTAACGGGGGACACGGCGACCCCAATACTGCAGGTTCGCGTCGTGTCGACCCCGGCGTTGGTTTCTGACACCGCGGGGATCGTTCAACCTTGAACGATCGGCCGCTGCCGCAACGTCCGATCGTTCAACATCGATCGATCCTGGGTCGCCGGCGGCGTTCAACCTTGAACGCCGCTGGCGGGGTCGCCGCTGGTCGACACGACGCAAACCTACCGTACCCGATGTTGGAGGCGTTTCGACTGGAGCGGCAATCTGGGGCCCAACCCTGGGGTATACCATGGGGGGCGTGCATCCTCGATGGGGGGGTGCGTCCGAGTAGCCCCCTGGAGGGGTGTGTCCCAGAGCTCCCCTCCGTTTCGGAACGGCCGAACTTTTCGGGCGGAACTCGGGGGTTGGGGGAGAAGAATCGACTGCGAGTCTAGAGGACTACTGTCACATTTTTGTTCGCGCCGTCGGATCTCGAATGCAACCTCGACCACATGGGGGGGGGGGGGGGCGGGACCGGGCAGGTCTCACCCTCTCTCTCCTCCCCCCCTCCACCTCCTCATCCTCCTCCTGCTCCCTTTACCGTCTCTCCTGCTCCGCCTTTCCTCCTCCTCCTCCTCCTCCTCCTCCTCCTCCTCCTCCTCCTCCTCCTCCTCCTCCTCCCCCTCCTTCTCCCTCCGCCTTCCTGCCACTCCCTCCTTACCCATACCTCATCTTTCCTCTTCCTCCTCCTCCTCCTCCTCCTCCTTTCCTCCCCTCCTCCTCCTCCTCTTCCTCCTCCTGTCCTCCGCCTTTACAATTGTACAGTATGAATACTACTCTCCCCTGGTGGCGTCCGGGGAATGTCCGGCCCCCCTCCGCGTACTGGCTTGTTGCACACACGAGTTCCTGGAGTTCGGTTTTCGCTTGGGTTTATTTTCCAAAATGCTGCTCTCGCTGAAGCGCTGGCCTCATGTTCGGTCTACCGCTCGTTCCGAATCGTGCCCCCGCTGCAGCGCTGGCGTCATTATTTCGAGTGCCATACCACGGCACCATTTTCAGTCCTTCCAACTAGGCCCCAAAAACTACACAGTGCCCCCCCCCCCAAAAAAAAAACCTCGGTGTCGATTTGCTAATGTGTTGGGCCGCGGAGGCCCTCCCACTTTGGGGCATCGTCACGCCATGCTATGTCAGGCTACGCGTCCTGATTTCCGCTCTTCCGCGCATCCGCTCGCGGAAGCGCTGGCCTCATTTTCGGGCTACCGCTCGTTCCGAATCGTGCTCCCGCTGCAGCGCTGGCCTCATTTCCGCGCTTCCGCTCGTTCCGAAGCGTGCCCTCGCTGCAGCGCTGGCGTCATTATTTCGAGTGCCATGCCCCGGCATGGTCCTCGGTCCTTCCAAATAAGCCCCAAAATCTACAAAATGCCCCCCCACGAAAAACCATGGCAAGTGACTACACAGTCGGAATCGATTCGTTGATTTGTTGGGCCTCGGGAGCCCCCCCACCACCTTGGGGCGTCGCCACGCCAGACTATGTCATGCTACGCGTTGATCTTCGAATCCAGGCTACGCCATGTAAGGCTATGCCATGCTACGACATCCGATTCTGCGAATAGAGAGGAGATCTACGACATGATAAGGGATGGAAGGGAGGGGCAGGACCTTAGACATGACGCGAGCGCACCTCGCTGCCCTCCTACCCCCTCCCTTCTCTTCCTCCCCGGACCCTCCAATCTGGAACTTGGAAGTCGACGTCCTCCCGTCTCCTATCCCCTCCCTTCTCCTCCTCCTGCCCACAGACATGTCTGGACTGCTTGGAACTTCCACTGGAACTTGGAAGTCGACGTCCTGGCGCTGTTTTTCTGGCCCCCTTCGAAGGTCTCTCCATATGTCCTGTATGTTCGTCTCCACCCCCCCACTTCCCCTATTTTCCCATATGTTCTGGTGGATCGGCCAATAAGTGTGCCTGTGTGTTGTTTTCCCTCCTGACCCTTCTCATCCCCTACAGGACCCCTCCTCGCAGGTCAGGGCCCCTCCCCCAAGGTCAGGGCCCCTATCCTCCCCTTCTCGTCCCCTGCCCCCCTCCCTCCGCGCCCCCTCGCCGGTCCTCCCGCGCGACGCGCCCCTCCGCCCGCGCGGGAGCGCTTCGACGACGACGACCACGACCACGACGACGACGACGACGACGACGACGACGACGACGAGGACGACGACGACGACGACAACGACGGCGGCGGCGGCGGCGTAGTCGCCATCGTATTAGCAGGGGTCGCAGAAGGCAGAGGCAGCAGCAGTAGCTGGTGGCGGGGGTTTGTGTTATCTCCCGTGGACGAGCCACTGCTGCGCTAGTCTCGTCCGCCACCGCACCGCACTCGCGTACCAATGCGCGCGTTCGGGCACAGGTGGCCGCACCGCAGTTTGCCCGCAGAGGTGCCCAAAGCAGAAGCTACAGTAGGATCTCGACCACAAGAAACCCTCCACAGGAAACCCAACCCTGAGACCCCAAGACGCCCATTGATTTCTGGTGTGGGAACGTCACGCTCTCCGTCGCAACGCCATCGAGACCCAAGAAACCCATGAGCACCCTGGAGGCAAGCAGGCCGGTTCTTGGCATGGGCTCCCCCTTCTACTTCGAACGCCGAAGCAGAAACAGAAACGTCAGTTGTCGCAGGTCCGCGCGGATAGTTCTTGGACCCGGCGCTGGCGTCCCAGCTCTGGCGCGCGGAGCGCGCCGACAGAGAGGGGCCCAGTGCCAATCCAAGAGATCCGCGCGGACCTCCGAACATGCACGTCTGTCCAATTGCTTCTTCTGGGGAGCCCCTCGGAGCTCCCAGGGAGCCCTGCGAGCACCTGGGGAGCACCAGGGAGCTCCCGGGAAGCCCTGGAAGCACCTGGGGAGCCCTTCTTTTTCTCCTCCTCCTCCTCCTCCTTCTTACTATTATTATTATTTTGTTTTTTGTTAATGATATGTTGGTTTGATTTTCTTAGTTTGCCAGCATCAATCGTATTATTATTAGTGGTAATATTCGTCTTGTTATGTGTCTTCTGCTTCTTTTTCTTCTTCTTGTTCTTCTTCTTCGTCGAGCTTCCGAAGAGGATGCAACGTTACTGCAGGGCCCCGGGGACTGCCGAGGGACCCCCAGGAACTCCCACAAAACCACAGGTGTAGCAGCTTCCGGAGCGGCCTCGCGGTACCTCTCCAGCTCGACCAGGGCCTCCGCCTCCAGGCTCCCGGCCAGCGCGGCCTGCGGGAGGCACAGCGGCGGCGACGAGGAGCAACGACGAGGACGACGAGGATAAAGGGGCCCATAGACACACAAATAAGTCGACACAAATCCCAACACTTTGTCCGTAGTTCCCAATATTTTCCGGGTTTTCGTCCTCCTCTCCACTTCCCATGTTCTCTCATATTGTTCTCGGAGTCGTCGATTAACCGTGTCTATGTGTTTGCCCCCTCCTGAGAGGACGGCGACGAGGAGAGACGACAGACTAGGACGACGACAAGAAGCCATCCACGGCAAACCCACAGACGAAGAGCAAACAACGGCGAACGACGACGGCAAAGACGACGAGGGCCAGGGGCACGACGAGCCCTGACTATAACGAAAGGCATGGGAACAAAGACCAAAGAACGATGGACGACAGAAGGCGGCGACAATCGACGACGACGAGGACGACGGACGACGAGGACGACGACGAAAACGACGGACAACGACGACGACGGGCGACGACGGACGACCACGAGGAAAGGCGATGGACGACGACGACGACGACGACGACGACGACGACGACGACGACGACGGGCGACCACGACGAGGACAAGTGACGCACCAAGACGAGGAACGGCGGCGGAAGCCGACGATGGACAGAGACGACGACGACGGCGGAGAACGGCGGGAGACGAAGGACGACGACCACGGCCGCCACGCCGCCGCCGCCGCCGCCGTCGCCCCGCCGCTCGTCCCGCGCTCTCGTCCTCGCCGTCGCCGTCCAGCGTCGCCCCCACCGCCTCCTCCGTCCCTCGTGCCTCGGGCGTCGTCGTCCTGCCCTCGTCGTCGTCGTCGTCGTCCTCGCCGCCGCCGCGGCCAGCCCCCCTACAGGGGGGTTTTCGACGAAAGATAAAAAAGTATTCCAAAACTATTCCAAAATGGCAAAAAAATGTTCCCAAAATAGTCCCCAGACTATGTTTGGACTATTTTTTTTGACTATTCTTGCGGGAATTCTTTAATTTTTCATCGAAAATCCCCCTGTAGGGGACAGGGTCGACTTCAGGCCAGTCGTCGTCGCGGCCGCCGCCGTCGTCCCCGTCCCCACGCCGGCCCTGGCTCGTGGATCTTCTGACCCGGGTCAATCCAGACCCGGGTCAGCAGGAAACCAAAAACTGCAATGCAGGAAAAATACTGCAATGCAGGTCTTCGCGAACCCAGGTCAGCCAATAGGCGCGGCCGCCTCGCGGCCACGAGCGGCTCGCTCACCCGGGTCAGCCAGAGGGGGTCTTCGCAGGATCCTGCAAGATCTGGCGCCCTGGCTGACCCCCGTCTGCATTGACCCCCGTCTCAAGGCTCCCGGCTGGCCTGCAGGCTGGCCTTCCCGGTCATCGCGTAGAGGCGCCGGGCGCGCCTGAGCGCGCGCGCGCGCGCCGTGGGGGAGGCGGGCGGCGCGGAGCAGAGGCTCGCGGCGTCTCCCGGCATGGGCCTCGGCCTGCAGCCGCAGGCCACTTCGGGCCCTCGGGGTGTGTCTCAGGTCGGAAGGGTTGAGGAGGATTACGGCCTACTGGGGGGCTGCTACGCCAGTGTCAGGCCGCGGAAGAAAGCGGCAGGGAGCAGGATTTTTAGCGGGTCTAAGCGGGATAAGGCCGGATTAAGCGGGATGTGGCCCGATGAAGCCGGAATTCGGACTAGGGCAAAGTCAGTCAGAACTGAACCCAGGAGTTGCATCCGAATCTGGCCAGCCTCCGAATTCGATTCGCGCACCTGTCGTTAGGTCGGGCATGTCCTCCGACTGATGGAGTTTGGAAGGCCAATAAAACATAGGCACACACAAAGCTCAAACATAAGCAAGCATAATCCAAAAATCGTCCCCAGACTGCTGCTTGACCATGTCTGTGCTCCTCCTGTGAGAGGGACACGCCCGACGGAAGCCCATCGATGAGCCGCACGCTCCCACGGGGGGTGGGCTCGGAGGGGGGCTCTCGGAGGAGGGCCGAGGCCTCCGTAGCCGGAACAGAGCGAGCACTGGATGGTGGATGCCATGCCAGTGGGCACTCTAACAATCCGATCATTGATCAAACATGTGTTTAAAATGTGTAGAACATGTTCTCAGAGCGCTGCAGACATGTTTTCTGCATTGTTAAAACATGTTTGAAGCATTTCTTTAGACATCTGGTATTTGGTTGGCGGCATTCGGCGGTGGACAAACCTCGCTTTAGTAGACCTCCCCTTAGTGAAAACGGCCTGGGACCGAAACCGACGGACCTGCACCCGCAAAGAGGACGGCCGCGACGCCCCCTCGCGAACCGAAAACGGCCAGTTCCTTAATCGACGTGTCAGGGTAGGAGGTCTGTCCACCCCCGAAGCATGTACCCTCTCCATGGATCGACTTCCACCAGCATTGTGATTGCTGGGTGGGCGGGGGCCAAGCTCGGCGCGCCGCGGGCAGAGGGGAGCACTACTCCGGGGCAGGAGCCGCCATGCCGGAGGCCAGGCAAGGGGCACCAACACTTATGTTGCCCCCATCCTCCTCCGCCTCCTCCTCCTCCTCTTCCTCCTCCTCCTCCTCCTCCTCCTCCTCCTCCTCCTCCTCCTCCCCCTCCTCCTCCTCCTCCTCCTCCCCCTCCTCCTCCTCCCACCCCCCTCCTATCCCAGAAATAATTCCGAGCACCCAGCAACGTGTCGAAGGAATGTCGAAAGAGTGTCGAACCAGTGTCGAAAGAGTGCCTCCCAGGGCCCGACACGTGAAAACCCTAGAGTTTGGGGGTGTTTTCCTGGTGCTCGAAATTCACTCTGGTGATCAAGGCTAGAACTAGGTTGGAACAGCATAAACTAACACCAACACAGGGGGTTGCCTCCACAGGGGGAAGATGATCCTAGATGTCGGTGTTGGTGGAAATATATTTCGGCCACCTTGGAAGCAAGAATTATTACCACCATCACCGAGATCGGGATCTTCTTCCCTCGGTGGAGGCACACCGCCGATATTGGTGTTGGTATCAACCTCTAGGCCTACGACCATGTCGAGTATCGGGGAGACGTGAGACTCGGTTGCGGGGGACTCGGACTGACCTGACGAAGCCCTCATGCAAATGACGAGACCCATTCTGAATTGTGACGCGAGCTCCCGCCGAAAGCATCCCACGAAAACTGGACCGTCAAAATCCAGCACGCGCTCGTCAGAAAATGTCGGTCAACCCGAGTTCTGGCCTACTCGAGTCATAAGTGTCCCCCCGGAGTATCAAGAGGTCCCCACCAAAACCGGGGAAGAGGGACACGTGTTAAGGCAGCTGGAACTGGGAATCAAGAAACCAATATTTGGGGAATTCCGTTCCCTCCGCATCCTTCCCACCTCCTCCAGACCCTCCCTCACAGGAAGATGTGAGCAATCCTGCGCATCGTCGCGAGAAGAATGCAGGGACAGCAAGCGACCACAACACATCGAGGACACAATCTGGGGGATGTCTTGCGCATGCCAAAATTGACGTAACACCGAAATCAGCTTCGTATTGGTTGTGGTCGATTCGACGTCCCAGGACGGCCCCATCGACCAGAACCACATCCAAAGCGCTCATGTCGAGGACGGTGGAACCCCCCGAGGAGCCCACCCGACAAGTCCACCTAGTGGTGGTTGTGGTTCATCTTTTGTGCCCGGAAAGAACCCAAGACCGAAACCCTCCTCCCGCCTCTCAGAACTGTCTCGGGGATGGACAGACCCCCCTTTAGTAGAACGTGGTTTAGTGAGAACGACCTGAGGCCCAAACCTGGCGGGCGCAAGCCTGGAAAACAACGGCCACGGCGCCCTCTCGAGACGTGTCGCTGTTTGGGGTTCTGTCCACCAAGGATTCTTTTTATGTGCCCGGAAAGAATCAAGACCGAAACCCTCCTCCCGCCGCTCAGAACTGTCATGTTTTTTTTCTCTCGCAGGCGAGAGACAAGTCAGGGCCCGAGGCGAAAAGCGCCCAGAGGGGGCAGAAGATCGACCTGCCAGGACATGACCGCGGGGCCCCCGGCCCGAGACGGGGCAGCAGGACGCCAGCTCGAGGTGGTCTCGCGACCCCCGGACCTGATGGCCCTCCTCCTCCTCCCCGCCCCGCGGGACGGGAAAAGGACCACGGCCACTGCTTCTTGTCTGCGCCGCCTTCCAGCCGTGCGGAAAAAGGTTCCCCCGGTGCCAAGCTTAGCGAAAATGACCACAGCCACCGCTTTGTTTCTGCTGGCTGGACGGCGGCAACAAAAGAAAAGCAGTGGCTGTGGTCGTCTTCACGTCCCGTACACCCACCCCCTGCTGCTGGCACGGCGACGAGAGAGCCTCTCTCTCTCTCGCAGGCAAGGCTACGGAAGGTTCGTGTCGTGCCGCCTTCCGCGTCGGCTCCTTACACCGCGAGGATCGTTCAACCTTGTTCGATCGCCCGTTTCCGAGACGTCAGGCCGTTCAACATCGATCGATTCTGGATCGCAGGCTGCGTTCAACGTTCAACGCCAGCGGCGGGGTCACCGCTGGTCGACACGACACGAATCCACAGTACCCTCCTGTGCATGCGGCGCGCCGCGACGAAAAATTTGCGGAGCAACTTCAGCACGAGCCAGCGGCGCCCCAACGGCTGAGCCGCAAAAGGATCCTCCTCCTCCGCTTCCTCCTCTGCCTCCTCCTCCTCCTCCTCCGCTTCCTACTCTTCA